>CM076577.1:225645604-225978597 GCA_034641835.2 Pinus albicaulis | reverse complement strand
CCAACAGAGTGGGGGCGTGACAAGAAGGGACATTGAACTTGTTGAGAGCAGACTATCTAAGAATGGATGGCCTGAATATTATGATAAACTTGCTGGCCTGAATATTATGATGGTAAGCTTGGACGATATATTGGAAAGTAGGCTCCAAAGTGGCAAACCTGGTCAGTTGTTGGATATCTTGTAGCCAAGATTATGCTTGAAGAGCCATCTCATTTAGGTATGATAGCATTGGAGGAGGACAAGAAGATGAAGCCCTCCCTCACTCGATGAACTTCTTGGATTATGTAAAACAGGAAATCCTAAATTTTCAGGTCACTTCTCAATGTTTTTTCTTTTCTGTATGACAAATGAGGCAATTGATAGCACATGTTCTGCAAGCATTCTCTAGAATGAAAATTCTAGTTGGTTTAAGCCAAACTAGAAACTGCAAATAGTGTTTTTTCACTTTTGTATGACAAATGAGGCAATTGATAGCACATGTTCTGCAAGCATTATCTAGCATTTCTTTCCTTTCGTGCAGGTCATGGAACTGCACATGGTTTAATAACGATAAGAATCGGTGGCAGGAGTGTCCGATGGGCCGAGCTGGCAGCTGAGTCCCGAACCATCAAAACTTTCCTGCCACTCGCCACGTGGATTGTTTTGAAACTTTATTTCTAGCCACTCGCCACGTGGATTGCTTTGAAACGTCAATTATGGGCTAGTGTTGAATTTCTTTTTCAAATTCTATTTTTAAAGATGAAAAATAATTGAAGCTTATGACTTAAACAATTGTTTTTTATTCCACATTCTGTCCATGTTTGAATTTGGACCGCCACGTGGATTGCTTTGAAACGTCAATTATGAGCTAGTGTTGAATTTCTTTTTCAAATTCTATTTTTAAATATGAAAAATAATTGAAGCTTATGACTTAAACAATTGTTTTTTTATTCCACATTTGGTCCATGTTTGAATTTGGACCTCAAATGTGAGTTGTGGGGTAGGTGGGGTTCGATTCTCACTTTTAAAAAAACTTAGAAGGAAACCCCATTGAAATAAAACATATTATTTTTTTATTGGAGCTTGGCTTTGACAAAATTATGTATCTTATTATTGGCGTGGACTTTGAAGTAGGATTACCTTGAATTTTCTTAATTAAACAGAAGGCTTTTCTACTATGAGATTTATTCTCATGACATTATTTAGATTAATTGTTTTTGGTAAAATCTAAACAGTGTGTTTTCTTTGTCATACTCTTCTCCATTTTTATATAATATTTATTTCCTTTGGTCTATTTTTGTATCTTTAGAGGCAAATGCTAGTTTATTTCATTTTCAAACGATTTCATAAAAATATCCACGGCTCATTACATAAATCTAATCTCACTTAAACTCCTATCTATCTAAAGTCTTTCTATGCACCAATTAAATGAAGCAGTCATTAGTTTTACTGCAAGGTACAACGATGAACATGAAAATGTTTTTTTTTGGGTTAAAAAATGATTAAAAAATTATTTAATATGACAATTACAGTATTAACTTATTAGGATTCGCTGGCACTCAATGTGTGTGGCACAATTTATAAGTATGGAGTTTAAACAATGGCTGTCTTTATATTGGTGGAGGAATGAAGGAATTGCCTAGTTAATAGTTCTTGGAATTGTATTAATTTATTTATTTTGTTTTTTTTAGTAGTAGTGTTTGAATCATATTTTTAATAGTGAAAAAGGATTCAATACGATCAAAAATTTTTAGGGCTCCAAAATCTTGAAGTTTTGTGTAACCTGGATTTACAAAAAATTCTATAACCAGAATTGTTATGGCAATTGGTTGGAATGGGGCCATAAAAATTGCAAAAAAATAGCAATAGTAGTGTTTGAATCATTTTTTTAATAGTATAAATGGATTCAACACCATCAGAAATCTAAATCTTGAAATTCCCTATAAACTGGACTTACAAAAATTCTTGTAACCAGAATTTTTACTGTTAATATGCCATCATAAAAAATAGAATCAATTTGTTGCCTAATATGATTTTAAATTTATATTTTTATTTAGATTATATTTCTAAAGCCATAAATAAATAAATATATTGTATTTTTATGCTGATAGACATTTTATTGTGAGAGTTCTAGTTTGTGACACTATTGAGATTCGTTGTCCTCTATCCATGATCAAATCCATCTACCTCTACTTGTTGAGATTCGTCGTCCTCTGTCAAGGATCAAATCCACCTACCTCTACTTTTTGCACATGAAACTTCAAATCAAATTCAAATGTCAGCAGTGTTGAAATGTTATTTTCAACAGTGGCTGTGCAGAGCCGCTTTCCAAATGGAGTGAACAATCAGTTCAATTTTTGTTTTTGTCGGCGCAATCATCTTCATTTAAAAAAAAAACAGAGTCTTTTTGTGTTTTCGGGACAGTCTCTATTTTGGCAAAACAGAGATATTTTGTTTTTATGTACGCGGGCATTATAATTTTTTTTATACAAACCCCGTGGTCCCCACAACAAAGCGACTTGTTGATGATGGAGGTCTAATGTGTTCAACGCAATCGGAGGTATCACATATATGATATCACAACCCTTTATAATTTCCCTCCACCGAATACCAAGGTCCGCGGGTCCACAGACCATGCGGCAGTTTAATACATAATCGCAAGTATTGAATCAGGGGAGCTTTTGTTTATGGCCCGATTGAATAGTCAAAGGAACCGGACCGGATCCCTTTTATGCAGCAGAGGTAAGTTTTGACTTCGGGTCTGATCCTCAATCGAAAATCAGAGATTCTTCTGTGAAGCGGGTGTTTTTTCAAAGGACCGGACCTGACACCATTTATATGGTGGAGTTAAATATTTGACATCGCGTCCAAATTGCCATCGGCATCAAAAATTTTCCGAATGGCCATTTGTTTTGATATAAGTTCGGACCCGATCTTTCAATAGGGCGGATTTAAAGATTGGATTTCGCATTACATTCTGGTCCTACGTCAGCAGAGCCAAACCAGACCCGATATGTTTTATAGGGCGGATTTAAATGTCATCGTGCGCACAAATTTTCTTGTGACATCACCTAGTTTTGTGACACGAAAACGTTCATGTGTTTTGGTTCAATTTTTTTTTAAGTCCGACAGGTCGGAGATTTACAATGGTTTATAATGTTTTGTTTTAATATGTTATATGTGTGATGGTAATAATGTTATAACATTTTAAATGTTTAACATTGCATTTTGTATTGGTGGGCCCCGACAGTTTTTTTTTAAACAGATTTAGTTTAAGAATTATTTGATATATAGTTTGTAATGTTTTTATTATATGTGTAGCATATAAAAGCGAAAAGGCCCGAGAGCCTGTTATGTATTGTTTTTGTTGTTTACAACAGACATAAAACAAAAAAGCACAACAGTGCGTATTACAGAGACAAAGTGTGTAATTTTTTGAAACAATGAAGTTTGTTTTGGGCACTGCATTTTGTAGTAGTCATATTTTGAAATCCCTCTCAGTGAGGAAGCATTATAATAGTTTTTTTTAAGGAATAGAATTTTTTTTTAAGTGTGGAAAACTCTGTCCTTGTGAGTGAAATTTTTAATTTCTCCGTGTTAAAAGAGGAGAGTATTACTCTCTCCACTGTTGTTCTGGAATTTTCATATATTCCAACATGGTATCGGAGCTAGTCCAGGCTCTTTGAAGGTCAAAGAAGCTGAAGGAAGGAGTTCTTGTTGCAGAAGTTTCTCCAGCAGTGTGAAGACTCAGCCAAGAAGAATCCAAGGTATTTCTCTATACAGTTATTGTGTTACTGTTGCAAAACAGTCAGTTATTTTAAATACACAGTCCAGTGTTTTTGAAGCATAGTTAAGAGTGAAAGAATGGTTGGAGCCAACACTAGCATGGGTATTGGAAATACCCAGCTCCCACAGTTTAATGAGAAAAATTATGACTACTGGTCAATAACTATGAGAGCTTTATTTGCTTCCCAAGATTTATGGGAACTTCTTGAGGATGGCTTTTATGAGCCAACAAATGAAGATGAGCTTGATGATTTAACACAAGCAGAGAAGGAACTGCTGAAGAGAAATAAGAAGAAGGATTCAAGAGCCCTCTACTTTTTGTATCAAGCAGTGCATGAGAGTGTGTTTCCTAGGATAGCAGCAGCCAAGAGATCCAAAGAAGCATGGACAACTCTCAAGACAACCTATCAAGGCATGGAAAAAGTGAAGACAACAAAACTTCAGTTGCTGAGGAGAGACTTTGAGACTCTCTGTATGAAGGAGTCAGATAACATTGACTCATTCTTCACGCATGTGATTGGAATGGTCACACAGATAAGGTATCATGGAGAGAATCTTGAAGAAAAGAGGATTGTGGAAAAACTCTTAAGGAGTCTATCCTCAAGATTCGATGTGATTGTCAACACCATAGAGGAGACTAAGGATCTCACAAATTTTTTAGTGGATGAGCTACATGCATCACTGATGACCCATGAGTAGAGATTAGGTAGAAGTGAAAAATCATCTCTAGAGCATGCCTTTAAGACCCATATGTCTTTCGGAAGAGGAAGAGGGCAAGGCAGAGGAAATAAGAGAGGAAGAGGCAGAAGCCAAAACAAAGGTGGAAGAAACAGTCGAGCAAGTGCTCAAGGAAGGGGCAGCAACCTAAATCAGCATCAAGGCCAAGGTAGCAACCAACAAAGTGGTTAGAAGAATGCTTAAGGACAAAGGTATGATAAGTCCAATGTCCAATGTCACTATTGTAAAAAATATGGTCATTATGCTAATGAATGTAGAAATAAGCAGCATGCTATGGGAAATAGAACAAATGCAAATTTTACTAGAGAAAACATCAGCCAATATAAATTATTTTTAGCTTGTAATATGGCTGAAGAAAAGAATGAAGACTTATGGTTTCTAGACTCCGGTTGTAGTAACCATATGACAGGAAACATAGCAATGTTTTCTATGTTAGATGAGAGTGTGAAGTCACAAGTCACACTAGGGACTGATAGTAAAGTTTATGTTATGGGAAGAGGAGATGTAAATGTTTTAAGAAGGAAAGGTGAAAATAAATCCATAGAAGATGTCTATTATGTTCCAGGAATGAAGTGTAACCTCTTAAGTATTGGACAACTTGTTGAAAAGGGGTACAATGTCTTTTTTGAAGATGATGTTTGCACCATCATGGACAAACCGCCCAGCAAACAATGTATTGCTGAAGTGAAGATCATAAGGAACAGGATGTTCCCTCTCAGAATGAGAGCAGACTTGAAAAATGAAGAAGAGATAGCAGCAGTGACACAAGAGGCTTTCCAAAGCAAACCAAAAGATGACAATTGGTTGTGGCACTTGAGATTTGGACATTTCAACTTTGGAGGCCTTAACTTGTTGAATAGAAAAGGAATGGTAAGAGGTTTACCATTGATAGAGAAACCGGACAACCTTTGTGAAGGTTGTATCTTGGGGAAACAACACAAAGAAATTTTTCCTTCTGGGAAAAGCATAAGGGAAAAATCACCCTTAGAGATTGTCCACTCAGATTTATGTGGACCAATGCAAACTCCATCACTTGCTAGCAGCCATTACATGTTAACTTTTATTGATGATTTTACTAGAAAAACTTGGGTTTACTTTTTGAAAAACAAAAGTGAAGTGTTTGAAAGATTTTGCAATTTCAAATCACTTGTGGAAAACAAAAGTGGGCTGCATATCAAAGTCCTAAGGACTGATAGAGGAGGTGAGTATATCTCTAAATATTTTCTACGTTTTTGTAGAGAAAATGGAATTCATAAGCAGTTTACAACTAGATATACTCTGTAGCAAAATGGAGTAGCCAAAAGGAAGAATAGAACCATAATGGACATGGTAAGGACTATGTTAAAGGCAAAGCATTTGCCTAATGATTATTGGGCTGAAGCTATACATTGTGTAGCGTACATCCTGAATAGGTGCCCTACAAAAGCAGTTATGAAAAAAGTGCCGGAAGAGGCATGGAGTGGCACAAAGCAAGGTGTCACACACATGAAGGTTTTTGGATGTATGGCTTATGCACACATTCCGGATCAGCTAAGGAAGAAATTGGACAGCAAGGGGGAGAAATGTATTTTCATTGGATACAGTGAGGAATCCAAGGCTTACAGGTTATACAACCCATCCAACAAGAAGTTTATTGTGAGCATAGATGTTCAGTTCATTGAGGAGGAAGCTTGGGATGGAAGCATAGAGAAAACAATGAATGTTAAACACTATTTATCTCATGATGAAAATGATGATGAGTTGGCTGAAATACATAGCCAAACAACAGCACCAACACAAGGGAAGCAAAAGACACCCTTGAGGAGAAATGAAAGTGCTTCTCCAAGCACACCATAAGGAGGAAATTCAAGTGCTTCTTCAAGCATTTGTACAACTAATGAAAGAGGTAAGAAGTTCAGAAATTTGAATGAAATTTATGAACAAGAGACATCAAATGAAGGTATGAATTCTTTGTTTGTTTTATATTGTCATGTTTATGACCCTATCCACTTTGAAGAAGATATTAAGGATAAGAAATGGATAGAAGCTATGGATGAGGAGGAGATTAATGCCATAGAAAGAAACAAGACTTGGGATTTGGTTGAACTCCCAAAAGGTAAAGATGTCATTGGAGTTAAATGGGTCTACAAGACCAAGAGTAATGCTGAAGGTAAAATAGAGAGACACAAGGCAAGAATTTTTGTCAAAGGATATAAGCTGAAGCATGGGATAGACTATGAGGAAACTTTCGCACCGGTTTCTAGAATGGAAACCATGAGAACAATGTTGTCCATAGCAGCACAAAACAAATAGAAAGTTTACCAAATGGACGTGAAGTCAACATTCCTAAATGGAGTGTTAATGGAAGAGGTTTACATTGAACAACCTCTCGGCTATGAAAAGAAAGGCCAAGAGCACAAAGTGTGCAAGTTGAAGAAAACTCTTCATGGGCTAAAGCAAGCGCCAAGAGCGTGGTACAGTAGAATAGACTCCTATCTACTGGAAAGTGGATTTGAAAAGTGTGAGGGAGAACCCACCCTCTACATCAAAGAAAAGGATGGTAAAATGTTAATTGTTTTTTTATATGTTGATGATGTTATTTTCACAGGTAATGATGATTACCTTATTGAAAATTTTAAAACAGTCATGAAGGAAGAATTTGAAATGAATGACATGGGTTTGTTGAGATACTTCTTAGGAATAGAAGTAGAACAAGATGAAAATGGGATTTTTATTTCACAGGCAAAATATGTTAATGAAGTGATTGAAAGATTTAATATGTAGGAGAGCAAAGCAGTAGTCACTCCCATAGTGACGGGATTAAAACTCAGCAGAGAGGACAACATCAAGGATTTTGATCCTATCTTGTACAAGAGCATAGTTGGCAGCCTCATGTATTTGACTGAAACTAGGCCTGACATAATGCATGTTGTTAGTTTGATTTCCAGATTCATGGAGAAGCCAAAGGATGTAAATTGGCAGGCAGCGAAGAGAATTTTGAGGTATGTTAAAAGAACCAAAAGGTATGGCATTTTATATACTGCTTCAGAATGTTCAGATTTAATAGGATACATTGACAGTCATTGGGCTGGAAGTGTATATGATCGGAATAACACTTCCGGTTATTTTTTTCACATGGGTTCAAGAGCCATTTCGCGGGCTTCTAAAAAGCAGCCGATTGTAGCTTTGTCTACAGCAGAGGCAGAATATGTGGCAGCTACAGCAACAGCATGTCAAACAATTTGGATGAGGAGGATGCTAAGAATTTTATGCCAAGAGCAAGCAAAAGGAGCTGTGATTTTTTGTGACAATAGCTCAGCTATTGCATTATCTAAGAATTCTGTGTTTCATAAGAGAACGAAACACAATGACACAAAATTTCATTACATCAGGGAATTGGTAAACAATGGGGAAATTGTTTTGGAACACTGCAGAACTCAGGAGCAGTTTGCAGACATTCTGACCAAGCCATTGGGACATAAGAGTTTCGATTTTTTGAGAAAATGTCTGGGTATGAATGATAACCCAGCAATTGAAAGTAAGGGGGAGTGTTGAAATGTTACTTTCAACAATGGTTGTGCAGAGCCGCTTTCCATTTTTATTCTCCAGTTTTTCCTCCTCCAGCCGCTTTCTAAATGTAGTGAACAATCAGTTTCAGTTCTTGGTTGAATTGGCGCAGTCCTTTTATTTTGAAAAATAGTCTTTTTAAGTGTTTCAGGGACAGTCTCTGTTTTGGAAAAATAAAGATATTTTGTTTTTATGTACACGGGCGTTTTAATTTTTTTATACAAACCCCGTGGTCCCCATAGCAAAGTGTCTTGTTGATGATGGAGGTCCGATGTGTTCAATGCAATCGGAGATATCACATATATGATACCACAGCGCTTTATAATCTCCCTCCGTCGAATGCCAAGGTCCGCGAGTCCACAGACCACGCGACAGTTTAATACATAATCGTAAGTATTGAATCAGGGGAGCTTTTGTTTATGGCCCGATTGAACAGTCAAAGGAATCAGACCCGATCCCTGTTATGCAGCAGAGTTAAGTTTTGACTTCGGGTCCGATCCTCAATCGGAAATTGCAGATTCTTCTGTGAAGCGGGTGTTTTGTCAAAGGATTGGACCCGACGCCATTTATATGGCGGAGTTAAATATTTGACATCGTGTCTGAATTGCCATCAACATCGGAACTTTTCCGAATGGCCATTTGTTTTGATATAAGTTCGGACCCGATATTTCAATAGGGCGGATTTAAAGATTGGATTTCACGTTACATTTTAGTCCTACGTTAGTAGAGCCAAACCGGACCCGATATGTTTTATAGATCAGATTTAAATGTCATCGCGTGCACAAATTTTCTTGTGACATCACCCAGTTTTGTGACGCGAAAACGTTCATGTGTTTTGGTTCAATTTTTTTTGAAGTCTGGCGGGTCGGAGATTTACAAAGGTTTATAATGTTTTTTTTTAATAAGTTATATGTGCGACGATAATAATGTTATAACATTTTAAATGTTTAACATTGCATTTTGTATTGGTGGGCCCCGACAGCTTTTTTTTTTAACAGATTTAGTTTAAGTTTTATTTGATATATAGTTTGTAATGTTTTTATTATATGTGTAGCATATAAAAGCAAAAAGGGAGAACCTGTTATTTATTGTTTTTGTTGTTTACAATAGACAGAAAAAAAAAAAAAAAAAACACAGCAGTGCGTATTACAGAGACAGAGTGTGTAATTTTTTGAAATAGTGAAATTTGTTTTCGGCACTGCGTCTTGTAGCAGTCATATTTTGAAATCCCTCTCAGTGAGGAAGTATTGTAATAGTTTTTTTTAAGGAATAGAAGTTTGTTTTAAGTGTGGAAAACTCTGTCCCTGTGAGTGAAATTTTTAATTTCTTTTTGTTAGAAGAGAAGAGTATTACTCTCTCCATTGTTGTTCTGGAATTTTCATATATTCCAAAAATAATACGGGAATTTTAATACGATACGAAATGTTTGGTTTATGAGAGTGCACATTTATTTTTGGAACCCCCACTGAGATTAGGAGCAAGCAAGCTTACCAAAGGGCACAACTCTCCAGAACATTTTCTGAGTTTACTTTTATCAATTAGCACGAAAGCATGATAGTTTTTCAACTAAAATAGATACATGAAAGCATGCATTCCATGGGGCATCCCCAATTTAAGAAGGGGTTTATAAGTTTTGGTCTATTAATAAATCAAATATTATATATTAAATATTATGAAAAAGATAATTTGAATATCAAAACTTGATATAGAAATTAGAAATTTTATATTTAATAATCTGTAGTTATAAAAATTAGTATGTTGAGTATTAAAAGTTATAGAGAAAGGTAAGTTATTTATTTAAAATTTGTAAAATGTTTAAAATATTTTTTCCAATTTTGATAATAGCAAATAAGATATAATTTTTCAAATAATTATTGGTTTGAGAATTAAATTAAAGGGGAAGGGTTTATTTTATGTTATTCATTTTTAAAAATTAATTTGTCTATTTATTGTTGAATAAATTTGGATTTAAAGTGTTGAATAAATTTGGATTTAAAGAGATAGTGACTGATATATAATTTTCTTGATATGTGTTAATTACTTGAAGTCCACTTTTAATATCCAATATCTTATTTTTTATCTTGAACTATTCATATTATTAGATTTGACTTACATGTTTTCTAATTTGCAATATCAATAAATTTGATGGATTTTTTACTCTTTTTTATCAGAGATAAAAATAAGAAATTAATATTGGAAATTAATAAACAAAGTATCTTAGTGTTGAAAGATTCATTTTCTAAAAAAAAACCATATGTTAATCTTTATAAGATGTGTATTCTCGAATTTTTCCGTATTGAATTTTAAGTAGTTAAATTTTTTTCGTACTCAATCAAATTCGAATTCGTATTCAAATTTGGTAACTATGGTTACAACGCATAGTGACTACCGAAGGCACAATGGTCTAGTCATGGATCGTTTCGATACCGAAGCGGTTCGTTTTCGAAATGTCGTTCGTTACTTTTGTGATGCAACTGCAAATTGTTCTTCTGAATTCCATTGTACACTACTTAAGGTGTTGTAGAATTAATGTTGTCGGCATATACTAACACGAATCTTTTATCCTACCCATATTAGAGTAATTTACCATGTTTTCCGCTGGAGAGTGGAAATTTATTAAAAGAACTAAAGAAAAAGATTTTAACCTGACTATTAGAGACCAGAAGGGTTCCAGCTTAGGGGTGATAGTTGAAGGTGAATCTGGAAAAAAATCATCAAATCAAATCTAAGTATTCATTTACGTATCAATTGATAGTCAAAACTATACTCTGGAAATAATGAACGATGAACGATTCCCTAGCTTGGCGTACCAACATCAATGCATATATACTTCTGTTAAAATCATTGTTTCATGTTGAATGAAAACTTGAAAAAATTAACAAAAAGAACTCTATAATGGCAGCCTCCCAAGTCCTCATTGGATGGATGAATGTTGGTCAAAGTTATATTGACTTCACTTTTAAAAGTTTTATGAGAATATCAAAATTTAAATTAACACTTGAGTTTTTTATAAATTTTGCTAATTTTGTTAGAATCTACCAAAGTTTATAAGTTTTAACTTATTTTTCATTACTTGTTTTATAATCAAAGAAGTAACATAAAGTATTGTATTTAAGTTTTTTTTTTAAAATAAGGGTAATTTTTAATTAATTAGTTATAATTATCTTTTTAATAATAAAAAAAATTAGATAAAAAGAGATTTACAAATATTTGAAATATTATTTAACTTGACAATAATATTTTGGAATGGTTTTATATATATATATATATATATATATATATATAATTTAATTATTAATTTATATTAAGAAAAATATTGTTCATTTGTGAGAAAAATCTTTCGGTAAAAATCACATCCAAATAAATTTGGTCGACGCGTTTCAAACCAGCCAGTGTGGTTCATCATCATGTCCAATAATTGAAATATTTTTTAACTTGACAATAATATTTTGGAATGGTTAAATTATATATATATATATATATATTAAGAAAAATATTGTTCATTTGTGAGAAAAATATTTCAGTAAAAATCACATCCAAATAAATTTGGTCGACGCGTTTCAAACCAGCCAGTGTGATTCATCGTCATGTCCTGATGATGAACCACACTGGCTGGTTTGAAACGCGTCGACCAAATTTATTTAGATGTGATTTTTACCGAAAGATTTTTCTCACAATTGATGGATCACAAAAGTAAAATTCCTAATATATTGTTCATTTTTATCAATAAATTTAAATTTATAATTAAATGAAAAGTATATTGATTCATTTGCTTATATTTAAGTTATTAATCATTTTAATTAAATTTAAGAGAAATTAATTATTAATTAATTAAAGTAATTTTAGTTTTAATAAAAAAATTATAAATATCTTTTAATCTAAATAATAAGAAACAATTTGATTGTGAAAGTTTAAAAAACATATATAGTCTATTTCCAATATAGATTTTAACTTTTAATTTTTAATAGAGAAATATAATCAACCTAAACCCATTAGAAGTGAGAAACACTTTGATAATAAGTAAAATTTTGTTTATATTTTTTTTATACCCACAGGAATAAAATATTAAAAGTAGTTTTCCCTTTTATATATTTATTACTTCTAATTGAGAATATATATATATATATAATTTAAAATAGTTATGTTTTATTTTAATGAAAATCTATGCCTTTTTATATTATCCTATGAATTCATTATATATACTCATTTTTATATTTCTTTAAGATAAATAAATTTTATAATTATAACAATAATAATGATTATTTAATTTCAAGGTCATCACCAAACTAGATACTAAATTGGTGTAGGGGACCCCTAAAGACACCTTGTGCTTATCTTAGGGTTTATATATTTTATTAGGTTTAATATTATTCCCTTGGTTTCATAATACATTGGGTTTTTAGTATTAATCCCTTGGGTTTATTATTAGTTTGGGTTTATATTATCAATCCCTTGGGTTATTAATCTAAGGGTTCATATTCTTAGGGTATAATATTATTCATAAGGTTTATAATATTAATCTTGTGGTTTAATATAAATACTTTGAGTTTATAATCATGGTTAACTATGGTCCAATGTCAAATAGCGAAAAATATTGTCTCAGTATGAAAATAAACCATGGTCAACCATTGTCAACAACAATCGATCATGGTCAACCATGGTCCAACGTTGTATTTAGAGAAAGATTGTCTCAATATCGAAATCAACCATGGACAACCATGGTCAACCATAGTTAGTCATGGAAAATCATTTTAAGCCATGGTTAACTATGGTTCAACATCACATTGTGACAAATATTGTGTTAATATGAAAATCAATCATGGTCAACCATGGTGAACCATGGTTCAACATCGTATTGTGCCAAAAGATTGTCTAAATATGTAAATCAACCATGGTCAACCATGCTTATTTTAGCGTTTATAATATTTATCATAGGGTTTATATACCTTGGTTTATAATATTTATCTTAGGGTTTATCATAATATTTTCTCAATATGGAAATCAATCATGGTCAACCATGGTCGAACGTCGCATTGCGACAAAGATTGTCTCAATATGAAAGTCAACCACGGTCACATTATGACAAAGATTGTCTCAATATGAAAATCAACCATGGTCACAATGTGATAAAGGTTGTCTCTTCGTCTAACATCACATTGTGACAAATATTGTCTCTTGGTCTAACGCCACATTGTGACAACATGGTCCAATGTCGCATTGTGACAAAGATTGTCCCAACATGAAAAACAACCATGTTCAACCATTTTCCAACATCGCATTGTGAAAAATTTTGTCTCAATATGAAAATCATTCATGGTTAACCATAGTCCAATGTCGCATTGTGACAAATATTATGTCAATATGAAAATCAATTGTGGTCAACCATGTTTATTTTAGGCTTTATAATACTTATCTTAGGATATATACCTTAGGTTTATAATATTCATCCTTTGAGTTTAATATTATTCCCTTGGGTTTATAATACTTATCTTAGGGTTTATATATCTTGGGCTTATAATATTGATCGCTTGGGTTTAATATTATTCCCTTGGGTTTATAATATCAATTCGTTTTCTTTATCAATCTAAGTCTGTATTCCTAGGGTAGGCGAAAATCAACCATGGTCAACCATTTTCAACCACGGTCAATCATGATCAACCATGGTCCAATGTCACATTTAGACAAATATTGTCTCAATATAGAAATAAACCATGGAAAACCATTTTCAACCATGGTTAGCCATGGTTAATCATTGTCAACCATGGTTAACCCTGGTCCAACGTCGCATTGTGACAAATATTATCTCAATACAAAAATAAATCATGGTCAACTATGGTGAAGCATGGTTCAACGTCCTATTGTGCCAATGATTGTCTCAATATGAAAATCAACCATGGTCAACCATGTTTATTTTAATATTTATAATATTTATCATGAGTGTTAACATTAGAAAATCTTACAAGCAAAGACGACATTATTTAATGTGAAGCAGAAGGATTTATAGGGCTAAGAGACATAAGATAATCTGGAAAGAATTTAAAAATCTCTAAGGTCTAAGGAAAAATCAAATTTGAACAAGTCATAAATGATTTTGCGCGCAAAATCCTTCGATAAGAGCGCCTTTGCACGCATTTTGACCTAAAAAGCGCGCAATCCTGGGAGTGGCGGAAGTCACTTTCCGGGACCATAAAAATTACACTCCAGGACATTGATTCCACACTTGAAGTCACCTAAGGACAACCACCAAAGCCTCCTTAGGACATCAAGGGATCACACAATGGAATAAATGTGACACACAATGGAATCATCCCCCTCTCTTGGGTCACCATCCACAATGTACCAAGAGAGGGAAGGAGGATTTGAATTCTCCTATAAAAGGTCACCAAGAGATGAACAACTTGAGAGCACATTGTTATGCTGGCCAGAATTGCCCTAAGCAATACCAATAGTGTGTGATCTGGAGCAAAGATAGAGGGGACTCAATTGTTGTCCATCCAACAACTTCAGTCCACCATAGTAGAGAGAGGGATACTTTGCGCTGAGGCAAGCTTGGAATTAAAGACATCCTTGCATCGAGACCTAGAACCCCCAGTTCTAAGGGCCCCTTGGCAAGTGGGTTAAAGTTTCATCCTCATTTCCTACCAATAGTCAATAAGAGGGGACGTAAGCACCACCGTTTGGATTATTGCAGTTGTTTGACTCTATTTAGAGCTTTTGTCTTATTTGTTTTAGTTTTAGTTTAATTTTTATGTTTGAATATACATGCTATTTCTCTATCTAGTATGTTTACATTTAGCATGTTCCACTAACTTGCGTGACTCCATATTTTTTCTGCCTGTGAAAAATAACTTAAGAGGGAAAACCACACCCCTTAAGTTGGTGTGATTTCGTACATGCGTGCACCAAACACACTAACATAGGATTGACAAATCCACTAACTTTTATTTACAAGTTTATGTGGTTGTGCCTTTTTGTAGAGACCTTTGTCTGTGTGGTGGAGTTGGGTTGAAATTGCCCCCTTTTTCTCCTTTAGTGCCTAGTTCATCCCAAGCGACATAATGAAGCAGAAAAACTCCAAAAAAATAATTTTGTAGGAATTTGAGCACTTTTCCCTCAGAGAGGCGCGCCCAAGGCATGCGTTTAGAGCTAACTTGCGTGCAGACATCGCGCCCGTTGCAGCCTTTCTTACACAAAAGACAGAATGAGAAATTTCTCCCATATTTCTATCTTTTCCTGCTTGTAAAGTGCCTGGCAGCCCATAATACATCTGCCAGCACTAGTTGAGGTACCCTGCAGCTTGCTAAAGCTCACTCTTAGCTACTTTTCGTAGGCTTGGTGTTAGTTTTATTTCAAGTTGATTTTTGCAAAGTTCACACATAGTTTATGTAGGGGGGAAAATTAACTTGCATTCCAAATTTTTTTTATGTTTTGCAAATTTAGGTACCAAAACACCTAGATAATTAGCCAAATAAAGTGGCCCAAGTCCACACATGCTTAGCTAGTTTCTTTTTTCTAGTGTAAAAGTAATTAGTTTAGTTCAATTTTTGCACTAGGATTTCGGGACCAATATTGAATTGTCGATAGAAGAGAAAGTAGTCTTTGTTGCCTTTGCACCCTTCGGTGATCCTAGGCAAGCATATGAACACTCTCTATTCACAACTCACCATCTCCCTGTAGTTGATCACATAGATTAACTAGGAAAAATAGAAAGAGGCCCATATCCGCACATGTTTATCTTTTGAGCAAGGAACAATAGAACATAGTTTTAATAGGGGATTTTGAAAAGGATCATCGCATATCCATACGTTCAAACTATGTGCTTGTTCACTTTTTGCTCACACACATCCACACATTAAGCAAAGCAAAGACACCTAAAACAAACTTAACAAAACTCACTAAATTCTCCCCAGAGGGGCCACAAAAGAATTTATAGTCTAAGTTAGGATCAAGGGGGTGGGCATCCGATAAGCTGCCTTGATCATTCATCTTGAAACATAGAAGTTGGTTGTTTAGGGAGCTTTTAAATACACCTATCAGCCCACAAAAAAGAAAACCCGAGTGTGGTAGAGACCCGTTTCAGAGGGGGTTAGGCTTAGGTGTAGTGCGGGCAGGTATCAGTTGGGGCTACATGACCCAGCTCATACTCGGTACTGTTAGATGAATTACTAAGAAGCCCAACACTTGAACGCTCACATGGGACGGTGGTACTTAATGGCCAAAATCAGGGCATCCTTTCCCTATAGGTGACGGTGCAAGCAAGAACTAGATCCTTTACCCTTACCTTGGTGGGTTTTCTTCGGCTGACTGGGGTGTCGCCAACTCTTACGGGACGTTGTGCCAGCACTCACAAGATATCTTCTCAAGGCCCAGTTACATTTTAGTGTGTGAGGAAGATTAGGTCTTCTAGGATTTGAGTATCATATGCAAACAAATAAAAACCATATTTTTTGATTAACTGATCACATAGGATTAATTTAAAGGGAAAATTTATTTTATTTTCGCTTTGTTTTATGTTTACGATTGGAATTTTTCTTTGATCATAATGTCCATCCTCTCAAATATTTCCAAATCCAGACCTAGTTGACACCATAATAGACCCAATGGGACCTCGTCAATCTAGACATCTTTTGGACCTGCCCCCATTACCAGGAGGGGTTCCAGGTCTTTCGCCATTTATGCGTCAAAGACGAAACGCTTCCACCATTATCGACACGTCCTTTATTGGGGCATTCGTAGTTGGGAACCCTGGTCGGTCTCCTAACGCCACACCACATACCACTCCTCCCACAATCCCTAGAGGGCAGAGGAGTGCTAACCATTCGGGAAACCTGTCGAATACACAATAGGGTACGTCACAGATAAAACCTCTTCCTAACCAGAAATTTTTGTTTGCACAAGTTGCAATGGCTACAACCTCGTAGTCACCCTTTCTAGCTTCGTTGAATCTACCAGATTTAATCAAGTTGACGAATGACCCCATTGCACACAACCCTAGGCCTCCCATACCCACAAATCTCCCTTCAGACATTCCAAAGTTCGAGGGAAAGCAAGCAACCCAGGAAATCATGTAATGACTTTTCACCTGTGGTGCTCGTCGAACAACATCATTGACGATACTATTTGATTGAGACTATTTCAACACACTCTAACAGGAGTAGCAACGAAATGGTATGTGGAGCAACCCTTTGCTACACATGGAACCTTTAGCGCTCTGGCCACTGCGTTCCTGACATACTTTCAGTTACCCATCCACCATGATCTTGGAATGGAATTATTGACACACTTTAGGCAAACCCATGCCATCCATATCTCAGACAATCTCCACGAATGGCGACGACGTCATAGTTTATGTAAAGCCAAACTCGACGATCGAGTTTTATTAGACCTGTTCCTAAAAGCTTTCATTACAGAGATTTCGAAGGATGTGGCGCAACAAAGGCCCATATCCAAAGAGGATGCCATCAGAAAGGCTCAACAACTCGAGTTGATTTATATGTAGTCATGGTATATTTACAATATCCTGCCAAAGGCCCCGCGCTTGCAAACTTACAAAGAATTTCCAGGTGCCGAACTCTGCAGAAGGTTTAATTGGGTCATTGACCCAAATTTACCTAGGCAGCAGCAGCCAAAACCCCAGTTACACGTATAATTCTACCCAGAATGTACCACAACCCGGTTTTCAAAGTCATCATATGCCTCAGCAAAATTTGTCCAGTAGGGAATCGTTGTATCACCATGGAGGACCCTATCCTCCGGCTCAGGGGATCCAGTACGCAGATAGACATACTGACGAAAGAGCTCCCCCCCAACAACTAGTTGCAAACCAGGGACCGCGTTATGCTCAGTCCCCAACACAAGACCCATCTACGCAGAACAATGCACAGGTGAAATTTGTACAACCCTCCCAAAACCAACCACACCAACCATATAACCAGGAGAAATACCCTCCCAACATGGTTAATAAAAAAGGAAAAAACAAGCCCAAAGGGAATCGTGGATGGGGGGAAAAAACCAACAACGCCCTCCACGATGTCAGGCTGGAGGCAACTCCAACCGAAATCAAAACCAGGAGCCAAACAATGCCCAACGACAGAGAAAAAGGCCACCTCTTCGAAAAAATTACTCTTGTTCGATCTGTGGTGAGTACGGCCATTACACTTACCACTGTCCCGATCTCCCTGAGTTGAAGGAGTGAAAAAAGTCCCTCTCTTGGAAAGAAAGTCTTTCAAAAATTTCTGCTCCCCACATACCCAGTCAATGAAAATCCTCTAGCTCCTCTTCTATCAATATCTCATCATTTGTAAGCCAAGATGCACACCAAATTACCCTCATAGTGCCAACACTTCAGCTCTAATATTGGTACCATAACCTGTTATAATTTATTTATTCACCTATAACAATGAAATGGTGTTTGTTGGTGGATTAATTTTTGTAGCCCTAACTAATGATTTTTATTACGATCTTTTTCTTTATCTAGAGTGTGACTTATTTTAAGGGGGCTACAATTTTGTCTCGAAAATAATAGAATTTCTAGCAAATTTTGAGAAAATCTAGTGGAAAGTTTTGGAAATATCTGTCAAGTTTCAAGATAGTGTTCTAGGGTTCTTAACCATGTTGAATTCATTTCCACCATCAAAAAAATGATTCAAACACTGCCATAATTAGATTTCTTGAAAAAAAATCGCTAGATTCAAGTGAAATTTTCATCGTCCTATCGAAATTGTGACCTTGGTAAAAAAACGTTGTTGTTATATTTCCTTCAAATTATATTTTTCCTTTTTGTTTTATTTTTATTGTATGTGACACTGGTAGGAAGTTTTGGTTTAGAGTGCTTTATACATAAAAGGTAGAAACAGATTGGGATCATGTTTTTTTTTATATCATTAGATTTAAAATTATTTAAATTAAAAATCTAGTATATGAAACATTAAATATTTTGTATTTTTTATCGTTATTGTTAATTATGTTATATATGTGAATTAAAAACTAGCAATTGCATCTGATTTTGCAAAGGAATTGTCGTAAGGCAGTAGCATAGGTAAGAGCAGCAGAGAAGAATGGAAAGCTAACAAAGATTGAATTCAAATCATTCAACATACATATATACATAGTGAAGCATTTGTAAGTTAATTTTGATCATGAAGGGAAGTCTTTGTGGCCATATACTAAACTCCACACTACATATAAAATTAAAATAATCCTAGTGTGCTACTTCAAATATTAGATTAAGATATGTGAAGTTTGGACCTCATCCTCATTGATAAAATTGATTACAACTGATCAAAACCTCAATAAAAAACCCCACTGAATTTGATGTTTCTATTGCATAGAAGATTAACACGTTCATTCATAATTTTAAATTCAAGAAAATATTGAATTCTGAAATCAAACTTTTTGTTAAATTAACTGGAGGGGAACACAACACTTGCATCCTAAGTAAGAGTTGAGGCCTTGATATCATCCGTCACATATTTCTCTGAATATTTCCACTTTCCCATGCATGGCTCATGCCTCTACAAATCCCTAATATGAAATCAAAATAAAGGTGATACAATGCTTCATATGGAGTACAGTATGATTTTAAGAATATAAAGCAACATAGTTTTAAGATCACTTGAATCCAATAAACATAATGGAAACTACACTGCAAAGGAATGTCATTGATTTAATCTTCATTTATTATGAATCAATTATAAAACGATGACATAGTTTTTTGGATATAATTGTGTAGTCATGTAAATTTATGGATAGGAAACAAAAAGTTCGATAAGTTTAATTGTAAATGAATTTGGAATGCCTTGTATAATAAGGGTGTTTCAGTCAATGTGAACCATGGGAGTAAACAAATATTCTAATATTTTACTATACTCTATTTAAATAACAACAGATAAAGAAGTAATGGAGAGGAGGCAGAAATTATTGGAAAACACATTCATAAGTGAAATACCATCACTATGTTTGAGAGGTATAATGGAACAAGTCAATGATACACAAAAGGACAATTATAATCGTGTCCAATAAAAGTATTCTCAGAAAATTGTATAAAAAGGAAAAGGAATTCTCACATTTCATAAATGTAACTGGAGGAATCATACTCTAGAAGTAACAAAGTTTAGTAAGTTTAATTGAACAAAAATTTGGGATGGCTTGTATAATAAGGGTATTTCAGTCAATGTGAACCATGGGAGTAAACAAATATTCTAATGTTTTACTATACTTTGTTGAAATAACACTATATAAAGTAGTAATGGAGAAGATGAGGTAAATAAATGTTGTCAAATACATTCATAAGTGAAATACCACCACTATGTTTTAGAGGTATAATGAAACAAGTTGATGATACACGAAAGGACAATTATAGTCGTATCCAATAAAATAATTCTCACAAACTGTTTAAGAAAATAAATAATTATTACATTGCATAAACGTAACTAGAGGAATCATACTCTAGAAGTAATGAAATAACAATCTAGAAATAAACATTGTGATTAGAAATCCTTTGGAAGGGAATTTAAAATAACCTAAAAAAAAAAAACCACTCTACCAACATACATAGTGGGCGGAAACGTGAACCTCGGTTACACTTTTGTGAGAATTGCGGGTTGAAATTTTTTTTCGGCAATAGTTCGGCCGAACTTGTTTTTACAGTTCGGCCGAACTCGTGATTCCGTTTAGACTGACGGTTTACTGACGGTGCGGGCAAACAGAATTTTTGCCGGAGTTTGGAAAACCGGCAACTAAAGTTCGGCCGAACTTTTACATTTAAAATAGTTCGGCCGAACTATTTTCTATAAATAAATCACCAGCGAAGTTAATCAGTTTATTCTTCCCGCATTTTGTCTGTCGCTATTGCCCGCGTTTTGTCTGTCGCTATTCTTGCCGTGCTAGAGTTCTGTTGCGCCTCGTCGCCGTGCTGGAGTTCTGTCGCACCTCGTTGCCGTGCTGGAGTTCTGTCGCACCTCGTCGCCGTTCTGGAGTTTTGTTTCACCTCGTCGCGCTCTTCGGTCATCGGGTAAGTTTGTTTACACATTTTTGACGTGGAAAATCGTGTTTGAGGTGGAAAATTTGGAAAATCTTGTGTTTGAGGTGGAAAATTTGGAAAATGTCGTGTTTGAAAATTCTGTTAATGCATTTTTGAATTCTGTGGAAAATTTGGAAATTCTGTTAATGCATTTTTGAATCTTTTAATGCATTTCTATATAATTAATGTAATGCATTTTTGCATTTTTCTGTTAATGCATGTTCCCTTAATCCCTTCAGCTGCACCCTGCATGCCATTAAAATAAAGTATAATTAAATCAAAACAGACAGTCTATAAACAATTTTTTTTTCTGAGTTCATAGACTTGTTACCTCCTTTTCGTCTTCGAGGTACGCCATCAGTTCCCTTGCACTGGTGAAGCTCAATCTCACTTGCTTTCCTTGTGACTCTTCCTCTGACTTTTGGCGAGCGAGTGTCAAGATGATATCGTGTACACTGGAAACACCATTTGTGGTTCTAGTAACAAGAGCTCTGCTTTCTAACGTCTTCAGTTCAGCTTTTCCCACAGTGTCTTCCACAGTGTGCCAATCCCATCCTTTTAAATATGAACATATATCTAAAAATGGATCTCTGCAATCATGGGGAAGAGCATCGTAGGCAAAAGCGTAGCGCATCTCCTTAAAGTCTTCACTCGCCCATTTATCTTTCTGTCGCATCAGTGTAGAATAAGCTTCATGTCTATCATCAGCCCGACCTATGAATGGTACAGCTAATGTTAGCATGAGTGGAATTTTGCCACATATTTGTATGATCTCATTCAATTGAGTCTCATTTAATATTCCATCCTCTATTTCCTCTACAGAACTCAAATTTTGACAGAATATAAATTTCCTCTACATAACTCAAATTTTGACAGAATATTATCAGGGAAAAAGGACATATCAGATTGCCATAAAATTTCAATATTCAGGACTGTCTTTCTTTTTTATTTCTGAACAATGGGTTGTTTTTCTTTTTTTTTTGGTTTCTGAATTATACTTGGATGAATGCTTACTGTTTTTATTATGACTTCAATATGACTCCAATACGGCCCTACTGTTTTTGTGGTTTCATACAGTTAGTGTTGAATGGGTTGTTTTTCTTTTTTTTTATTTCTGAATTATACTTGGATGAATGCTTAGTGTTTTTATTATGATTTCAATATGACTTCAATACATGCATACTATTTTTGTGGTTTCATACAGTTAGTGTTGATTCAATGGAAGAAAATTTGTTGTATATGTTTTAAGAGGATATGTAACCATAAATCAATGTTTTTTTTAATTTTTTTTTTAAGAATTTTAAGAATTATAGATTTAACTTTTTAATTTGTAAAATTTGAGTGTCTTCAAGGTTTTTTCAGATGCTTAATTTATTTATGTATTCAAAAGTCTATTTTAAATATGAAGAAATTACAATTTTGTATCAAAATTGTATAATACTTTTGAATCCTATTGACCAACCTTATGGTCATTCATTGGACATATATATATATATATATATATATATTTTATTTTTATTTTTTTAATTTCAGAAATAAAACATATTATTTATCGGTAATTGGAATGAAATTACATCTTTCATGTGCAAAGAGAACTTCCCTATAGTCCTACATTTTCCATAAAGTTGAAGGTCACCAAACAATTGCGGTCAATAATTTTTTGGTCCATTCCATACTCAAGTGCGAAAATCTCTAGCATTTCAAGTTTTTGGTCATCATAGCTATTAAGGAATGAAAAAGGGCACTAGTATTGATATATTGCTTCCATTATATCATTCTTTTTCAAGGTTGATTCTATCCTTGTTGAAGTATATTTGTCTAAATCCTTATCTACAAGGGCACATTGTGTATTGTGGTGCATGTTGTGTATCTCTTGTTGTGAATCTCAAGTTACTTTAAAAATTTGGTCACCTAGTATGCTTAATGAGCTTGGAATTACACTTTAGAAAGAATCCAATTACAATTGAGACTTAAGTTCTACCATTTTAAAATAAGAATTCACGAATTCACGAACTAGCTCCGAAAAAATTTTTCAACCCGCAATTCTCACAAAAGTGTAACCCAGGTTCCATAGTTATTTATAATTTTTATTTTAGAAAGAACCTTCAACCAAAAATACCCCAAAGGTTAGTCCCCTGTGTGCCCTTTGAGACACATTAGGTCATCCCACCAATTCATGCCCCATGCTTCATGAGTTGAAGGGTATCCTTCATACCCCTTAAGCACCCGCATTTCTCCCCACTCCATCATGTGATGTTGCCACCTCATCACGTAATAAGGGTTTAAGAATCAACGACCTCTTGTATATTTATGTGAAACAGAAACATTATACACAACATTGTCTCAATCTCCGACGATATCAAGATGTGTTGGTCACCATACATCATGCCTCAATAGTAGCACCACCACTTACACCAACCTCATATGTTGATGATTCCTCTTCCACCATTTATTATGTCACGAACTTGGCTAATTAGTATATGGCATGCCCTTGAGTGCTCTGTGTTAAAGACACTCATCTCATCTATATGTGTCCTTTACTCATCAAATACCATCATCACTGCATGCATCAAGTGACATATCCCCCTCATCAAGATCCCAATCCGCCTAATTTTGGATGCTCCTCATACACTAAGTACCTTGACCATATCAATGGAATACCCAACTCCTAGCATGGTTCCCACCACACCAACACAACTATTGGAGATTCAAACGACCTCACCACTTAGAAAATGATAAGAAATTATTTCACCCCCTTGTACTAACAATACATAGAAAGAATAACATAATTAATAGAAGAGATAAAAATATGAATTAGAGAAAGGGATGGATCACATATTAAAGGAAATTTAAGCTAACCTAGGAAGAAACCAACTCTTCGCTCCCACTTCAAATAATTTTTAAGAGTAAACAATGAAAACAACAAATTGATCTATGTACCAGATGTACAACATTCAACCATACCTATATAAAGAGTGTACAATGAAATTAATGTTGGTTTACTTCAACACTTGGAAAATATCTTGTTTCTATCCCATTTGTGGAAGTTATGCAAATATGAAATAAAGATATATAAGGTTAAGAAGTTCTTAAAATTTGATGAAGTAGATGACCCTACTTTTGAGGATTATCCTATAAAGTTAAAAAAGATGAATCAAGGGAATAAAAATGTAATTCATAAAAATTTTCATATATTCCTACTAATAAATAAAATATTATTACACAACTATATGCTAGATTTAGGAGAAACAACTGATGTAATTCCTTTGAAAGTGATGAAATAATTAGGCCTTACAACAACTAGGGCATATAGAAATGTATGTGCTATGGATCCTATGAAAATCGGGATGGGTAGAGTAATAAAAACACATGTTTTGAAATTTTTTGAGGAGTAACTCAAAGCATGCATATATACAAAATGAAGTGGCTACTTTCTTCATATTCCATGAGGGACTATTGTTCTTCCTAAAT
The DNA here is from genome assembly GCA_034641835.2 of Pinus albicaulis. Taxonomy (NCBI): domain Eukaryota; kingdom Viridiplantae; phylum Streptophyta; class Pinopsida; order Pinales; family Pinaceae; genus Pinus; species Pinus albicaulis. Next base: position 225,954,056 of record CM076577.1, on the reverse strand, counting down.
ACTATTCATTTCATGTACCTATGAATTATTTCTAGTGAAATTAAATGACTTGAAATTAAATTTCCTAAAGCCTATTGAAATTTCTCCTTCAAAATAAGGATGCACTCCCATTTGATTCTCACGGATAGGTTGTAATCATGAGGCTCTCGCTCAAGAGTGGACCTTCGTAAAATCTTGTGACGTCTTGTCATAAACAAAACCATCAAATTGAAAACACATCATTTTTCTCCTTCAAAGAAAAAAAAAATTTCACATCATGTGAATATGTCCATGTACTCTTACATATTGGCGTACAAAACCATCAACCAAACACAAGTTGACAAAACATGCCTCTTCAAACCACTGACTCTGAAGACAAATAATAGAGCTCATGTACTTTCAACATCTTGCTTCATGCAACATGCACTGGATACTTTGAATTTGCAAAGAAATTAATGAAACATCAAAATACATGGTAGGCCTTAATTGGATAAGAAATCTAACCATTTGTCAGCAAACCATTTCAATGGCGCTTCTTTTTCTTTCAACTATGTTGAATTTAGTTTTTAGTTATATTTTTAATTTTGGAGAAAATAATTATTTATTTCATGTGTAATTAGATTATTGATTTCATGTGGTAGGGTTGTGGATTCAGGCATTGAAACAACACCATTATATTTCAAATTTAAAAATGATGGTTTGAGTCCTAGGTAGCTTAGAATCCTACTTGTTTTCATAATAAGGATGCACTCCCATTTGATTCTCATGGATAGGTTGTAATCATGAGGCTCTCGCTAAAGAGTGGACCTTCGCAAAATCTTGTGACGTCTTGTCACAAACAAAACCATCAAACTGAAAACACATCATTTTTCTCCTTCAAAGAAGAAAAAAATTCACATCATGTGAATATGTCCATGTACTCTTACATATTGGTGTACAAAACCATCAACCAAACACAAGTTGACAAAACATGCCTCTTCAAACAACTGACTCTTAAGTCAAATAACAGAGCTCATGTACAAATTTCCATATTTGTTGCATTTAAGTGTGTCTAACATAACTCTACTTTCAACATCTTGCTTCATGCAACATGCACCATACTTTGAATTTGCAAAGACTTGAATTCTCCACCCCCCATTAAAATGACCCTACAAGTTGATTCTTTTAGTTTTTTCACTCTATAAGCATCAACGTACGATTATGCATGATGGAGAATCTCTAGCGCTTTCCCTTGTTAATATATTTAACAAGGGAAAGCACTAGATATTCTCCATCATGCATAATTGTACGTTGGATTTGGTGATAATTGTCTCCATATTTTGGCTTTCTGACCCGCAAAACATAATTATTTTAGAAGGGAGGGAAGGAGGGATGATCACATTGACTTGCTTGATGACCTGTCTATGAAGATTAACTACCTCAAGAACTATTTTTTTGCGTAGGGAAAGACACATTCCCATGTCCGAGCATGAAAACGTTCTTTGATATTGTTAATGCCTCTAGTGTTTACTTCTACAAGTTCTATAGGCAGAGTCTGTAAAGGGCCAGGTAGCCTCTGGATCTCATCTTTTATGAAAGGTGACATATCTAGTAAATGCCCCTGCAATCAATCTATGGAATGGATCTAAATAGAAGTTCTTCATTTTAATATCCGTAAAACACAACTACTTTAAGGTAAACTATGTACATGTTCCATTCATCATGAACACAAACCTCACAAGCCTCCTTGGCTTTGGAGCATTTTCCATGTTTTCCATAACCAAGACCCAAATAATTAGGCCCTTCTTAAAGAACATTTGGCTCAACTATGCCTTGTACATGCTTTCCTTTAAAACCCTTTACTTTCATAGAACATTTTCATTAAAAATTTGGACCTTGTTCCTCTAATGTCTCTAATGTCTCTCAAAAGCACGTACACATTCATTTTCAGAGGAAATTGAAGGTAGAAACCAATAGCTAATTCTTCTAACTAACCTTGACTAAAATGAGCTAAATTGTACTTTGATACGAGCTTTATTTAAATTGTCCACCCCACATTAGGCACTAATGATTATAACCTGTAATGGGCTAGCACTGGTTTGTAATCATCATCTCAAAATGACCTAGTAGATGAAAAATTATCATGTTTGTAATCATCGTTTCACACCATCTACATATGACCCTTCTACACATTATATGATTGAATTTATGGTAGGTCATCTCTTCTATCTAGACCATGATTGATTGTGACATTAGGTGAATAAAGGAAATTTGATAAGGAAGGGATCAATATAAGTTTTTCTTCCTCCACGCACTCCATATCCAGTGATTGCCTATTTTTTTTCTTCCAACATTTTATTTTGGAAATTCATTTTGGTAGTTAATTCTACTAATAGTCACAACACACTTGGAAGTCAAAGAAATTGTTATATACACTACTAAATTCAATTAACATTGTTTTTTATTGGACTTTACAATAACAAACAACGTAGAGTTCATTAATGTAGTAGTGTATATGATAATTATATGTATAGTGGTGTGGCTATCGATAAAATTAGCTGCTAATGAATTTCGAGAATAGAAAGTTGGAAGTGGAAAATTGAGAAATCACTAGCTATGGGGCGGATGGAGGAGGACAAGCTAGAAGCTATCTTCTGCTTATAAATTGTATTTTATTCACCTGTTGTCACAATCATTCATGGGATAGGTAGAGAGGATGACATTTCAAAAATTCATGCATATAATATGTAGAAGGGGTCATGTATGATATGGTGTGAAGTGATGATGATGGACATGGTAAATTTTCATGTGCCAAGTCATTTTTAGATGATGATGACAAACCAATATTAGCCATTTTAAGGTTATAATCATTAACAAGAAATATGGGTAATGCCAAGTACAAATTTTAGTAATCCTAGAATCATGCTTTACATAAGGTAAAATTGGGGAACTCGTGACTTGTACTATAGATAAAAAAAACATTTACATTTACCAAAAAATATATGATAAAAATTGACAAACTACATACCCTTAAGCTCAAGGGGATATAATCATTCTTGCCTTCCATATAGATAATGAAAATGATTTTTCTAAGTCTCATGTTGCTTCTCATGTTATTTTATAAACCTTGGTTGGAAAGAAAAATAGGAGGGCAGAAATGTAAGAAATATAGAACATACTGGATTTAACAGCCCCAAACTGGATTTTACTTCGAGGTATTGATTTTTTGAAATCTATTTTGTGAATGTCGACCAATAGATATATATCATGGAGGATGAAAGACGAAGATTGGCCGAATCCCATATGGAGGCTCAGGGATTGGAGGATGTTCACGGTATTTAAATATAATCTTAAATCTCCATACATGTGTGTACGTATGGAATTGATTTTTTTTATTAACTTTGTGAGTGAAATTAGTTGTTAATAAGTTTCATATTTTAATTTTTAGGAGGCAAGAGGAGAAGGCTTTCTACTCCATCAATGGAGCGTGGCCAAGGTTCAACCGGTCGAGGTAGCAGGGTGCGGGAAGGGGCTGATATTTATTCCCCCGAAGGCCAGCAATCAACGGCTGCTGGTTCTCAACAGGGTCACTGTGGGTCTGGTTCTCAGCAGCATCATTCTGGGGCTGGTTCTCAGCAGGGTCATGTTGGAGATGATGTTAACCAACAACATCAAGGTTGCCATCAATTTCAATATTTTTTCATTAAATTTTTACAACTTTTTTTACACGTGTTTTTTCTAATATATGAAATTATATATATATTGATGCAGAGGCTCAAAATGTTCGAGCCAACGGTCAAAAAAGACGCAGGGCAGCGCGCTACATTGAAGAAGAAGGCTGTCAACCTAGCACAACTTATCCGACTAAGATTACTGATATACCATGGGAAACGAACATGGCGGAATGCACCTTACAAAGGTGTCAAAGCCTTTATGCAAAATTGCAGAGAGATCTCCAGGATTTGACTCTACCTGCTGAGAGTAGACAGAGCCTAGAGATAGTTACACATTCATTGAGTGAAATGGTAAAAGTGTACAAAGATTTGGGGCCAACCACTGATTCATTTGTAGAAGTGATGAGAAAGAGAGGAGAAACAGTGATAGGTCCCGATAAATGGCAGGACATAAAAAAAAAGAGTTTCAAGAAATGATGCTAAGTCAATGTTTAATTATAAGGAAGGGCTAAAAAGAAAGATGTTGAAGGTGCAGTATTTCAAGCACCCAGACAAAGCAAAATATTTGTATAGTCGACATCTTGCGGCCTTTGGAAGGATTCCATGGAACGATGAGGTTCCTCTTTATTTTGCACAAATGTTTTATGCAGAATTTTTTTTGGGTATGAAACCCGACTACAATGATCTTCCTTCAGAATTTTTTGGCCCGGGGAGAGGTCGATTATATCAACGTAAGGGCGCTAAGCAAGATGTGGAGTTGCCTCGCCCTGAGCCGCCATTGGTGAGTCGACCGTCTCGAGTCGAAACCCTGCGATCAGAGATGGATGCGACTTCTCAAATAAGTCGTGAAGCAAGAGATGTTATGATTGAAAATGTTCATAGCGGATTGAGTGGAGTCAATATTGGCTTAAATAGACAAAGAGCACGTGAACATGCACGTGCCAATTTTTTTTATCATACATATGAGGAGATTTACAACATGAATGTTGAAGATCTCCGAACATACGCAATAAATTGTCGCAATGGTCTGCAAGACCTAATTTTTCATGAGGAAGAGGGCACCGGAATGGTATGTGTTAGTGACCTTAGGGTTTGAAATTATATTTACATATACATGTGTACAATTTGTAATAAATACATGTGTATGTACACATGTATACATTTATTTGTATCTGTACATTAATCTAACAAAAATGTATGATTATATGTTAAAACACCATTTGCAGTTCTCAGGCATGATGCGTGATGAAAATGTTAATATTACGTTCGGGACCTCTAGCTCAAACGATGCAGCTGGGTCTGGCCATCATGATATGTTGGCACATGTATGTTAGTGTTTTTTAAGTGACTCTAAAATAAATAATTGTTGCCACCATCTACATGTATGTATATATATAATTCGATAAAATGTTTTAACAGGTACCGATTCCGTCTGATGTTTTTGGGATGCCGGTACCTTCTTCTTCTTTAGGAGATATACCTTCTACTTCATTGGGAGATGTACAAGTATGGACAATTTTTCACAAGTTCAAAATTTATGTTACCTCAAAAATTCCATTAAAAATTGAGATATATAGAGAGAGATCTATATTTTGAGTTATTTAAAATTTTTTGAATTTAGGTTCGTATAGAAGATTTTTTTAATCCGAGGACTTTAGCGACGGAGATAGGAACATCCACAGCATTTGAAGAAGTTGTCTTTAGTTCATTTTTTTAATATTATTGTTCAAATAAGTTTATATCTGTAGACGTGCATTTTCATTTGAAAGTTTTTAATTTATATAAATTATTTATGTATATATATATATATATATATATATATATTTAACTGTACATGTATATTGTACAGGTTACCACTGGAGATGTTTCTATGGCAGATCCCGTTCATCAAATGGAGAGGCAACCTTACGAGGTATTGTGTGATTTTTTTGTTATATTTTGTTTTTTACATGAAGTTCTAGATATATATATTCTCATTCATTTTTAAAACTTCAAATTTTAATGTTCAAGTACATGTGCATTGTGTATGTAGGTTTTCCCTTTACAAGATAGGGAGCTAATCGAGACCTAGAGGCTAGATTCTCCATTTGATGGAGAAGATATACAGTAGATTTGATATGATTTCAAAATTTAGATGGTTTTAAAATTTGTTAAACTTGATACAGTTTGATACTTGAGTGAGATTTACAATTTTTGGACATGTTTTATTACAATATGTTTTTTGGACATATGTTAAATGTTTTTGTTGGATAGTTGAATTATAATTGGCATGGCATGTGATATTTAATGTTAAATGTTTTTGTTAGATAGTTGAATTATAATTGGCATGGCATGTGATATTTAATGTTAAAATGTTTTTGTTAGATAGTTGAATTATAATTGGCATGGCATTTGAAGTTTTTAAAACTACATGAATGATGGAATGTGAACCTACATTTGCACATGTGGTAAATTGAAATGTTACTTGTAACAAGACAATCCCAATTGATTTCATTACATTATATATGTTGATTTCTGATTTGATATAATTGCATACATATGATGGTACATTACTTGTAAAGTCATTGGATTAATAACTTGTTCATTGATTTCTGTTTTCTTTGGATGGTTTTAGTACTTTTGGCATGTGAATGTGAAGTAATGTTGTCATTGAATTACATTTGACATTTGATATTTAATGTTAAATATTTTTGTTGGATAGTTGAATTATAATTGGCATGGCATGTGATATTTATTGTTAAATGTTTTAGTTGGATAGTTGAATTATAATTCTAATGGTATCTGAAGTTTTTAAAACTAAATGAATGATAGAATGTGAACCTACATTTGCACGTGGTAAATTGGAATGTTACTTGTAACAAAACAATCCGCATTGATTTCATTATGTAGTATATGTTGATTTCTGATTTGATATAATTGCATGTATGATGGTACATTACTTGTAAAGTCATTGGATTAATAGTGTTCATTGATTTCAATGTAAGCGCAAAAAATTATTGACAATGTAGCATGATTTTTGTGTTATAATAATTAAACCTAATAATATTGGAGAGCAAGAGAGACTTGAGGTATGGTGTTTACTACAAGAGTTTGAGCTAAATATTTAAATGGTTTATCTATCTTTCATAAAATAGTTTAAGATTGATCACAAGAATTAAGAGAATGTCTCGGCCCATCATTGGTATGGTCCATCATAGAATGATCATCCATGTCAATGACTCTTAAGTCTATCTTTCCAAACCATGACCCTACTCTCACATGTGTGCCTTTCATGACACCAGTCATGCTGCTTTTATCCTCGAGTTGACTGCCTTGAAAGCACTCAACTCTTTCTCGATGCTAGCCTTCCTCTTTTTAAGAGATGAAGCTGCCTTTCGACTTAGGAAGCTATGGGTAGCCCCCGTGTCTATCAAAGTAGAGAACTTTTTCCCATGTACGGTTGTAGACATGAATCTCAAGTCCAAGGAACTTTCATCATCATTCCTCCTCCTTGTCTTGCACCTTACTTTTGCAATCTTCTTCAACATTTCCTCTTGATCCCATCTTCCATGTTCTTGACTTTAACCTGCAACGTGGTGCTTCTTTCCTTCAAGTGAGCCATTTCCATAAAGAGTTCCTGAAGTCTTTGTTCACCTTGTCGTATCTCCATGTCAAGCTTTTCAATTTCAGCAGTTTGTCTAGAAAGTCCATCCTTGGAATTTCTTGCGTGAAAAACCAAGTAGGTTGAACCAACTTTGGTCTAGTGCATTGGAATTCATTAAAGAATTAGTCATTGGCGCTGCTTCAAGCTAGGAGTGAGCATCGTCACCAACCTACATTGAATATTTTACACTCCCTAGGGTGAATGATACTTTAAATTGATTGACAGTCTAAGACTTTCGAATTTTTCTGAATGTCAAATGCTCTTACAAAGTTAGTATTTATAATATTCTAGTAGGTCATTCGGTGACAACTTTTACCGAAAACTTGAAACGACTTTAGCGTGTGATATTTAATTTGTTAAATGTTTTTGTTGCATTTTTGAATTATAATTGGCATGGCTTAACAGTGCTTTTCACATATCTCTTCTCATGAAGCTCCATAGAACAATTCGATCCTGGGTCTGCTTGAATTGGTTCAAGCTCTTTCCTTTTCGAATTCTGTCTAATCGCTCCAATACGACATATATTGACTCCTTCCCAACGAAGTGCACCAATCCTCTTAGTGTGGTCGTCTTAGTGTGGCGTGTGATATTTAATTTGTTAAATGTTTTTGTTGGATTGTTGAATTATAATTGGCATGGCATGTGAAGTTTATAAAACTCCAGTTTTGGATGGTTTCAATCTACATTTTGCATGTGATATTTAATGAACTTTAAATGTTAAATGTTTTAATGATGCACAATATATAATCAAAAGGGTTTTAAAAATTAAAGTTTTGGATGGTTTCAATTTACAACTTAAAGTTTTGGATGGTTTCAACTTACATTTGCACATATGGTAAATTGAAATTATGTTACTTGCAACAAGACAATCCCCATTGATTTCATTGTATATGTTGATTTCTAATTTGATATAATTGCATGTATGACGGTACATTACTTGTAAAGACATTGGATTAATAGTGTTCATTGATTTTACTTTAAGCGCAAAAAATTATTGATAATGTAGAACGATTTTTGTGTTATAATAATTAAACCTAATAATATTGGAGAGCAAGAGAGATGAGGTATGGTGTTTACTACAAGAGTTCGAGCAGGTCATTCGGTGACAACTTTTACTGGAAACTTGAAACAAAGAGAATCTATCTTTGGCAGGACATCATGTAAGATGCTAGACATAAACAGTAAAATTGTACTTAAAAGCCGAGATTCGGGCAAGTGGGGACAACCACTTGTTATCTCGTCCCTTGGAGGCTAGGCCATATGGGGACCGAATCCGACTTTACAAAATAAAGTGAAATAATTTGTACCATATGGTCGGAGAACATATACAAGAACAATTAATATATAAGAACAATTAATTTCATTCTAGAATATATATATATATCCAATACATATTTAACATTTTTAATCAATGCACGTGTATAGAAAAACTACTTTTAGTGGATACTAGAGCACGTGCTTGTACCCAAACAATTTGTAACATCTGCAAACCACAAATAACATAAGCAGTTCAATTTTTAGTTGAGTACTTAAAGGTCTAAAAGATAATAAATTGTTGGACACTTCACTCAAAAAAATTCTAATGGAATTCCATCCTCAATAATCCGTTCATGATCGGATTTTGACATTTTCCATTTCTTAATTTTTGATTTTTTCTTTGATTGAACTTCTATCAACTTTATGCGCGCTGCACACCCCAAGTGACTATATTGACAACTTATGGAATCAGGTTCATAGTCTTCGAAGTAAACAAAGTCTCCACTTTGACGAGTTTGTTTGAAAAAATGACCTTTCAGTATAATAGACCCTTTGTCATACTGAAATCCGTGATCATTATAGTCTTGTAATAATTTCATTTTTTTTTCAGTGCAACGCATCAAATAATACTTCACATTTTCATTGTTGTCAATAGGTGCAATTACAGCAAAAACATCTCCTGCACAATAAAATAAATTTAACATTTAATTATGCATATTTAAATTTATTTGTAAATCTTTAAATCATTAAAAAGTAATTCAAATGTTACCTTCTCTAACAAGATCAGAAACTCGATCACCATCGGATGATATTGTAGTTTCATCTGATTCCATTTCTTCAAACATTGCAACATACATTTTCCCCTTTGTATTTAGCTCTGTATGTTTCCAATCGTTCACATACATTTTGTTTTCACAGACGTCATTGGATTTTGTGTTGTCTATGAAAACATCACAAAAACAAGAATATTTTCTTTTATCCAATGCAAACACATTTGTGGACAATTTTGTTTGAATTGAATGCAATTTTCGAGTCCCCTTTATTGTTCCAACATCATTTCCAATTGATCTATTTACGTCTCCGATTCCAATATGCCAGAAAAACCTTTATATGGATAATTAGAAAAAGAATTTGTAAATATGATATCAAAATACAATTAAAAATAATCATTGCATGATAAATGTACAATGTTTAAAATTAGATTACCAATATAAATTAAATTGAATGTACCTTTGCACTTCTAGTGATGGGTTAATCTCATGGCTTAGAGCATTTTTGCACCATTGAACAACTTCTTCAGCGTTCGCAAGTCGGCGTGCAAAGTGGTTCATTTGATATCTTTGAAGTACTCGTTTTATGCATGCTCCCGCACCGTCATGTTCTCCTTTTCCATGGCCAGTCTCAAAGAAATTCCAACAATGTTTAATGGAGGTTTTCTTATGAAGACGACACAACCAAAAAAATGATCGTGCAGATTTGAATTGACCTGCGCATCCGTCCGACCATATCCAATGTTCATTGAATGTTATTCCACGATTTTTCAATGAATCATAAATTTTTCCAAAACAATGTTGTACAAAACATGTATCATGCGTACGATCGTCACTGATATAAAAATGATATTCTTTAATGATATGTTGATTTTCACTCGTGCTTTCTATATGATCAACATTTTGTTCAGCATGTCTATATAGAATATGAACGAGCATGGAGACTTGGTCAGAGTGATAGTATTCACTCTGAATTTCTTTTTGTGGAGCAAATGTGTAGTTTTCTGCAAAATCAATCACTGACAAAATGGTTCCTGGTGGAAAAACTTCACGAGATTTTTTGAATTGCAAGTCTTTCCATCGAGCTCTATGGGAATGCATGGTGTATTTGTAAATTTATGCTTCAAACTTTCTCAAAAAGTCTATTAGAAAATTTTCGTCTTCTCGTAATTCGATTCTTTTAACACTATCTGCACCTTGAATCGATGTACTGGTATATTCATATCTCTTCCATTTCACTTTCATGTTGGACAATGATTGATCATTTATATCAATACGATATTTTTTTTGAAATTTAGTCAAATTTCCACAATCATCGTATTTTTTACCACCAACACATTTCTTTTTGTAAAATAGTTCATCGCTTTCTCTTTCACATAGAATTTGAGATATGAAATCACGGATAGTGGAAGGAGGAGGTGAATCCTTCCATAATGTTCTACCGAAATCAAGGAATGTGTCATAATATAATTCAAATTCCACATGATAACGGCAACAACAAGTGTCGCGTACGGTGATAGGTTTTACATACCATGGTTTTTGGTGAACAAAAGCACTGAGTGAAACTTGAATTTGACGATTCTCTTCTTTGAACTTGTTGAATAACTCTATTTGAGTGGTTTCCAAGAGATGTTTTTCATGTTTTTCGTATTGATTTCGTGCTATTCTTCTTCGCATCACATGTCTTGCAGTGGGTGAAACACGCGAATTGTTCTTCCAATATTCATATATTATTTTTTTAACATCTTCTCCAAGTTTATCTTTGTATGGTTGCCTACAAATAGCTCTCCAACAAGCGAGTTCATCATTTACGTCTATTTGCAGTCGAAATTTTCGATGTTTGTGCAGAGTTTTTCGCGAGGTTCCTAGTGCTCGTGCCATAGATGTTAGATTCAAACGATTCTCTTGAGTACTTGGTGAAACCATTGCCATTTGTATTCCTCTACGTATATTTGAAACCTCTTTATCTCTAGATCTCTTAATTGAATCTATAGCACTACTCATATTTTTTATCACTTCTTCTTTCATTTTTTTATCTTTGGTTGATTTTTGAATACCCAATAGTGTCGTCGCTTCTTTTAATTTCCTTGATGATAGGAGACCTTTCAACATTTGAGCTTGAGCTGTCACTTGCTCAGTTTTGAAAAACATTTCCAAAATTTTATCGACACGATATCGTATAACATAGTTAGGTTTTTTATCTCCATATGTGTGAGTGTCGACATTTTATAACATCTCATTATCGATAGTGATTTCATCTGTACATATTCGAAAAAATAGTACATATTCAATAAATAACTAAATTAATAAATATGTCAATAAATATTAGGAAAATTTTAAATATATCAATAGATCATAATATTTAAATTTACATACCCGATTCAATTTCTTCTTGAGGTTGATTTTCTTCTTCAATATTTTGAGGAGTATCTCTGTCTGTTTACATTAAACAAAATATTTTTCAAACTAGTTCATCAAATAAAAATTAAGCTTCACATTCTACATTGGGAAAACTTTAAAATATATCAATAGATCATAATATTTACATTTACATACCTGCTTCAATTTCTGCTTGAGGTTGATTTTCTTCTTCAATATTTTGAGGAATATCTCTGTCTGTTTATATCAAACAAAATATTTTTCAAACTAGTTCATCAAATAAAAATTAAGCTTCATATTTTACATTAGGAAAATTTTAAATATATATCAATAGATCATGTGATATTTACATTTACATACCTACTTCAATTTCTTCTTGAGGTTGAGTTTCCTCTTCAATATTTGAGAGAGCTTCTAACTTTCTTTTGCGATATTGTCTCGTCTCTTCTCTATGTTCTTCAGGCTTTCTTTTTCGATCATATTTTCTCACACAAGTTCTTCGATTTCTCATGATAATAGGGTATGAGGTTCAAAAATTTTCCTTTAAAAAATTAGACAATAACTCAATTACAAACAATATAACAAAAGATTTTATTTAAAAAAATCTTTTCTAAAAAATACGTAATCCTTGATCCAAAACACGTACATCCCTCTAAGAAAAATCACACCGCCTCTAAAATGTGAAGAAAATTTTTTGAACAAAGAAGCTCAAAAGATTTATTTCAACACAAAACACTTACATACCTCCAAGAAAAATCACGTCGCCTCCAAAAAAATGTCTTCTCAAAAAGTTCTTTAAACTCAAACTTTGAACCTCCAAGAAAAATCACGTCGCCTCCAAAAAAATGTCTTCTCAAAAAGTTCTTTAAACTCAAACTTTGAACCTCCAAGAAAAATCACGCCGCTTCCAGAAAATGTCTTCCAAAAAAATTTTGTAAACCCAAACTTTGAAGAAAAGTTTTTGAATTCAAACCAAGTTGTAAAATGAAATGAAGTGCGAAATGTGCGAAAATTGTGAATCATTTCGCGGAAATTTATATTGACGCGAAATATGTGTTTTGTAGGGGGCTCCACAAAAATTTCCGGCCGACGGAGAAATTGCACAATAGTTCGGCCGAACTTTTGATAAAAAGTTCGGCCGAACTATTGTGCCGTTAGTTTTAGCGGCCTGTAAGCGGAAAACATAGTTCGGCCGAACTGTCACTAATAGTTCGGCCGAACTAACGCGTCACCGATTACGCAGAACCAGGCTCTGAAAACGGTTCTGCAACTTTGGACTGATTAAACTCCATGAAAAATTGTTAATTAACTGTCGGAACCAAGACAAACATTTTCAGAATTGAATCTACTTTCAGGAAATATAAATTTTATGGAATTTCGTAAACGTTTATTAATTTTAATTATTTTTCTAATAAAATGAGTGCAAACAATTTTTGAGGGTCATCGTGATTCAGTGAAATCAAAATTTTGTATCTCCCAAAATACAGTGTAAAAAAAATTGAAAAAAATTATGGGGCATTACATTGGTCCGTTGACTGTAATGGGTAGCTTTTAGATTTTTAGTTTATAACTTGTATGTTAAGAAATTTGTTGCCACGCGAAACATATCAAAAAAAAGTGTAACCCAACTTCACATTTTCACCCTAGTATCATTTAGGGAGGAGCGACGGGCCAACTTTAACGTTGGAGTAAGATATGACAAATAATAAAGAATATGTTTGATAAACTAAACCATAATCATGGAAAGAACATAGCATTGTATACAAATTTATGGAAAGAAAACCTCTTACTTGGAGGAAAACAGTAACAGACCGCCCATCGAAGCCTCTGGAAAAAATCATAAACCATTATAGGTGAATGAATTCCCGCTACACATAAAATAGTTATAAAGGAAAAACCATAACAAACCCTAGAGTAGATCCTATCTCCATTGACAACACAAACGAACATGAGAACAATTAAAACCAAACTCATATAACATTAGCCTTCTAAATACTTCCAAGAAAAACCCCCTGACCTGAATCTTGCGTTTAATAGCCTTGAACCCGGACCCTACCTATAATTATCCCCATTGCTCATTTTTAAAGCCATTACAGGGCAAATGAAAATGTGTAACTTGAACTGGAGCAACTTGATCAAGGAAAAATGTTTGAAAACAAGACTTTGTGAACTAAGAAGGCCTAGAAAATATAGCTATGAGCCAAGTAATTTTAGTTATTTTTCCATTGAATCATTTTTTTTGCTAAAGCCACAATTACGAAGTTCCAAACAATTTTCTGATTATTACAAAATGTCATTTTGTTTTGTTAAAGATACAATTACAAAAATCCAATCTTCTAACTATTACAAAATGTCATTTTGTTTCGCTGAAGCTACAATTACAAATTTAATCCAAACATTACAAAATGTCATTTTGTTTTGTTGAAGCTAAATCCAAGTGGTCTTTAAACTATCACAAAATGGCAATTTATTTACATGAAGCTACAATTATAAAATTCCAAACATTACAATATGTCATTTGTTTTTGTGACATGATAGGAATGCAGGAATAGTTCACTGTACATGTATATAACACCAAATACATGTATTTAAAGTGATCCTATTTCTTTTGCTACTTTCTTAGAATGTAGCCTCTCCACCTATTATCGTTTCATACATTATCAAGGATGTTAGTGATGACGGATCTAGTGAACCAACAATTCATTGAAAATATTGAATAATTATTCACATTCATCAGTACTCACTATTTTAGTTTCTTCTCTTCTATTACTTTTACTTTTAATTACAAATGATATATATTGCTAAGATTTCTATAGTGAAACATATCTCTAAAATATTTGAAGCTAAAGTGATGCTCAAAACATGTAAAACAATGCGAGCTCTTAAGATGATGTTAGGATGTGTCCTTTCATGTATTAATCATTATTAATGATGATAGGCAACAAAAATTTTGGTAAGTTTAATTGAACAGGAATTTGGAATGCCTTGTATAATAAAGGTATTTCAATCAATGTGAACCATGTGAGCAAAGAGATACTCTAATCTTTTACTATACTCCATTGAAATAATACAAAATAAAGGAGTAATGGAGAAGAGGAGGTAAATAATTGTTGTCAAACACATTTAGGCATTCGATTGGAGCACATGAAAAATAAAACAGTGAAAGCAACAAAACATGACATGAATGCAGGGATAGTTCAGTGTACACATATATAACACCAAATCAATGTATTTAAAATGATCTTATTTCTTTGTTACTTGCATAGAATGTAGCCTCTCCACTTGTTGTCATTTCATACCTTATAAAAAGTGTTAGTGATAGAAAATTTTGTGAATCAACAATTTGTTGAAAAATACTAAACAATTATTCACATTTTTGTTTTTTTATTCTATTACTTTTAATTTTAATTACAAATTAGCAAGCTAAGATTGCTATAGTGAAACATATCTCTAAAATATCTAAAGGTATTGTTATGCTCAAAATATATGTAAACCAATGCAATGTCTTTTCATGTATTAATCACGAGACATACGCATATACAAACGCTTAAAGATAGTTTAAATGAAATTATTGGACTATTGATTACTATACAAAAGCTTCAAGACTCATGGAGTATAAAGTCTCAAATAACTATTAATAATAAAGTGAAGATTTACATTTATATGTCCTAGAATTTTGTGCTCCCCTTGGTTGAAAGAGATAATGCTAGTGGGATTAAATGACTTTTATGCTTCTCGGGATTTTGACAAAGGTTTTGCTGACATACTACTAAACATATAATGAATGTAATCATGTTATAATAAAATTATGTTTTTTTAAAAATAAAAATAACTAATTAAGAAAATATTTTTTAAATAAAAATAACTAATTAAATTTTTTTTTTTATATGCATATGCTTTTTTAACATCTTTATGATAAACTTAGTCTCATCTCATTTGATAATTTTTGTCAATGAAAATTTTTAAAATTATTCAAATATCAAGCATTCCCAATAAATGGCGAGTCAAAAATCAACCAGGAAACTATTTTTACACCGGAGGCGATATCTTTGTTGGATCGGGGTGAACAAACATTGTTCACCCCACCCAATCAAAACGTGTGTCCATCGCCTTTTGTCCAGTGAAAAATTGACAAATGTAATCATTGGGTTTGTCACGTTTTGCTGTTCTGTTCATTATTGAACTTCGGAAAGCGAAATTGCCTTGCAGGATCATTTTTGCTTTTCTTTTGAAGACTTAAAAGGGCCACCAGTATGTATGTCTCTATACCTGATATTCAGGGGTTTGTTCCGTGAGTTTGAAGAGATCTTCTTTTCTATTGTAAAGTAAGGGTTTTTCTGTCAGATCGGAGGTTCGATTCCTCAAAGCGTTGTTTTCAGAAAAATTGAAGAATGAGTTAGCCCATAGCACTCATGTCTGCAGCTGCAGCAGCCGCGTCTACAGCTTTCAGTGCTTTTAGCGACCACGAGATCCGAGTCACGACATCCTCTCCTGTGGTCAGTCAATACTTCTAACGCTAGATTTTTAGATCCGTTTTATTCTTTTCTTTGCTTCTTTCCAATGCTGTCTGAAGCACTAAACTTTAAATTTCAGATGGAAATTTTCGGATTTTGTGTTGAATTTAAAAGTCTTTTGGTTGTGTTTACAGGCGAAATCGACAAATGATGACCTGGCAGTTTCTCAGAAGTCGAATTCAGAGATCGTCGAAGAGGCCTTCGTGCCAAGGTTCGACAGGCTGCGATTTATTGAATATTTGGTGACTGCTCACGGATAGGGATAGGGATCAAACACAGGATCGATTGGAACCAAATTCTCCCCATTCTTTTGAGCAATTTATTGCTATTATTATTATTATCATTTTACCTACTAAATTTAAAAATTCCTCTTCAAAGCCGTGCCATTTTTGCGGACTAGCGCTTGGAGATGCTTCTAAATTTGGATACTAGGTTATGTCCCACGCGGATCGGTAAAAGTAACCGATGCAACTAAATGTAGTGTCATGAGTGGAGTCACGAGAATTTGTTACGCCGTAGGCGTTTTCTTTGCGGGCTTGGGGTGAGAAAACACTGTTCACCCCAGCCAATGAGAAACCATTTCTCTATCGCGCATGGAACCAATTAGATTTTGCCACGTGTACGAGGTCTGAGCAGTTGGGTTGCAGAATAACGTTGCAGGGATTGGAGGTTGGAGTTGTGCGTCCTCTGCCAAGGGCCTCTCCTTCTCAGTAATATGGTGCTGCTCCCATTGCGGCTTCGACGGTATGGTGGCATGGTGAACGCCCTCCTGTATGTTGCAGGCAGATCTACGCCCTCTGGTATTGCGCAGATGCCACAGGAATATCGCGCCTCCGTGCTGCTCAGTAAACCTGTGATTCCCGTCCTGGTGGTTCTGCAGTTGGCTAACGCTGGCCTTGCCCGAGTTGACACAATGCTAGTCGATATTTCCCTCACATTACTGCGACTGTGGTCAATGGGAGGTGGCTCGATCTCCTGTCCTCCCTACGCTCCACACATGCTTGTCGATCAATTGCCTTCCACATTGGGTTGCGGCTGTGGACAACGGGAGGTGGCAACCCTCACCAATTGAGGGGACTGTAGCCTCGTGACCTTCTCCTCAATGATTTGCGGCCTGTGTGTAAACTATGGCAGCCCGCACCAGCGCTCTAACCCTCCTCTCAGAGCACAGGTGCCCACGCGTAGCCAGCTAGCTCCGCCTTGTACATCCAACGATCACTTTCCATATGAGCAAGTTCAACAATTGGGTGCCCTGTTTTCTTCTAATACATGTCCACAAATGCATCTGCAATTTATCAAGGATGGTCACCAGGTTATAAAAAATCTCAAAATCAAATGAAAATACCAGCACTTGCAAATAAAGAGGGCAAAAGGTTGAGAATTCCCAAACAACTCGCGACGCATACAATTGGACTCCAGGCGCCTCGAAAGCTTACTCGGCTAGGTCCCCGAGCTGGCGCATGATCTTGACGATGCCGGCCATGGCAACCCCTTCCAGTAGCGTGTCTGGGTTATCCTTGGCAACTGAAGTGTACAACTCTGGCTTGGCAAGACTGTATTCATTCCTTATCTCGTACCTTACCAGCAGCATATTGATGATTAATTCTCTAACTGCAGTCCCAACTTAAGCCGATTCACAGTTCATTTCACCTGTGTCAGGTTATCTATGTTGGCGGAACCCATCCGAAGCTCAATCGCTGCCAAATTGTACCGTTAGGATGCAGAAAACCCCTGTGCAACAAAATAGCATGGTTCTTCATTCGATTCTTTTGCGTTTAAGCCCTAGCGAAGTTGAAAATAAGCACAAAATTTAGCATTGTGAACTTCCTGGGAAAGGAAAAGAAAGATAAGGAATGTCGATTACTTTCTAGAGAAGAATGTTAATATAGTGACAGAGTATAACAGAGAAAACGAGAACAAAACAGCCTTCGTCGTATATAATGCCAGGGGTGCTTGCCAAAGTGGAGCAGAAACATACCTTAGTAACATAGGCCTGTCATTAAGCAAGTTGAGATAATTCCTTATCCCTGCAGCCCGTTAAAAATATGGATTGTTTTGCACTGCAAGTCCAGTAGAGGCCTCTCACTCCCTGGACAAAATTCACATCGAATTCAATTCAGGTTGAAAATTCACATTGAATTCGATTCAGGTTGATTAAGTTGCAGATGTATCTGAATAATGAGATGGATTGACACGTTGCTTACCACGTGTGCCATAGCCAGGCGACTTCTTGTAGCGCCATGTACAACGGTTCCACATAGAAAATAAATCCTGAATAGAGGCTACGTGTACGTTGCAAATTTTGGATGTCGGTCGCCGCTGAAAATCAAACTTATTGTGTGATCATGAGCATTTCATTCGAATTAAATGTTGTTTTTTAACATAGGTGATGTAGCTATAAAATTTTTACATTTTTTAATTTAATATTGATTCTTTTGAATGTAGATTGATTTTTTTTTAATGTAGGTGAAGTAAATATAAAATGCAAATATAAATTTTTTACATTTTTCCCTATTTATATTTAGGTGGCTAATGTAAATATAATTTTTTATTTTTTAATTATATATTGATTTTTTTTAATGTAAGTAATGTAAATATAAATTTTAACTATCCCCACCCTTATTAGTTTTTGAACAATTTATTTCTTAAAGCAATTAAATATGTTATATAGTATATAAATATATTATAAAGTTATTGATTAGGTTGACCAATTAATACATCTTCACATGTTCATAGTATGGTACTCTGAAGGAGGTATAGTACATTGGTATGGTATATGCCATAGTTTATTTTTTAAAGTATCTATTTTACTACTACATATTTTTTTCACTAAAGAAATATGGCTTTTGATGTGTAATTTGTGTTTTGAAAGAATAATAATTAATAATATTTATATAATTCAGATTATTAATGTTTATATAAATTATTAAAAAACAAATTTTCAAATTTGATGTTTAGACTTTCTTGAATAACAAGTGACAAATTTTAATAAATAATTCACTTTTCCAACTCAAAAAAGAAAATTTTGGCGAAGTAACCCCTCTTCAAGTAATTCTAAATTGCAATTAAAAAGAACAAATGACAAATAATACAATAGGAAATACAATGTCTTGTTTTTCACTATCAACATGTGCAATCACCCCAGGCGAGAAAAACCATTCCCAATGAACCTCTTGATGATACCGATCTCGTCAAATTGAAAACTGATAAAGGATCTGCAGAATCTCTTCTCAACTAGCTAGGGTGGATGATTGTCCTAAACCAGTTTTCCATCCAAGGGCTTTCCTCCCATGAAGAAATAAGCAAGAAATAAGCATTAAGCTGTGCAATCCAATCTTCAGTAGAAAAAATTCTTCCAGGAAAAAATAAGCACTAAGCTGCCCAATCCAATATCCGGAGAAAAAAAATAGAAAAAAATGTAGAATGAGAGAGACATCAATTTCTGCTCTATTAATTCCATTTTTCCAATTTCTCTCATTTTCTCCAATTTGAATTTATTCCCTTTTCCTTTTAATTTTTATTTGCTTTTCTAATGTTTTTCATCACTTGTATTGTCATTGGCTTCTCTAATGTTTTTCATCACTTTTATTGTCACTATGTAATGTCAGTTTATAAAGATTTATAAAGTCATCATGACCTCTCACATTTTTACGCCAGAGGCATTTTCTTTGCGGGCTTGGGGTGAGAAAACACTGTTCACCCGAGCCAATGAGAAACAATTTTCCTATCGCGCATGGAACCAATTAGATTCAGCCACGTGTACGGGGTCTGAGCACTGGTTCTACGTGCGCTCGTTAACAGTGATCGATTCGCGGAAGAGACGTTGAGGGAGAGATCAGTGATCCGGTTGAGCTGATGACTTCGGCTGCGTGCTCAAGGCCCCCTGCCATCCTCTTGCGCTCTCTGTTCATTGGGAAAAACGAGAAACTTGCAAGGTGTGGATATCATGCCCAGGGGATCCATCAGCCTGGGGGACGTTTTACGCCATGGATGCGATCAAGCCGATCCCGTGTTCAGCAGCCGCAACGGTATTTTCAGTGGGAGCATTGCCGACCAGGCACCCAAACTCAGTGGCTGCCTGCAAATCCACATTGTCTATACCCACACCCACTCTTTCGACAACCTTGAGCCTCCCGCAGGAGCGTCGCAAAGCGAGATCTTTGTGTAGAGTCCCCCCTGCGATAAATTGTAGGTGCAGTCCACATTGGGCTACTTCGAAGCAGCTCCAGCCCACCTTCCCCCAACTTCTCAGCCACCAAAACTGTCGGCTTCGCCTGCGCATCACAATAGACGGCCTGCGGGGACAGACTTTTGAAACGGGAAACATTTTTGCAAGGTATTAACGGTGCGTTTTGTAGGGTTTGCCCTAGGAACGCAGAGGAAAGGCGACGAGGCAATTGCAGAGTTGATTTGGGAGAATACGACATGTGGTAGCACCTTTAAACTCAAAGGAATTCGTGCAATCTCATTTGGCAGCATCCACTGTAGAGGAGATGCCGCCACATACCCTTGGAAAGTTAATTAACGCACCGAACTCAACACTGTTATTCGACTCAATTGAGTTAAGGGTGTAATTAACCTTCAGAAACTGAAGGAGGATTCCCCTTCGTGAAGTGTCGGGTTGTACATGCTGCGGGTAATTGCTTTAATTTCTTTCTGGATAGTATCTCAAAGAAGGTCGAAGAGAATCGCTATGGGATTCATGAAACGCAACAGAAATCCCCTATTTGCGTTAACTCTGCATAAAATTTCCTGAGGAGCGAATTCTGGTTCCTCTTTGAATCCGATCAGTTGATCTATGGATGTCAGCTTACAGTGGTAAAAGGAACTCCCTACCTTCGATGTGTTAACCGGGAATTATCGCCAGTGGTAGCCCAAGCACTGCAGAAATTGCGACTTCAATCTGAGTGAGGTACCGATGAGAGCAATGAGGTTTTGTTGTGGAAGACGCACAAACCCGGAATGTATTGATCGCGCAGGTGCCGTGAATTAGTGTTGGAAGTGTTATTACGAAGGCTAAGATCAAACTGTGCAATAAACCATAGGCAGAACCTTGCGGTACCAAGTGGGACCTTGTGTGAAGAGTGATGGCGATTTCTGGAGGCGAAAGGCGGTTTTCGCACAAGGCATAAGGCAGTGAGCGGTTTTTGTAAAACAAACGCAATACACCCCTGTGCTTGACACGTAGGCCTATGGTGGTTTCGTAAAACAACGAATTTCGCCTCCTTTGGAGCCCTTAAATCTCGGACCAAGAAATTTTGCGATATTCGCTTGCAATCGTCCAATCAAAGGTGGAAGAGCGACGTACGCTAGACCGTCGGATTTGTTCGATGTTTAGGCCCAGGTGTGTTGTAGCTGGCTTTGGGCCCGGACATATGGTATTCACTTGCTATTGTGAATTGATCCCTTGTACACGGTATGTGTTTCAGGTTTTTGATACCTTCTTGGTTTCAGGCGATGACTCATGGGTTTCAGAGTTATCCTTTTTCAGGGTTTTAAGTAGCTTACTAACTGTGTGCATACCTTGACAAAAAAAAAAAAAAAATGTTCGACAGTTTAAAATCCAAAATTCCATATCGTCAGAGACTTTTTATTTTCATTAAATTACTCCCCTTACATATCTACCGCCCCGGCGTTCCTTTGCGCCTCTTGGTGAAATTGCTAGTTATATTTGTGCCGTATTTACTTTGCAAATCAAATTGGTATTTCGGAATCTTTGATCAATATCCCCAATGTTGCGCTGGATTTTGTCGGAATTTGAAACTTCACGGTAAACGGAAATCATTGCGTACTTTCTGTGTGCCCCGTTTCGTGTCATATTAGTTGTCGTTGGGCATTGGAGTTTTTTTTTTCACTTTCTTTTACACGGAATTTAATTTTTCTCGAGCATTTATGTCAGTGTTCTCGAAATACAATAATGTGTTCAACTTTTATTCGCCACAGTATTTTATTAAATGTAATTATTCTGTCTTTATCGACAGAAGTCGACTCCATATTTGGCAGCAGAGTTTCATAATCCCGAGGGTGTGTGACCCTGGGATTTGGTACAATCGGGAAGGATTTTTCTCCAATCCAAAAGCTTAAAAATTAGAAACTCAATAAGCTCAGACTCATACAGGCATAACTTTGCTTTTGGGTTAGACGATTTCTCAGCAGTTGTCTAACTGTAGTTTAGAATATGTTTAAGATTTTTTAAATTATTATTTTAGTTTAGCATATGTTTAAGATTTTTTAAATTATTATTTTTAATTGCGAAATTTTTATAATTCAAGTACTTTTTGAGCAAAATTTATATACATAATTAAAAATACATTTTAACTAATCAAATAATTTAACAAATTTTTTTATTTTTTTTCAAACTCCTTAAAACTCACAAACGTCATAACACCGAATTCTGATATGGGCAGGACCATCTAAATGTCCTTTATAAAACTTTTTGTAAAACTTGAACAAACAGATTATGTACTGAAAGCGTTGTAAAGAATCAGAAAATGAATCGTGTGTTCACTGATGAAGTTATAAATCTCACCACTGACGCACACTCTTACCTACCAAAACCTATTAATATTTCCTGACACTAATCTGGTTTATATTAAAGGGTGTGAAATTTTTAATTTTATGTGCTCAGGAGAGGTAGTGCAGTTGGTGATTGTTGGTGATGGTATGAGACCGCGGAGGTTTGGTTCCCTAGTGAAAAATGTTTTCCGAAAATGTTTATGGAAATTTGGTTTCCAGATCCGGAATTCAAATTCTCCAAGAATAAAAATGTATTTTTAAAATAAAAACAATGTAATAAAAAAAATTAATCTTATTGTAATTGATATGTTTAAATTTTTTTTAATGTTTTAATTAATAAAAGAAATGAATTGAACTATGTTTATGCTGGAGGCATTATCTTTGTTGGAGTGGGGTGAGCAAACACTATTCACCCCACCCAATCAAAACGTTTGTCCATCGCCCTTCTGTCCAGTGAAAAATTGACACATGTAACCACTGGGTTTGTCCATCGAGTTCGTCCTACGATAATACCAATGAACCCTGTAGCGAGTACATGCGATGCAGGTGAAGTAGCGAGTCCACGAAGAGTCTACACTGATTTTTCGGCCAACTCCGCTTCAACATTATATTTTTCCGGTAGGGGATTCCGCGCTGTATCTCGTGGTCGACGAGAAAGAAGCCTTCAGAGAGGACAATTTCTTGAAGGCGCAGGAGTCGTTCCCCAAGAAAATACTTGACGATGGATTGTCTTCACCGAAGAATGGGCTGCAGGGGAATGCCAAAGGTAGTGGAGGAGGGTATAGTTGATTTGTAGGGTCGCCTTTGCATTTTGCAGAGCCAGGGAAGACCAAGATGAGTTTAGTTTAGTTTTATCGACTATATTTTAGTAGCAGTGATTCGATTCACCTTTTGGGAGGAACAGTTCTAATTTACAGTCACGGCTGAGAACACACTTCACCGCTAACTGAGTCCCCCTTCTATTTGGGCTGTGTATCACTCAATGGCTGTAACGTATGGGTTGCACGGGTCGTATTTCATATATGGGCACAAACTAATCCCTAAAGAGGCTGCATTCTATTGCTGCGTGAGCCCACGAGTTCTGACAATCATATTGAGGAGTTTGAAGGCCATTTCCTCACCTTTATTCTCTACTGTAGATTTACTGGAGGGTATGCGTATTATGGTTTACCTCAGGAACATATTTGAATGGCTTGGTTCTGATACAAAGACCTGGGTACAGTGTGAACCTGTGTATCAATTTCTCGGCAACGTATATCCTAAACAAGTGTTGGAGCATTGTTCCAAAGGTGTCATAATTATGTATGCATCCATTCCTATTGATTGTTTCACTACCAAGGAGCTGATATCCACGCCAAGTGAACTATTGTTTCCAGATCTATTGCCAGAGCACGTTCCAGGTTCTAAACTTAAGTTCTATGCATTATATCAGTTATTTATTTGCCTGTATATGAATGAGTTAATGGTTGTTGCAATTCTAGGTTATTCTCCTTGATGAAAGATGTTCAGTTGCTCATCACATGGTGTTTAATAGTAGTGAATGGTATATAAAAACCACTTGAGTTATTACGAAAACACCTACAACAGTTTTCACACAAACTATTTGAAGAAAGGTCTCACTTAAGTTCTATGCATTATATCAATGATTTATATCCCTGTATATGAATGAGTTAATGGTTGTTGTAATTCTGGGTTATTCTCCTTGATTAAAGATGTTCAGTTGCTCATCACATGGTGTTTAATAGTAGTGAATGGTATATAAAACCACTTGAGCTATTACGAAGACAATTTTGCTTATCTTAAGAGTTACATTTCACATCATATCAGAGACTCCGATACATGTGATGCCTCAAACTTGAGCGACATTATTCAGCACGAGCTTCAATTTGTGGCAACCAATATCAATTCGATTTCTAGAGGTTTGAGAGGGATTGACAATCATTTATGTATCCTTCTACTCAAATAGGTCAATGAGCGTCACTAATGTGAACTCAAGTAATGTTTTCTCAACAAAATATCAAGCCCATTTTTCTCATATTAATAGCACAACATATTTCACGCATCCTCCTCCGGCGTGCAATTGCTAGTTTTAATTTCATAAAACAAAACAATTATTAAGAATCATGTATTTTAACTTCAAAACTACATCCATACCATGTCATTAATGTGGTACATTTTGAAGGCAGGTAAGACTTCGTTTTAAGTTAAAATAGTGCTAGTGATTAGTGGGTAAAGTAATTAATTCTACTTGAAAAAAATAAATGCAACAATATCAAGCACTCTCAATAAATGGCGAGTCAAAAATCAACCAGGAAACTATTTTTTAATTTCATAAAACAATTATTAAGAATCATGTATTTTAACTTCGAAACTACATCCATACCATGTCATTAATGTGGTACATTTTGAAGGCAGGTGAGCCTTCGTTTTAAATTAAAATAGTGCTAGTGATTAGTGGGTAAAGTAATTAATTCTACTAAAAAAAAGTGGAATAAATGCAACATTATTTAAAATTCCCCAACAACAGATATTCAAACAGCACGCGTGGAGAGTGAATCATTAAAAATGGTGTGCATTCTATTCTGGTAAATATGGTATGTAAATGTGATTATGCAGGTAATTTTTTAGATTGAAATCAAATTTCCCATACTAAAATTAAATTGAAAAATATTTATCCCTTAAAATTTTATAATAAGTAATTATTATTTTTATATTAAATTAATAAACTATTATTAAGCTTTATTAAATATGATATATTAAAAAAATATATCATTCAAAAAATAACATTTTTAATATTTAATAATACTATTCAAAAGATAAGATAAATTAAAAGATAAGATAAATTAATAATGTGTTGTGAAGTGAGTATAAAAGGAAGCTAGACATCTGTCGTTAATGGCTACAACTATTCACCATTTACCCTTTCCCCCTCACTGAGGTGCATACCACCTGTTCTACTAGATAGATCTTTCACTTGCTACTGCTTTCACCCAACCGAGATGATGGAGTGTCGCCCGAAGCTAGCCGGCACAA
The DNA here is from genome assembly GCA_034641835.2 of Pinus albicaulis. NCBI lineage: Eukaryota > Viridiplantae > Streptophyta > Pinopsida > Pinales > Pinaceae > Pinus > Pinus albicaulis. The sequence goes on along the minus strand of CM076577.1, from coordinate 225,928,312 downwards.
TGAGGGAGCGTAGGAAGAATAATAACCACACTTTGGTTATATATATATATATATATATATATATATATATAATAACCTCTGGTTTGTAAAAATAAATACCATTCGAAGGAGTTTTCAAACTCCAAGAGTTTAGCACAATTCCTATGACAGTCACAAATCTTTTTTTTCATTGAGCCTAAATCTAAACTCAAATTGAAAAAGGAAAAAAATATCTTTCATATACCAAATACAAATACAACATTATTTGCCAAATGGCCAAAACTTGCCAGAATATGGTTATAGAAAGAAAGAAAGAAAGTACTTTTAATGTCCAGAGGCTAAAAATAGCCTATGGGACAGATTGCTTCTCTATCTGGCTCTTGTATTTGGCCCTTTTCCTGTGAAGTTTTACAATAACCGCTCCGAGCTTATCGACAAACTCTTCGTTGAATAGATTATCCCAAGAACTAGTTGCCAGAATATGAAATCTCTTGAAGGTATGTCTTGATAAAACCCCGCTCTCAAGATCGCCTCAATACGAGGAAGTCCTATCTTCATTCACATTGCTTCCCATTTCAATGGGTGCTCTCAAGATCGCCTCAATACCAAGAAGTCCTATCTTCATTCACATTGCTTCCCATTTCAATGGGTTTCAAGTTCGCCTCCTTGAGCTCTCCCGCCACGCAATCACCAATATGCAGAAAAAGAACAAAATAGCCTTGCAAATTCTCTTCGTATGCGAAACGTGGGAGGGCATCACAATGCAACATGCCTTAGAACTCTTTAGAAATATCCTCTTTTACCTCAGTGCTGCTAAAACCTTTGTCCAAAAAAGACACAAATTGTTAAAATTGTTAAAATGACGCTAAAACCCTTCTCTATATGAAGACACAAAAGGTTACAATGAGTTTCCCAAACGTTTATATTTTATTTTATTTTATTTTTTTAACTCACTATTAATCTGAAAGTATTATTAATAATTATTAATATGATGGCTCTCTAGCATTTCTGAAGATATTATTAATAATTATTAATATGATGGTTGTCTAGCATTTATGAAGGTGCATAATGGTGTAAAGTGGCAAGTGGGGAGTCTTTCTCAAAGGGAATTATTTAGTAATATTGCTTTATTATCTTATTTCTTCACCTTCACACACCGTGGCACTTCTTCAGCTAATTGTCTTAAAAAAGACATTAAATTATTTACATGACGAGACATAGATGTCTCCTCATTTGTCTTAAAAGAGACATTAAATTATTGGCATGACTAGACATAGATGTCTCCTCATTCATTTTCAATCTAAATAATTGCAACTTTATGAAAAAAATTGCATTTGTAGTTTTCACACCAAATAGCTCAGCCAAACGTTTCCCATATTTCTTTGAGCCAAATGTTCCCATATTTCTTTAGATGGTTTAGTGAGATCTACAAAATGTAATTGTGAATCTGAAAGAGCAAGTCCAATAATGGAGCTAGCTTTGTCATCTCTCTTTTGCCATTCAATTAATTGTTTGACATCTGTAAGTGCTACTTCTGAACCATTCACTATGCCCCACAATTTTTTTTCATTAATTTCATTTGTATTTTTACTTTCCACGAGGGAAAATTTAAGCCACGAAATTTTTCTAAAACCATGAATTCCATGATTAAAGAAGAAATTCAAAACTAGAAAGAAAATACCTTTTAAACTTCAACATTGATGGACCCTTCTGCAATTAAAAAACTGCTTCTTCTTTTTTTGTACGATAAGCTGAAGTATTATTGACTATAGCACTACTGTTATGAAGAATGTCAAACTCACGATGACGACGATGCTCATTCCACCATTCCTTTTTGTGGGCCAAAGGCTCAGTGATCAGAAAAAACTAGCAGATCACAAGCAGGCTTGATGATGAAGCAATTTCATCCACATTTTGCATTCCAGAATCATTTGCCTTTAAATCGACCAAGCTGTAAAAGATGCTCAAAATTATTATGTATAATATATATATATATATATATATATATATATATATATATATATATAGATATATATATATATTTTCCCCTTTCCCGAGCCTCTGAGCCCATCACGCTCCTTATCTCATTGTGTTAAGAACGATGGCGTTGCTCCATGCTAGCTCGCACATCACAACTCTCATGCAGCACTGCTAACTGCCGTAGAGAGCAGACTAATTTCCGTCATGCTCCTCGGCGATTCACCATCACAAAAAACATTGTTCACAATACACACAGTTCACAGAGATTGCACTCCACTACTCATACACCTCGACAGGTCGTACAAAGCCACTTTGTCACACCTCTTCCACAAACCCAACACGACTTTGATGCTCTGATATCATGTTAAAAATTACTAAATGATTGAAAGCACTCATATATTTCACATAAAGGTGTATGCGTCAACACATACACACACACAATTTACATTCATATTACTCTAGTATATAAATTTTCTCAGATCTAATTTATTCCTAAGTTAGAAAGAGAGGTTGAGAGAGTTTCTCAACCATCACAAACCAACATCTCAAATATAGGATGCAAGCATTAATTCCAACAACCTGGTTGCTAGGTCTGTCTTGATAAAACCCCACTCTCAAGATCGCCTCAATACCAAGAAGCCCTATCTTCACACTACTTCATGTTTCAATGGGTTTCAGGTTTGCCTCCTTGAGCTCTCCTGCCACACAGTCACCAATATGTAGAAAAGTAACAAAATAACCCAGTGAGTGCTCTTTGTATATGAAACATGGGAGGGCATCACAATGCAACATGCCCTTGAACTCTTTAGGAACATCCTCTTTTCCCTTAGTGCTGCTAAAACCTTTCTCCATATGAAGACACAAACAGTTAAAATGTGTTTCCCAAATTTTTAATTTTTTTTTGTTATTAACTTACTATTAACGTGAAAGTATTATTCATAACTATTAATTTTTCCCTTAGTGCTAAAACATTTCTTTATATGAAGACAGAAACAGTTAAAATGTGTTTCCCAATTTATTTTTTTTTTTTTGTTATTAACTTACTATTAACCTGAAAGTATTATTCATAACTATTAATCTGACACTTGACTATTGTTCAATCATCTAACATTAAATATAAAAGTACATAATGATGCAAAGTAGCACCTAAAAATATTTCTCAAAATAAACATCTTACCACTTAATTATAAGTTTCTAAAATAAATAAATAATAAAATTAAATATTTAATTTTATTCATATTTATTTGATTTTTCAAATACTTTAAAATTTATACCAAATTATATAATTCGCTGAAGGTGTTTCTATTTCAGACCCGAACCAGGTCGATGAACCAACGTTGACTTTTAATTGTTTATAAATCAGTGGTCGCCAATGAGCTGAGGAGAATATGCTTCGTCTGAGTTTTGCATCTACGACCTCAAGAGTTGGAAGTTAAATAAAAAAAAGTATTTCAATTGGGAGACCTGCCACTGGTAAGAAGTGGCAACGTGACGAATTCAATTGACGACGTTACACGCATTGTGAATTATCCATTTCAGGGTCGTTTCACTACCGAAGGCACAATGGTCCATGGATCATTTCAATACTGAAGCGGTTCGTTTTCGAAATGTGGTTCGTTACTTTTGTGATGCAACTACAAATTGTTCTTCCGCATATACACTACTTAAGGTGTTGTAGAATTAATGTTGTCCGCATATACTAACACGAATCAGGGGGAAGAAGATCAGGGGCTGGACTTCGAAATGGCTGAGCAGTGGGGAAGATTCATTTTGGTTCAGGCTGTAATCTAGAATATTTTGGTTTTCTGGGTTCATCTTTTTGTCATACCAAGACTGATTCTACACAAAATTAGATAGGTTTTTTATGAATTTTATTTGGAATGGAAAGGAGGACAGAGAAAAAATTCATCTGGCGAAATGGGACCTCATTATGAGACCAAAATTCTGTAGGGGTTGGAGCATAAAAGAGTTGGATATTTTTGGTAGAGCACTCTTACTCAAATCCATGTGGAGAGGGATAGTGTCAACCGAGATCTCGAATGAAATTATTAGGTATAAGTACCCGGAAATGGCGGACTTGGAGCAATTATTCAGGATTGGGTGGAATCAAAAAGTGGGTCGGTAATTTGAAACAGTTCTAAAAATTGTTGGCCCATTTTTCATAAATTTCTGCGCTGGAAATTCGGCAACGGAGGAAGGATTATGATTGGATGCTCCGATCTGTTCTAAAAATTGTTGGCCCGTTTGACTCGAAAGTGCTAATTGATCATTTCAACAAAAAGGAACCAGCTGTCCCCTGACATCTCATATCATGACTAGATCGCATTGTCAGGTTAAAGAAGTCATTCATCACTTTACATTTCAATCACATTTTTCGTGAGAAGAACCCTTAGGCAGATAGACTGTCAAAAAAAGGCTTAGAGGGGGTTTTTGGTCTGATGTCATATGAGCTGTTTTTATGAGATGGGGGGAGAGCCACTGGAATGGTTCAATTCTCATAAGTTGCTGGGCTTTTATAGCTACCTGTATTTTCTATATTTATTTTCTTAGGCGGGGTTTTTACGCCGGAGGTGTTTTCTTTGCGGGCTTGGGGTGAGCAAACACTGTTCACCCTAGCCAATGAGAAACAATTTTTCATCGCGCATGGAGCCAGTTAAATCTTTACATGTGGCAGCTCCTGAACCAATAAAATTGCTCGATCTGGCGACCAGGAGTTGATTTCAAATTTCAAACTCTCAAATTTAGATTTGCAGAGTGAAATCTACACAGCAGTAGAGTTTTATTTTGCGACAGATTGAAATTTATCACATTTGAAAATCTTCAATCACTGAAATTGAGAGGACCTCCGCTCCGCTCCTTGGAATTGTTTGTGCCGTTCCCTGGAATTGTTTGTATATTGTTTGTGTCTGAAATTGACAAGACCTCCGCTCCGCTCCCTGGAATTGTTTGTGTCTTTTCATAAGATCCAATATTATTTCCTGGAATCATCGTTGAACAACTCTAGGCACATAACTATTTAATGCAACCATTTAATGTGCATTGAAGACTACGATATTGCCGACTTGCAGCTTGAAGAATATTGCTGACTTGCAGCTTGCATTGAAGATTAGAATATTTCCGACTTGCAGCGTGCATCCGACTTCGATGTGCTGCTTAAATAGACTTCCATTTGACTAAACATAGTGCCGACTTCCGACTTCCAGCTCCAGCCTGAAGAAGAACTTGTTCGACTTCCAGCTCCAGCTTGAAGAAGAACTTGCAGTTGCAGCCGAATTCCACCTTGAAGAACTTTGCTTCGCATTTACAAATTGCTGGTAAGCTTCTGTTACCTGCAATTAGGAAGAATATCATGCCCTTAAATTCTGCTGGAACAACTAGAATTTTCTTTTCTGTTAGAAGTAAACAAAAAGGTGTCGTTCTTCTGTTAGAAGTAAACAAAAAGGTTATAGTTAGACCTGTAACTATAAGGAAAACTAATGCGTAAATTCAAATTACAGTTTGTGTATGTTATTACAAATTAGATATATGTATCATTTATCGACAATTGAATAATCGAACAGAAACGTAGACAGGAAGTATAAAAATATATGATGTGCTGGAAAGAAAAGTGCCATGCTATTACAGGATAAAAATCGAAATCAATCCTTGATAATAGATAAAAGCAGTATTATAAAAACTGGGTAGAAAGATAATACTAATTACACCCAACACCTGAAATCCATTGCGATTACAGGGGTGTCATTGCTAACGACCCTCTTATGTGGAAGTACATACACAATCGGGAAGAGATTTCATGCTATTGCTGGTGTGAGGCTTATCCCAGTGTTTAAAAAAAATTTGTGAAAAGTCATGCGATCAAAATATTTTTTCCGTGGGAAATTTTATCGCCAATAAGAATTTGCGATTTTATTAAGTTATGTTTCATTTTGATGTCTTGGATTGTTTGCCATGGAATCGTTTTATGTACTTTCCCTCTTATGAGGAAAAGGCTTCACCATTTTCCGTGCTTACGGGAAAAAGGCTTTACGTTTCTATAAGTGTAGTTAAAGGAGGCGTATTTATTACTATGCAAATAATATTTATCAAGAGGAATTGTAAATATATTTCTGCTAACAATGCATTCACTCAATTTCGATCTCTGAGAGGCTTTTGAATTCCTATTTTTAATTGTCCGCAGTTGAGGCATTTTTATGGATGGCTTTAGGATTTTCATGTCGCTCTCCTCAGTGTAGTTTTTTAATTCCTGTTTTTAATTATTCGCAGTGGAGGAGTTTTCTTTGGATGGCTTAATGATTTTCATGTTGCTCTTTTAATTATTAAGAGTGAAGGAATTCTCATTGCATGGCTCAGAGAAGGAATTTTCATGGGATAGCTCACGGAAGTTTCAAATAAAGACTTTTATATAATATGGGTTGAAAGTTCTGACTTTTTATTGGATTATATTTTCATCGAAACAACAGCTTTAATTGAATTGGGTAAACACTCTCAGCTACTAAATCTGACTTAATAGGCTTAAACCATGACCAATCTATTATTTCTGTCAGACCACAGCTGTTTTATCAAAAAATTCAACTCAATTAGCCGTGTGAACCAATTCCGACTTAATTTGCTTAAACCATCACCAAATTTCTGCGACTATTAGATCACCACTGAGCCAATAACAGTTGCGGAAGCTTGTGCTCAGTCTTTCGCAATGAGTCCATGGTGGTTAAGAATCACCATAGCTCTACTCATAAAACTATGGAAGCCTATGAGCATCTAACCCAGGTGAGTGGAAAGCCATGTGCCAGGAGAGAAAATGGATGAAAAGCACTCGCCCATATCTCGCCTTATCTCCCTCGCAACTTTAATTGCGATTGCCCTTGCGTTTTACACAAATCGGATCCGACGGATATCGCACGAGCTACTTGCATGAAGGATAATGCGCAATGGCGCACAATGAAAGCAGTTTTGGGGTCCCGCCTCATGCCACGTGTCGCCCGCTCTATGGAATCGCTCCCATTTCTCGAATACCGCTCGTTCCACAAAGCTGGTGAGATCAATACCGGAAACCGCCTTTACTGTTCACTTCGGTTACAGTTCCGCTTCTTCCTCGACGCGTCAGGTTCCGTTCAACTGCTTTACGCTCAGGTTCCGCCCGGCTTTTGGTTAAGGTTCCATCGAGCACCGTATCGCAGTTTTCCCTTAGGCTTTGTGAAAGAAATTAAGGGTTTAATTCGAAGATTATGTGTTCCAGCTAAACCTTTACATTGGTAATGGCGATTCGGAAAACGGGAGCAGCTGATCTAAAATGGATGGAAATCGCTCCTCCGCAGAGGGTATGCCTCGGAAGACGGCGACCTTTTGAGAAAACGTTGGTCCCTATTGCTGCAGAAGAGCGGATTCTCAGCAATGGCGAACTCACCGATGCCCTTCTGCCCTTTTCCTTTCCTGCGGTTCGTGGCTTCAAATTGGATGGCGATGATGGAATATTTGTGTCGGGGGAATCTAACTTTTTAAAAATATGTCTGCCCATCAGCCAGACTAAGAAAATAGAACAATGCAGGTTTGCCAGAATTGTGGAGTTTGGGAAAAAGAAATTTAGGATGCATTTTAAATTTCGACCATCTTCATCAGAAATTGAGAGATGGCTAGACAACCAGGTTTCAAATCCCACAGAAAATCTCATTTCTTATCTCAGCTCACCCGAAGGCCTTCACATGGTGGCACAGATAGTAGAGAACCGTTCTCTGTCGTCTAGAATTGTCATCAAATTAACTAAACTTGTAATGCAGGACGGTATAAGATCCAGTACAGAAAAGCATGCCACCAATAAAATATATGGAGTATTTCTGGGCTTGGCATTTCTCGCGCAGATTCAAGCTTATATTGGAGATATTATAGAGCCAACAGCCCAGGATTTGTGGCCTTTTATTCATCTTTTGGATCAGATGTAGAACAGAACAAGAGACGGATGGAGGTTCCTTCCGGTTGAAACTCTTAGAGAAGCCATTAATGGAATTCCAGAGGATGATGAAAAGATTAAATTGCATGAACATTTTTCTTAGCTCGTCGAGTTTCGAAACAAACAAAAAAGGCTTCAGCAACTAACAAAAAAGGCTTCAGCAACTTTCGAAGTCTGAAGGTTGTTCCCAGGTAAAAAGGAATCCAAATATTTCATAATCACAGTTGTTTAGTTTTCTCTAGCTGTACATTGACATAGTTATTTAGGGATTAATGTGGTATTATCATAAGTTCCTAGCTCGGGGATATATGGTCAAAGATATAGTTAAGTATTCATTTTTTACGTGCTATTTAAATAGGATTTGGTAAAGTTTTACTTTTATGCATCTTAAAATTTTATTTAAAGATTTCACTTCATTTTACATTCTACATCAATACATCCGTGGATACTTCGATCCCTTTATATCATAAAGGAATATAGGGTGGTTTTTTACAGGTTTAGTCAACTTTTAAAACATAATATTTTAACTATTTCTCTATATAATAGAGCGATATATGGCTATTAACTATTTCTTTATATCATAGAGGGATATATGGTTATAATATGCATAATGGATATGGACCGATTATATTATTGATTTTGATTTTGATTTTATTTTTATTCGTTTTTATTTTTATTTTTATCTATTTATTTATTTATTTATTTTATATTTATATTTTATATGTTTTATATTTTTATTTCTAATTTATTTAAATTTTTTTTTTGAAATTTTTATTTATTTATTTTTTAAGCTTAAATAAAATTACTTATAAAATAAGGTAACTGATGTTATGAGTTTTGAATCAACTAACATATAATTATTAAAAATAAAATAAATCTTTATATATTTAAACTATAAATAGTATTTCATTATTCTTAACATTTAATTTATTCGAAAATGTCAATTGTTAATCTCAATCAAAACACGCACGACCAGGCCGAACTCTTTGATAGGCACAAGATTTAATATTATTTGAAAGTAATGTTAATGTTGTACAAATTTAATTAAGCTAATTAGTTTCAATACATCTTAGAAAATTTAGATGCCATAATCTATGATTTATTATCTTCAACTATATCATTTAATTTTGAACATGAATTTTGCATTATTTGTATTTTAGACAACTTTTCTTCTTTTCTAGAAATGGAATTTGTAATCATGAAGACATGAAAGGTATCAAATTCAAGGCACAATGGATTTATGCTTTAAGGTGAGCACCTAAAAAGTTTAATAAAAAGTTTATATGAATGTTGTCAATTCTTGTTTATTTCCTTCAACTCTCTTAAATTGCAAACTTAGAAGTTTTCATTCCTTTATGTAAACATCCTCTTCTTCAGTTTCTTTACCTTCATATTTATATTCGCTAGCAGCACCTTGTTTTACGAAGCCAGCTGCATCGCCATGGAAACATCCTTGACCTGCAATGGGCTCTCGTCGCTCCTTGCTGGTGGTATCGACCTACAACCAAACGTACAGATCATTGCAGTTGAACAGATACCTTCTGCTCGAGCTACAACGCCTCGCTACCGCATATTGTTATCTGATGGTACTCACACGCCGTTCTACTTCCTTCTTCACATACAGAATTTGCACAAAATGAGGAGTTGCGAATAGGCTCAATAATTCGCCTCAAAAAAAGCTCGTGCACATATGCACATCATTCCATGTAAGCTACGCACATGCCACCTCCCCGCTTCCTCCCCTTTAATGATTCTCCTCTTACGTCCCTTATTTATCTCAATTCTCCTTCCTAACATTTTACTTCCCCTCTTTGCTAATAAATATCTCATTCTTGCAGGTCACTTTGTCTCATTGATCTTGACATACTGCAGCGTGATGCACCATTGGTTGGTGATCCAGCCCCTATTATTCTCTCCACTGAAAAGATTAACCAATCCACCTCGACGTCCTCTTCTTCATCTCCCTTTTCACCGCCACCCTCCCTTGACATTCACTCCTTGTCCTCCCAAAACTCCACCCTATCATCTACAACTGTTCTCCCTTTTAAAGCACTCTCCCCTACCCGGAAATCTTGGTCCATCCAAGGCAGAGTCCTTTCAAGGACACCCCTTCGTGAATTTAGCAATGCACAGGGCATTGGAAAATCACTGGGCTTTGACCTTTTCGATCGCGACAGCGATCAAATCCATGTCTCTGCCTTTAATGAGTTGGCATAATCCCTACATGCTCTCATCAAAATTGGCCACATTTACAATGTTGCAAATGGGACCATAAAGATCCCCAACCCTTCATATAACCATCTGAAACGGCCATTCGAAATCCTCCTCTTCTCTTCATCAATAGTGTCACAGGTCTTCGCTGATGACCTTATAATTCCTTCCCATACCTATCAATTTGTGCCTATAAGTTCCCTCAAACATTCACCTCCTAATTCAATTGTTGATGTCATAGGTATTGTCGCCTCCCTGTCTCCTGCATCTATCATTCGCAAACGTGATGGCTCTAAAACTCCCAAGAAAACTATAACTCTTCATGATATGTCCGGGACCAGCATTGATGTCACTTTTTGGGGCAAACACTGCCATGCTGAAGGGCGTGCACTCTCCGAAATGCGCATGACTCGTGAAATTTCTGTGCTTGCAATTAAAGGGGGAAGGATTGTCGAGTTCAATGGCCAAACTATCATCACAATCCCAACGACTTCGCTAATTATAAATCCAGATGTCCCTGAAGCACAACAACTGAAAGAATGGTGTGACGGAGAAGGAAATAAAGCACCCTCGCCATCGCTCAGCCGCAAATACAAAAGTACAAGCAATAGGTCTTTGAGTTCAAAAACAGTTGCCGACATTTTATCAATGTAACCTGGCGAAAATATCCCGTGGATTTCGCTTCGTGCTACTTCAACCTCTATTAACATGGATGATTTCGACTTCCTCGCATGTCCCCTTCTCATTGATGGCATCCAATGCATGAGAAAGGCTTTACGACAAGATGACAACACCTACCGATGCTCGAAATGTGAAGGCTCGTTCAATGAGTGCGACTATCGCTACATTCTTCGACTCCAATTGCAAGACCACACTGTCCACCTCGACAATGTTGTTGCTTTTGACGAAGCCGCAGCTGCCCTTCTTGGCGTCTCCGCAAAGGACCTTTGCCTCCTCTCAACCGATCCTGAAAGTGTTCCTGACATATACAACAAAATCAAAGGATGCCATTTCCTCTTCACACTATCTTTAAAGAGGGATAGATTCAACGGTGTTGAATGCCTACGCCCAACTCTTATGCACACAGAAGAACTTGCATACGATGAAGCATCAAATACCCTCCTAGAGGCCCTGCAATCAGGTCCTCCCCTCGCCAACCCATTCTAACACAAACTCTAACCGCTTGTTTCTTGGTCTCACTCATCTCTCCCCCACCTCTCATTCAAGACATACTTTCCCCATAATAGCTTCCTGCTAAGATGCCCACCCTCCGCCACACATTTTCAATTCCTTCCCATCGTTCCCCTTTCAGTCTTCTTAAACCTTGATTGCCCTTCCTCATCCATTTTTCAGGCATGTTTTGTAATCGTAACTATATATTTCCATTGCCCTTCTACTTTCTACTACTCCTAAACACTTCATCGCCCACTTCTTCCTTCATGAAGTTCTGTATATATGTCATTCCACTATGCTTTAATGCATCTTTCTAATATATGAACATTTAGTCACATAGTTTCACCTTTCCTCCTTCATTGTTTGATCTTCTTTACAAGACACACATTATCTATATGTACATATCAATATGCTATGCTTACTATAAAAAAGAATACATAAATTACTTCTTCTCTTTTTGTAAAATACAAAATATGTCTTCACTTTACTCTAGCCAATACATGCAACATGTGGTTGATTTCAAAATAAATCCTTTTTCAATTTGAAATATCCAACACACATTTCTAAGCAATCCATACTAAATACATTTTTGCTTTAAAAATCACTCGCAATATACTTCATGCATTTGACATACCTTTCCTTACTTGCAACAGCTATGCCAACTCCACCAGAAAACAATGTGGAAAGGGAACAACAACAACGCTACTACACACTTAATAAAGACATCATCAATGCACGACATTGCCTCCTCTATTCGAATCGTCCACCAAACCTTCGCTCTCAAACCAAAAATACTCCCATTCCTTCAGAAAATTCCGTCCTCCCCATACATCCCACCCAAACTTTCCAACTTCCCCTTCCATCTCCACTTCCTAACCGACCCTTTCCAAACGCTTCAACTCCTTCAAATCTTGCCTACCCTTTACATATGCCACCCCATGTTCCTCCCTTTCCACTTGCCCAACAATTTCTCCCCATCCTTCTGCAACATGCACATTTTCGGTTTCGTCAAAGGATCGATGAACTCTGTCCCATCCAAGATTGCTCAATCTGTCATGAAGCTTACCCATCCATGAAAACAAAAAAAAGTCATGGAATAATTTGTTGTACCCATTGTGCTGCCGAACGATCAACGCATCGTTTCTCCTCTACAAATAACATGGACCCAAGTATCCAACCACATGTCCTATCCTGCCTAACTCAAGTTGAAGAGATGCTCATTACTCGTGTCAATCCCGTTCTTCAAGTCACCCATGCACGTGGTGGCCAATTGAAATATTCCGGCCATACTATTAGCTTTCCACAAGATATCACAAATATTGTCACCTCTCTTCCTCGCATGTTGTCAGAACTAGACATCCTTGTTGTAAACAAAACTAGCTATGATGAAAACAACTATGAATTTTTTGTTAGTCGAACACATGTCCATGCAGCTTTGCAATTCAAACTACAAAACGACCCATACTACAAAGATGTCCATATTAACCAACTTTCCCTCTCCTCTTTGCCTATTCCACCTACCAACATTTCCAACATGCTACACCATATCAACACAACTTCCATCGCACTCCATGAAGCCATTCCAGAAATTCCTAATTCTGAACTTCCCCACTCATGCCCGTCTGACCTCCACCCATCCTCCTTTGTTTCAACTCTACCAAACTATCATTCTGAACTTGATGAAATACTTGCCTACATAGATTCATCCAATTCAACAACCACCCATTCACTCCAATGGCCGACCATTGGCCTCTCCCCAATCAATGAATACAACACAGAGGACCTACTCTCCATGGCCTTCCCCACCCTCTTCCCCATAGGATCTCCCATGATTAACCAACCAAGAATTGCAAAAGTGGATATGCAAGAATACACTCTACATCTAATGCACTACAATGACAATCGTTTTGCACAGCATCCTCGCTTCTGATATTACTTGTACAACCTTATCATGCGCCATCGCAGCCAAGCAACCGCCTCTGTCTTCATTAAAAGGGACCTTTCAAACACCCTTCCAGCAACAGTCACTGACCTTCGCCACCAGCTCCAGCAAACGCCCCCTTCCACCATTCCAGACCAAATTATGCGTTTCGGGTCATCCTTGTGTGGAAGTCGTTCTTTTTGGACCAGGGCTAGAGGAGAACTAACAGACATGATCACTCAAATTGGTACCCCTACCATATTCTTCACACTAACTGCAGCTGATACAAGATGGTCTGACTTGCATAATTTGATGCCTTCCAACCCTCCATCCAATTCAAAAGAGCACACTCGATGGAGAATCCAAAACATTGGTAGAAACCCACATCGTGCATCTCAATATATCCATTGCAGATTCACAATATTCCTGGAAGAGGTGCTACTTAAAGGATTCCTTGTAAAGTATTACTGGTGCAGGTATGCATACTATTACTTCCTTCTCTTATATTTCATTCCTTTCACTTCCACACATCCAATCTTACTATCTGTCCCCTTCCTTTATAAGGTATGAATGGCAACATCGCGGCTTCGCACATATCCATGGGTTTCTGTGGCTTCCAAATGCACCTGCTATGGACAATCTCGATTGGACCAATGCCACATATGTCCGCGCGACTACAAAATATTTTGATAAGTACTGTACTGCTTGGAATCCTCGTCCCGTTCACAGTCGAGCTCCTGGAATAAATCATTCGTCTCTACAAGATCCATGCCTCCTTAGCATGCATGAAATATTTGCAGGCAATCAGTTAGAAGACTATGAAAAAGTCCTCAATTCTGTTCAAAGTCACACATATTGCCACTCTTCTACATGTTTACACAAAAGAAATAACACATCAACTTGCCGCTATGGAGCCCCATGGGAGGTTCGCAACACGTCATCTCTTCACATTGATGGTTCTAGCAAAAAGGTGTACTCCCCTGGTAGAAATGATGACAAACTCAACGTGCACAATGCTCAGCTACTTGCAATATGGAGGGCCAACATTGATTTTCAACCAGTTCTCTCACGCCATGCTGTGTTGAACTACATTTCGAAGTATGCAGAAAAATCAGAGGCAAATTCTGAAAGCTACTACCAAATGCTCTCACGCCTCTCACAATGCTCCCCCCCAGATGCTCCTACTATCACTATCGTCTGCAAAGTCCTCACCGAAATTGTTGCTGATCGAGACATTGGTGCACAAGAAACATGCCACATGCTACAAAAACTCCCACTAACAAAGTGTAGTCGTTCTTTTGTCTCCCGCAATGTAAAAAAAAAGCTCTTCAAACGTGTATCGCATGATTTAGATGGTCAACCTCCATCAACACCTTTCATTGCCTCCTACATGCAAAGACCACCTGCACTTGAAAGTTTGTCTCTTATTGAAGTTGCACGCTCCTGGTCCTTCTCCACCCGTCGAAAAACATCACCATGGAAACAAATATTCCCTCCCATGGTTGTCCGCGTTCTTCCTCGTTACACCTCCATTCCATTGAAAGAATCACCATCCTATGTAGACTTCTGCTGGAGTGAACTCCTTCTATACTTCCCTTTCCGTAGCCTCCCTAATGATATTGGCATATCCGATGCAGGAATTGTTGCACAATGGGAAGAAATTAGACACACATATCAACCTTGGCATGTTTATCGCAAACCATCCACCCCAGACCTTTCCGACTCTATCTGTTCATCCCCAAACAACCCTCCCCATGACCCCACACTTGACATGCATGAATGGAAGTTTCTCTCTCAACTCCATCCAGGTAATAACCTCCTCCTCGATGAGCTTGAAATGCTTGGCCATCGTGAGTTTGACACAAACCATAATTGGGGCCACTCTACAATCCCTCCACACTTACAAGAAACAGCGATCCGCTTCATCGACTCCACCCGCTCCTCCACAAGATCCCACCAACTCCTAACTCCATGTGCACATTCCCTTTCCTCCTTGTCCCCAAGCCAAAGCATTGCATTCAATATCATCTTCTCGCACTTCCGCAACAACATTGCCAAAAATACACTAAAAATGATAATCCAAGGCACTGTTGGTACCGACAAGTCGTTCCTAATTGAGTTCTTAAAAAATGCATTCCTTGAAACCTCCACCATGCAAAAATGCCCCCTTCTACTACTTGCTCCTACCGGTGTTGCAGCATTCCACATTAATGCTTTGATGATCCACTCTGGTCTTCACATCCCTATATCCTCTATGGAGCCTTTAGAGGGTCAATCCCTCCTAAACCTTCAAGAACAACTTCAGCATATTAATTACATTCTAATTGACGAAATGAGCTTCATTGGTCCTAAATTGCTTTCTCAAATTGATGATCGCTTGCGCGAGGCATTCCCATCAAATAGAAACAGCCCATTTGGTGGACATTCTATAATCCTTGTGGGTGACCTTGGCCAACTACCACCTGTAAAAGACACGCCAATGTATGTAAGCAATTCTCGTGGCACTGCACTTTGGCAAAGCTTCAATACTGTGGTTACGCTTGCAATAGTTTTTCGGCAACAAGGAACAAGTCCTACACAAATTTCCTTCCGCGAAATCCTCTCCAACCTTCGCAATGCAACACCCACTATTATTGATTGGAATCTTCTTATGACACGTTCAAAAACAAATCTTCCTGAAGCCGAAGTCCAATCATTCTCCACTTCAATGCATCTTTATTCAACAAATGACGCTATTGACCTGCATAATAAATCAATGTTAAAATTATTAAATCAGCCAGTTGCACATTGTTATGCTACCGAAAAGAGGCAACTCGAAACTACTCAACCAAAAAATGATCAATTATCAAAGAAAATACTCCTCTGCATTGACCAACGTGTTATTCTCAAAAGCAATCTGTGGGTTGGCGCTGGTCTTATTAACGGTTCGCTCGACACCGTTCGTGCAATCGTATATTCACCAGGTTGTACACCACCAGAACTACCATCCTTTGTTGTAGTTGCCTTCCCTCACTACAATGGTCCACCATGGGATCCTTCGAATCCTACATTTGTGCCAATCCCCCCCATCACAAGGGGTTCGCGCACACAAATGCCTCTCGGGATGGCATGGGGCTTAACAATCCATAAATCTCAAGGCATGACACTAGATAAGGCAACAATCGACATCGGCAACATTGACCGGCAAGGGCTCACTTTCACAGCTATTTCAAGAGTTCGCTCGCTGAATGATCTCTGCATCTCCCCTGCCTTCTCCTACTCACGCTATTCACGTATGCATGACAACCCTTACGTCATGCGTAGGAAACAAGAAGAGGCACACCTTGCATCCAAATCTATTATTCACACTCCTTGGAAAACCCCTATTATTGGTACCTTCTGTTCGCTTGCATTCCACTTTTACTTCTTTCTTCTTGTTCCTCATAATAAGACCTTGCAAATTTCCTGCTTCATTTACATTTTCACTTTCCAATATCATTTCAACTCATATTTGTTCCTACTATTTGTTTCTTATTATGCTTTTCATTATTAGTGTCAAATTTTTACATGTTCACTTATATGCTTTTCCTTCCCTTGCAACAACTATGGATCGCAACTACCTTTCTCAACTCAACAAATTCTATTAAGAAATCACTCAACAGGACAATGCACTCCTCATTCTACAGCAATGCTTCTTAGTTCCACCTACTCTACCACTATACCGTTTGCGCCCAACATTGCAACTACTCCATAAGATCAAAATATTCATTCGTCGCCTCATTCATGTGCATGAAAGAGATGCACACAGGCAACTTCGATCATACTATCGTAGTCGCGTCCTGGGTTTGGACGTCAATTGGTGCTATCGCTGTCGAGCAACCCCTTGTATTTACGACTAGATTGCAACCAAACACCTTTCATGCATAATCAGTCTACTATGCTAACACTTGTTCCTCCTTTTTGTTCCAAAGCAATCTTCTTCTATATATAACAATATCACTCTTACTGTTTTTTCTTGTACCATGATGTAAAACTGCCTACTACTTCGAGTTTTAATAACATGTAAAACCTTTTTACCATTACATTACTTCAAATCAAGTCAATGATGCCTTCACAATTATCTATACGATGCACAAAAATACCCCCTCAATGTGCTATGCTATCACTTGCTCCTCCTTTCTGTTCCAAATCGATTCTTTTCTATATTTAACAATATCACTCTTACTCATTTTTCTTCTACCATGATGTTAAACTACCTACTACTAGGACTTTCAAAAACATGTACAACCTCTTTACCATTACATTACTGCTATACAAGTCAATGATTCCCTCGCAAAAAAAATTATACAATGGACAAGAAATCTATGGTCTACTATATTGTATACTATCTATTTTCATCATATCAATTATGCCTACATTATTAAATCTCAAAAATTACTTCCTTTATATGCTCTCATTTTATACGATTATAAATCGATTCACAACCAAACCTATTCTTCATTTTCAATTAGTTTGCTTCTAATTTAAATTAAATTCGTGCAAATATCAGTAAATTACTTCTACTATTATTAACACATAATGATTTAACATAATAACCACAAAGTCATGAAATGTAACTCATCGAGATGAAATTACCTACCTTCATTCCACCTTCAACTTGAGCAAACAACATATTTTATTTTCATAGTTTTAAATCTAAATATTCATGTAATCAATCAATGGTAGATTTTACCCCTCATAAATTCACATTCATCATGTTCCCTAACATGTACCACAAAATGATTCAGGTCTCCTCCTTCCGGCGTTCCCTTGCACCCCTGGTGCAATTGCTAGTTTATGCTGTTTTATCCACTCTGATCACGTCGACTGCAAGGGGTCTTTTCTATAATATTTTGAGTTTATCTAAAAGGGTCTTAGTTACTTCTCCTTGTTCGTAAAGGTTTACGGGTTGGATGGGATGGATGGTTTTCACAGGGAAGTACATGAGGTAGTTAAAATCCAATTCCATTGTTTGGACGCTGCTCTTTCTTTTTGAAAGTCCATCAAAAGTTCCGGCCAAGATATAATTTCGTATTTTTATGATTTTGTGGAAAGATTTATCATCACCTTTTACCGGGGATTAGTCCTTTTTGTAAGTCAAATCTGGATGGGAAAAGGCTGTTTTGTAAGAAAATTTGTTGCCGACTTTGTACTCGAGTGAACGGCAAAGAAGTTATGAATTCCTGAAGCATAACATAATTTTTATAAAGAAACTGTACATTATATAACCAATGTTTTTTCTACTTGAAAAAAAATATATAACACACTAACACGAATCTTTTATCCTACCCATATTAGACAGCAATTTACCATGTTTTCCGCTGGAGAGTGGAAATTTATTAAAAGAACAAAAGAAAAAGAGTTTAACCTGACTATTAGAGACGCGAAGGGTTCCAGCTTAGGGTTGATCGTTGAAGGTGAATCTGGAAAAAAATCATCAAATCAAATCTAAGTATTCATTTACGTATCAATTGATAGTCAAAACTATACTCTGGAAATAATGAACGATGAACGATTACCAACATCAATGCATATATACTTCTGTTAAAATCATTGTTTCATGGTGAATGAAAACTCGAAAAAATTAACAAAAAGAACTCTATAATGGCAGGCTCCCAAGTCCTCATTGGATGGAAGCATGTTGGTCAAAGTTATATTGACTTCACTTTTAAAAGTTACATGAGAGTACCAAAATTTAAATAAACAATGAGTTTCTTATAAATTTTGCTAATGTTGTTAGAATCTAACAAAGTTCATAAGTTTTAACTTGTTTTTCATTACTTGTTTTATAATCAAAGAAGTAACATAAAGTATTGTTTTTTTAATAAGATTATTTTTTAATTAATTAGTTATAATTATCTTTTTAATAATAAAAATAATAGATAAGAAGAGATTTACAAATAATTGAAATATTTTTTAAATTGATAATAATATTTTCGAATGGTTAAATATTATATATATATATAATAAATATGAAAAAAATTATAATAATTTAATTATTAATTTATATTAAGGAAAATATTGTTCATTTGTATCAATAAATGTAAATACATAATTATTACTCTTGAATGAAAAGTATATTGATTCGTTTGCTTATATTTAGGTTGCTAATCATTTTAATTAATTTAAGAGAAATTGATTATTAATTAATTAAAGTAATTTTAGTTTTCATAAAAAATTATAAAGATTCTTTAATCTAAATAATAAGAAACAATTTGATTGTGAAAGTTTATAAAAACATATATAGTCTATTTCTAATAAAAACTTTGATCATAAGTAAAATTTTGTTTATATTTTTTAATTCTCATATGAATAAAATATTAAAAGTAGTTGACAATGAAACCCATTTTTCACATTTTTTATTGTTTCCATTTTGACCTTGATTTTTTAATGTTTCCATTTTGCCCTTTTTGAATCTCCAAATGTCATAGATAAATTTGAAACCCTGCTCACAACGAAAGAAGTTTTCTCATTAGAAGACATTGATTTTGGGGTTAAACGCTTGACAAATGGGAAAGCTAAAGACATTGAAGGTTACCAGACGGAAATCTTAAAAATTGGAGGTCATGTCCTCATCCCCCCATCCACAAGCTTTTCAATCAAGCAGTCAAGCAAGGGTTCCCTAAAAAATGGACTCAGAGCCTCATTATCCCTATTTTTAAAAGTGGGGATACAAATAACCCCTCTAATTATCAGACAATTATGATCAACCCTCTCTTAGCCAAGTTATACAGTATTATTTTGGAAAAGAAGTTGAGCATATGGCTTGAAAGTGAAGGTAAGCAGGCTAAAGGCCAAGTGGGTTTTAGAAGGCGGCACTCAACAATGGACCACCTCGTTACACTTAGGATCATTGTGGAGGAATGCCGCAATGATAAATCCAATCCCTTTTGTTGCTTTGTGGACTTTAGAAAGGCTTTCAATATGGTTCCTAGAAACAACCTATGGAATAAATTAGAAGTGCTAAATGTTCCTTTCGAGCTAAGAGTAGCCGCTATAAGGTTATATGAGAATGTAAATGCCAAGTTAAAGAGAAATGATGGGTGGTCGAAAGATATTAAGTGTAATATCGGAGTTAGACAGGGTTGCCCCCTCTCCCCTACCCTATTTGGCATTTACATCGACAAGTTAGAAGGTTGTTTAGAGGAAGCAGGTTGTGCTGGCATGATCTTAGTTGGGATAGTCATCATCCTTCTTCCCTATGCTGACGATATTGTTCTTCTCGCAAGGTGCCCATCTGATCTTGATAAGCAACTTAGACTTCTTAAGGATTTCTTCTCTACCATGGGTATGACTATTAACACTAACAAAACAAAAGTTATGATTATCAAATCCAAGAAGGACAGTTACGCTAATTTTATGTATGACAATAGTAACTTGGAGGAAGTGTCTTCTTACAAGTACCTAGGAATTGATATTAATCACAAGCTCAACTGGAACTATAGCATTAAGAAAAGGATTAATGGGGGGTGGAAAGCTTATTTTGGTCTTGAAAATAATTGTAAAATGGAAAACCTCGTAATGTGGGATAGAAAGAAGTTCCTCTTTGAAACTTTAGTCACTCTTATTATCTTATATGGATGTGAGGTTTGGGGTTGCAACATCTCTAGAGAATCCTCGAGAAATATTGAGCAAATCTAGAAGCGTTTATAACATATAACCTCAAAATTAAAAGCAATGCACCCTATCCTATTCTCCTTATAGAAGTGGGTCTTTCCCCTGTCGAGAGCCTAGCTATGACTAGGTTTCTGTTGTACAAGCACAAACTCAATAGCATGGGAGACCATAGACTTCTTAAGCTTGCTTTAAATTCCAGCCAAAACCACCTAAGGCTTAAACGAAGTTGGTATAAAGACACTAGGGGCTGGTTAAAGCATTGGGAGATCGACGAGAATGTTGCATCTCAAAAAATTAATAACATTAAAAAAATTATTACTTCTAAGTTCAAAGAAAAAATGTGGTGTGAGAAAGATCTAGCAACTAAAAGAAAATTAAGATATTATAAGGAGGTAATCAACCCCACCCTAGAAGATCAAAAGCATCTCTCTATTTTAACTAGATCAAAGAAGAAAATTAATATAGCCAGGATTAGAACGAACTCTCATGAGCTCCATAGTGAAACAAGTCGTTGGACAGTTCCTAAAACACCATGGATGGAAAGGATCTGCCATCTCTGTGGGAATATGAACATCGAGGATGAAAATCACTTCCTCTTAGAGTGCCCCACGTACAACCACATTAGATCTAAATTTCATAATATTTGTTGCAATACTGACCTTCCTAGCCTTATAAGATATCAAAATTATAGTGAGCTCGGGAGGCTTCTCTCCAAGCTTTTTGAGCATAAGAATAAAATATTAAATCAAACTAAATAATTCGTTTCTTTAGGTCCATATATATATATATATATAATTTAAAATAGTTATATTTTATTTTAATTTAAAACTATACCTTTTTATATAATCCTATGAATTCATTATATATACTCATTTTTATATTTATTTAAGATAAATAAAGTTTATAATTAAAACAATAATAATGATAATTTAATTTGAAGGTCACCACCAAAGTAGATACTAAATTAGTGTAGGGACCCCCTAAAGACACCTTGTGCTTATCTTAGGGTTTATATACCTTAGATTTAATATTATTCCCTTGGTTTCATAATACATTGGGTTTTTAGTATTAATCCCTTGGGTTTATTATTAGTTTGGGTTTATAATATCAATCCCTTGGGTTATTAATCTAAGGGTTCATATTCCTAGGGTATAATATTATTCATAAGGTTTATAATATTAATCTTGCGGTTTAATATAAATACTTTGAGTTTATAATCATGGTCAACCATGGTCCAATGTCAAATAGTGACAAATATTGTCTCGATATGAAAATCGACCATGGTCAACCATTATCAACAATAGTCGATCATGGTCAACCATGGTCCAACATTGTATTTAGAGAAAGATTGTCTCAATATGAAAATCAACCATGGACAACCATGTCAACCATAGTTAGTCATGGACAATCATTTTAAACCATGGTTAACTATGGCTCAACATCACATTGTGAGAAATATTATGTTAATATGAAAATCAATCATGGTCAACCATGGTCAACCATGGTTCAACGTCGTATTGTGTCAAAATATTGTCTAAATATATAAATCAACCATGGTCAACCATGCTTATTTTAGCGTTTATAATATTTATCATAGGGTTTATATACCTTGTTTTATAATATTTATCTTAGGGTTTATCATAATATTTTCTCAATATGGAAATCAATCATGGTAAACCATGGTTGAAAATCGCATTATGACAAAGATTATCTTGATATAAAAATCAACCATGGTCACATTGTGACAAATATTGTCTCAATATGAAAATCAACCATGGTCACGTTGTGATAAAGGTTGTCTCTTTGTCTAACGTCACATTGTGAAAAAGATAGTCTCTTGGTCTAATGTCACATTGTGACAACATGGTCATCCATGGTCAACCATGGAACAATGTCACATTGTGACAAATATTATCCCAATATGAAAATCAACCATGTTCAACCATTTTCCATCATCGCATTCTAAAAAATGTTGTCTCAATATGAAAATCATTCATGGTTAACCATAGTCCAATATCGCATTGTGACAAATATTATGTCAATATGAAAATCAACTGTGGTCAACCATGTTTATTTTAGCTTTATAATACTTATCTTAGGGTATATACCTTAGGTTTATAATATTCTTCCTTTGAGTTTAATATTATTCCCTTAGGTTTATAATACTTATCTTAGGGTTTATATACCTTGGGCTTATAATACTAATCGCTTGGGTTTAATATTATTCCCTTGGGTTTATAATATCAATTCGTTGGCTTTATCAATCTAAGGGTTCATATTCCTAGGGTAGGTGAAAATCAGCCACGGTCAACCATTTTCAACCATAGTCAATCATGATCAACCATGATCCAATGTCACATTTAGACAAAGATTTTCTCAATATAGAAATTGTAGAAATTATATAACTAATGCATTATACATCCAAGATTCTCCTGATCACACACTATTTGACTTCACGCGCAATACAAAATCTCTTCTACTATTGATCATCATATGCGGAAATTAAATCAATTGCATGCACACATTGAAACCATAAAAATTCACACATATGAACACAATGTTTTAAGGGGAAAGCCTGAAGCTAAAAACCCCAACTATCTGTATATAATATATGTCATAGAGATCATGTAACAATCCTCATACAAAGCTTCTCACAAGCTCTCAGTACAATACAATCGCTACACACTAATCAGGTCTGATCTAGCAAATCCATGCACCGATCTCTGCCACCTGCTAGCCTGCCTCTACTGCACAATCCCTGCTAAAGAATGGCTCTGAATGAACTCGAATTGGTCTAGCCTTGCTCACGAAATCCTCATTGGCAACTCTACTCTGTGTTGGATGCAATCAATGCATCACTATAGTCACAATTGATAGTCAACTCGCTCTTTCACCTACCTCTCCATTGGTCTCCACTGAAACTGTCCATGCACTGTAGTTAACTGATGTATTCTTCAGTTGATTAATGAGTTAATATTTAGTGAATTAATTATTAATTAATTCACACCACTCTCACTAGTGTATCAATCAGTTTGACTAGATACAACTAGCTCAACTGTGTCTAACTGAGTTAAACTGAACACAACTCCACCAACTACTTCTACAACTCCACCAAACTCTGTCACATGAGTTCTAACTGAAGTATCCATGAAATAGCTCCACTTAACTCTTAGGAATAGCGTAATTCCTTCTGTCAGCTCCTGTGCCACATCTGTGCACTTAACTGAAGTGCTCCAAGAGAATAAGATAATGTTTATAGTCCAAATATTATTAAGAGCTAATAATATTTGACATATCTATTTTTAGACTGGCAATCTAAAAATAGATTCCGCCCAATATGTCTAAAAATAAGTCCATCTATTTTTCCAACTTGACCAACCATCCACAAATAGCATCCTGCAACTCATAGAATATGATCGACATGTCTAAAAATAGACATAGTCTAAAAATAGCCTGCGGGCCCACTTAGTGAAGGCGACTCTTTTCACTAAGCTCATCATCTTGTTGAATCTCAAAACTCCCTCTCAACAAGATAGGAATTATCTGCTACCTCGATCCTGTCTCTATGGTATTCGAATTTGCTCTTGGTGAGAGCCTTCGTCAGAATATCTGCATCCTAATCCTTCGTAGGAATGTAAGAAAGCAACATGATCTTCCGCTGCACCCTCTTATATATATGATACTACCTATGAAGCTGCAAAATTTCAACTCATCTCTTCTATTCGTACAAGATCCATATCCCGATGTGCCTCTCCTTCGGGATAGAGCCCCAATACATGCTTCCCCGCCTTCCAAAAGAGCTTGTAGCTTAGCTAGCAACGGTAGAAAGCTGTTAACAACATAGATATGTCCGGCCATGTATTGACTAGATACATGAGCGAACCAACCAACTGTCGATAAACAGTGGCATCCACTACCTCTGCCGATGTAGCATCCTCTTTCCTCCAACCACCAGGAAGAGGAGTGTCGATAGGCTTGCAACCTTGCATGTTGAACTTCTCGAGTATCTCCCGAGCATACTTGCCTTGAGACACAAACAGTCCATCACTGCGCTGCCAAATTTCCAATCCTAGGAAATAATGAAGGAGATCCAAGTCCTTCATCTCAAACTCCTTTGCAAGATCAGCCTTGCATGAGAGTATCAACTGTTCATCACCTGTCAGAATCAAATCATCTACATAAAGTACAATGATCAACAACTTACCCTCCACCACAATCTGGTATAGGTTTGGATCTGCCTCACTCTTGGTGAATCCAAGACCGGTGAAATAACTGTCTATCCATGTGTACCAAGCACGAGGTGCTTGTTTCAACCCATAAAATGCTCTTTTGAGCCTGCACACATGCGACTCGCTGCTGAATATCTTGAAACCTTCAGGCTGCTCTATGTACACCTCCTCCTCAATGACTCCATTGAGGAACGCAGTCTTCAGATCCATCTGATGAATGTGCCATCCCATCTGCGCTGAGAGAGCTAGGATGCTCTGTATCGAAGAATACCTTGCGACAGGTGCAAAGGTTTCCTCATAGTTGATCCCCTCAATCTGTGAGAATCCCTAGGAAAAAAATCTTGCCTTGTACTTCTTGACGCTCCCGTCAGTAGCTTGCTTCACTTTGTAGATCCATCTTGAACCTACCACTTATTTCCCTTCCGAACTTGGGACAATCTCCCCTGGACTGTTTTTGAAAATTGAATCATACTCTTCCACCATGGCATCTACCCATGCAGGGTCCTCCACAGCTTCCTCAAAAGAGTATGGTTCTGTCTCGATACACTTTCTCATTAGAGCCATGTATCCAGTATATCGGTCATGTGACTTTCTTTGTCTACGCTGTGATGTAGGTGCTCCTACAATCTTCTCTACATCAAGATTCAATTGCTAATCTTCTGTAGTGCGCTTCCGCCCTATGATGGTTGGCGCTGCATGAGTGGTTTCTTCCACTCTATGAACCTCCTCTTGTGGCTGATCCACATCCTGAGGCTCATCCTTAGGAACTAGTAGCTCCTCATCTGCATGCAAGTGTAGCTCCCTCTCAAGCGAACACTTCATGTCTTTTTCCTCATGAAATTTGATATCCCGTCGCACAACAGTCTTCCCACTGTCTGGAAAATACACACGATAGTTGTGGGGTGTTTCTATGTACCCCACAAATATCCCAACCTCTGCAGTCGGCTCCAGCTTCTTCTTGGCATCCTTCATCACATGAATGTAAACAGGTGAGCCAAAAATATTCAAATGAGAAATATCAGGCTTCTTACCAGAAAACGCCTCTTCGAGTGTACTCATGCCAAGTACTCTATGAGGACAACGGTTTTGCACATAAACTTTAGTGTTACAAGCTTCGGCCCACAAGTGTATGGGAAGGCCCTAATCATGCAACATCGCCTGTGCAGCACCCACGATCATTCTATTCTTCCGCTCCGCGACCCCATTCTACTGTGGGTTATAAGGCACTATTCCTTCTGCGCTACAAAAGTATTTGAATTCGCCAGAGATGAATTCACCACCATTATCGCTCCTAAGAGCCTTCACCTACTTCCCTGACTCTTTCTCCACCAGTGCCTTAAACTCACAGAACTTAGAGAATGTCTCTCTCTTCTTCTGCATGAAGAAGATCTAGCACTTACGAGAAAATTCATCAACAAATATTACATAATACCTGTGCTTTGCTGTCGAAGCTACTGAGAAAGGTACAAACACGTCTGTGTGAATTCTCTCAAGGATCGTCGTGGCGCGACTATCCTTCTCATGAAAGGTGGCTTTCACAGATTTTCCCAAAGTACATCCCTTGCATTGATCTGACTGCGCAAGTGTACCTTTGGGAAGCCCTGTAGAAATCTGCTGCAAAATTTTCAAAGCACTATGGTGAAGATGGCCCAATCTATTGTGCCACAATTCATCCTCATCTTGGCTCACCACTCCTTCTGCTTTGCCTGTCATTACTGCGCAGCCATCTACCTGCAATTGATAAAGGTTCTTAACTCGAACCCCTATCCTCCGGGTTTCACCAGTTGCCTTACTGCGTAGGAAAGCCTTTCCCTCGCTAAAGACAACATCATATCCCTTGTCTTCCAACATCACCATAGAGATAAGATTCTTCTTCAATCCTGGAACATGCATGACATACTTCAAGATGAAAGGTTTGCCAGAGTCCCTCTCAAAGGAAATGGTCCCGATACCAGTCGCACTGTATCTACCATCATTGCCCATCTCGATGTGCACTCCAAGATCCTTCTCATCTAGATCAGTAAAAAAATATTTGTCTCTGGTCATATGGAAAGACGCAACACTGTCAAGAATCCACACTGATCCCATCACACTTGAGACCAAGCATGCGATCAGCAAAAAATCCATCTCAAACTGCGAGGCTGAGGCCTCTCCAGCTGCAGATCCACTAGCCTGCTTATTTTTCTTCTTCTGTGGAAAATTAGTGGCATAATTTCCGTGTTGGTGACAGTGAAAGCACTTCACCTTGGACATGTCCTGCTTCTTTCCCTTCGCACCGGATTGAGAAGGATTTTTCTTTCCGTTCACCTTCCTTTCTTTGGCAGCCAAAGTGCAATTTTCTTCATCTTCATTCTTTGATGAAGATCCATCCCTGGTGCTCCGCCTTATCTCCTCCTGCACAAGATCCAACCAAAGCCGCTCCCATCCTAGAAGTTTCTCCTGACCATTGACAGAGTCCTTATAGGAATGCCAACTCTTCAGAAGCCCAAGGAGAGCCAAGATCACCAAGTCCTCTTCATCTACAGTAACCCCCACACTTCCCAGCTCCTCCCTGCACTGGAAAAACTTCGTGAGGTACTTGGGTATACTGTCGCCTTTCTCCATTTTTATTTTCCTGAGTTTGTCTTTGAGCGCCAACTTCCTCTGGTTGCTCTTGCTTTGGAACAAGTCTGTCAAATCTTTCCACATCAAGAATGGAGAAGCTTTACCATGAAGGTTGGAGACTATGTGATCCTTCACACCTTCCAACAGAATCCTTTGACATTTTGCTGTCTTCTTTTTCCATGCATCAAGTGCGGAAACATCGCTAGAAGCAGGTTTTGGAATTTGTGCATATATGAACTCCTTCAACCCATTATCCTCCAACACCGCCTCCATCATGTCCTTCCATGCAATATAATTTGAGCTTCCCTCAAGGGCATACTCCAATTGCAATTTTTTGAAAGACATCTCAACTTCGACACCAAGAAAATACTACTGCAAATTCGAATTCCACCAGCACAAAACTCAACCACTTCAATGATTTGCAATTGCTCCAATTATCAATATAGCTCCAATACCATGTAGAAATTATATAACTAATGCATTATACGTCCAAGATTCTCCTGATCACACACTATTTGACTTCATGCACAATACATAATCTCTTCTACTATTGATCATCATATGCGAAAATAAAATCAATTGCATGCACACATTGAAACCATACAAATTCACACATATGAACACAGTGTTTTAACGGGAAAGCTTGAAGCTAAAAACCCCAACTATCTGTATATAATATATGTCATAGAGATCATGTAAAAATCCTCATACAAAGCTTCTCACAAGCTCTCAGTACAATACAATCGCTACACACTAATCAGGTCCGATCTAGCAAATCCATGCACCGATCTATGCCACCTGCTAGCCTGCCTCTACTGCACAATCCCTGCTGAAGAATGGCTCTGAATGAACTCAAATTGGTCCAACCTTGCTCATGAAATCCTCATTTGCAACTCTAATCTGTGTTGGATGCAATCAATGCGTCACTATAGTCACAACTAATAGTCAACTTGCTCTTTCACCTACCTCTCCACTGGTCTCCACTGAAACTGTCCATGCACTGTAGTTAACTGATGTATTATTTAGTTGGTTAATGAGTTAATATTTAGTGAATTAATTCTTAATTAATTCACACCACTCTCACTAGTGTATCAATCAGTTAGACTAGATACAACTAGCTCAATTGTGTCTAACTGAGTTAAACCGAACACAACTCCACCAACTACTTCTACAACTCCACCAAAATATGTCACATGAGTTCTAACTGAAGTCTCCATACAATAGCTCCACTTAACCCTTAGGAATAGCGTAATTCCTTCTATTAGCTCATGTGCCACATCTGTGCACTTAACTGAAGTGCTCCAAGAGAATAAGTTAATGTTTATAGTCCAAATATTAGTAAGAGCTAATAATATTCGACATATCTATTTTTAGACTGGCAATCTAAAAATATTTTCTGCCCAATATGTCTAAAAATAGAAGTTCATATATTTTTTCCAACTTGACCAACCATCCACAAATAGCATCCTGCAACTCATAGAATATGACTGACATGTCTAAAAATAGACTTGCGCCAAAAATAGCCCGTGGGCCCACTTAGTGAAGGCGACTCTTTTCACTAAGCTCATCATCTTGTTGCAATCTCAACAGAAATAAACCATGGAAAACCATTGTCAACCATGGTTAGCCATGGTCAATCATTGCCAACCGTGGTTAACCCCGGTCCAACGTCGCATTGTGACAAATATTGTCTCAATACGAAAATAAATCATTGTCAACTATGGTGAAGCATGGCTCAACGTCCTATTGTGCCAATGATTGTCTCAATATGCTAATAAACCATGGTCAACCATGTTTATTTTAATATTTGTAATATTTATCATGAGTGTTAACACTAGAAAATCGTACAAGCAAAGAAGACAATATTTAATGTCAAGTAGAAGGATTTACAGGGCTGAGAGACATTAGAGAATCTAAAAAGTATTTAAAAATCTCTAAGGTCTGAGGAAAAATCAAATTTGAACAAGTCATAAATGTTTTGATAAGAGCGCCTTTGCACGCCTTTTGATCTGAAAAGTGCGCAATCCTTGGAGTGGCGGAAGTCACTTTCCAAGACCACAAAAGGTACACTCTATGACATTGATTTAACACTTGAAGCCACCTAAGGACAACCACCAAAGCCTCCTTAGGACATCAAGGGATCACACAATGGAATAAATGTGGCACATGATGGAATCATCCCCCTCTCTTGGGTCACCATTCACAATGTACCAAGAGAGGGAAAGAGGATTTGAATTCTCCTATAAAAGGCCACCAAGATATGAACAACTTGAGAGCACATTGTTATGCTGGCCATAATTTCCCTAAGCAATACCAACAGTGTGTGATTTGGAGAAAAGATAGAGGGGACTCAATTGTTGGCCATCCAACAACTTCAGTCCACCATAGTAAAGAGAGGGAGACTTTGTGCGAGGTAAGCTTGGAAGTAAATACATCCTTGCATCAGGACTTAGAACCCCCAGTTCTAAGGGCCCCTTGGCAAGTGGGTTAAAGTTTCATCCTAATTTCCTACCAGCACTCAATAAGAGGGGACGTAAGTGCCACCGTTTGCATTATTGCAGTTGTTTGACTCCATTTAGAGATTTTGTCTTATTTTTTTTTTAGTTTTAGTTCAATTTTTATGTTTGAATATGCATGCTATTTATCTATCTAGTATGTTTATGTTCTAGCATGTTTCACTAACTTGCTTGACTCCATATCTTTTCCGCCTGTGACCAATAACTTAAGAGGGTGAACCACACCCCTTAAGCTGGTGTGATTCAATATATGCATGCACCAAACACACTAACATAGGATTGGTGATTCCACTAACTGTTATTTCCAAGTTTATGTGGTTGTGGCTTTTTGCAAAGACCTCTGTTTGTGCTGTGGTGTTGGGCTGAAATTGCCCCCTTTCTCTCCTTCAGTCTCTAGTTCATCCCAAGTGACAGACTGAAGCAGAAAAACTCTGAAAAATTACCATTGCAGGAATTTTCGCGCTTTTCCCTCAAAATGGCACGCCTAAGGCACACATTCAAAGTTGACTTGCACGCAGACATCACATCTGTTGCAGCCTTTCGCGCGCAAAAGACAAAATGAGAAATTTATCCCATATTTCTATCTTTTCCTACTTTTAAAGTGCTTGGCAGCCCATAATACATTTGTCAGCACTGGTTGAGGTACTCCGCAGCTTGCTAAATCTCACTCTTAGTTGCTTTGGGTAGGCTTGGTGTTAGTTTTATTTCAAGTTGATTTTTGCAAATTTCACACATAGTTTATGTAGGGGGGAAAATTAACTTACATTCTGAAATTTTTTTATGTATTACAAATTTATTTACCAAAAAACCTAGATAATTAGCCAAAGAAAGTGGCCCAAGTCCACGCATTCTTAGCTAGTTCCTTTTTTCTAGTGTAAAAGTAATTAGTTTAGTTCAATTTTTGCACTAGGATTTCGGGACCAGGATTGAATTTTCGATAGAAGAGAAAGTAATCTCTGCTTCCTTTGCACCCTTCGGTGATCCTAGGCAAGCATATGAACACTCTCTATTCACAACTCGCCATCTCCATGTAGTTAATCACATAGATTAACTAGGAAAAATAGAAAGCAACCCATATCCGCACATGTTTTTCTTTTGAGCAAGGAACAATAGAACATAGTTTTAATAAGGGATTTTGAAAAGGATCATCACATATCCACACGTTAAAACTATGTGCTTATTCACTTTTTTATCACACACATCCACAGACTAAGCAAAGCAAAGAAACCTAAAACTAACTTAACAAAACTCACTAAATTCTCCCCACAGGGGCCACAAAAGAATTTATAGTCTAAGTTAGGATCAAGGGGGTAGGCATCCAATAAGCCACCTTGATAATTATTAACCTTGAAACATAGAAGTTGACTATTTAGGGAGCTTTTGAATCCACTTATCAACCCATGGAAAAGAAAACCTGAGCGCAACAGAGACCCGTTTCAGAGGGGGTTAGGCTTAGGCGCAATGCGGGCAGGTATCAGTTGGGGCTACCTGACCCAGCTGATACTCGATATTGTTAGCTGAATTACCAAGAAGCCCAAGACTCGAATGCTCACGTGGGATGGTGGTACTTAGTGGCAAAAATTAGGGCATCCTTTCCCTATAGGTGACGGTGCAGGCAAGCACTAGATCCTCTACCCTTACCTTGGTGGATTTTCTTTGGCTGAATAGGGGCATTGCCAGCTCTTACGGGATGTTTTGCCAGCACTCACAAGATATTTTCTCAAGGCCCAGTTATATTTGAGTGTGAGAGGATGATTAGGTCTTCTAGGATTTGAGTATCATACGCAAACAAAAAAAAACCATATTTTTTGATTGACTGATCACACAGGATTAATTTAAAGGGAAAATTTATTTTATTTGTGCGTTGTTTTATGTATGAGATCGCAATTTTTCTTTGATCATAATCTCTATCCTCTCAAATATTTCTAAAGCTAGACCTAGTGCACACCAGAACAAACCCAACAAGACCTCGTCTATCTAGACATATTTTGGACCTCCCCCCATTACCAGGAGGGTTCCAGGTCTTTCGCCATTTCGGCGTCAAAGACGGAACACTGCCACCATTATCAGTACGTCCTTTACTGGGGAATTCATAGTTGGGAACCATAGTCGGTCTCCCAACGCCACACCACATACCACTCCTCCCACAACCCTTAGAGGGCAGAGGATTGCTACCCATTCAGGAATACAGTCAAATACACAGCAGGGTACATCGCAGATAAACCCTCTTCCTAAATAGAACTTTGTGTTTTCACAAGTTGCAATGGCTACAACTTCACAGTCACCCTTTTTAGCTTCATTGAATCAACCAGATTTAACCAAGTTGATGAATGACCCCATTGCACACAACCCTCTATGGCCTACCATGCCCATGAAGCTCCCTTATGACATTCCAAAGTTCAAGGGAAAGCAAGCAGAAGACCTAAGAAATCATGTAATGACTTTCCACCTGTGGTGCTCGTCGAACAACATCATTGACGGTACTATTCGAATGAGACTATTTCAACACACTCTAACCGGAGTAGTGGCGAAATGGTATGTGGAGCAACCCTCTGCTACACATGGAACCTTTAGCGCCCTCTCCACTACGTTCCTAACATACTTTCAGTTACCCATCCAGCATGATCCTGGAATGGAATTACTAACACACTTTAGAAAAACCTCCTCCGTCCATATCTCGGACCATCTCCATGAATGGTGGTGGCATCGTAGTTTATGTAAAGCCAAACTCGACGATCGGGTTCTATTAGACATGTTCCTGAAAACTCTCACTGCAGATATTTCAAAGGATGTGGCACAACAAAGGCCCATATCTGAAGAGGACCCCATCAGCAAGGCTCAACAACTCAAGCTGATTTATATGAAGTCAGGGTATATTTACAATATCCTGCCAAACGCCCCATGCTTGCAAACTTACAAATAATTTCCAGGCTCATCGAACTCTACAAACAGTTTAATTGGGTCATTGACCCAAAGTTACCCAGGCAATAGCAGTCAAAACCTCGGTTACATGTATTATTCTACCTAAAACATACCACAACTCGGTTTTCAAAGTCATGATATGCCTCAGAAAAATTTGACCAGTAGGGCATCGTCGTATCACCATGGAGGACCCTATCCTCCAGCTCAAGGGACCTAGTACGCATATAGACATACTGACGAAAGAGATCCCCCCCCCCCCCAACAGCGAGTTGCAAACGAGGGAACGTGTTATGCTCAGTCCCCAGCACGAGACCCGCCTATGCAGAACAATGCACAGGTGAAATTTGTAAAACCCTCCCAAAAACAATCATGCAAACCATATAAACAAGAGAAATACCCTCCTAATGTGGTTAAGAAAAAAGGAAAAAACAAGCCCAAATGGAATCCTGGATGGGGGGGGGGGGGGAAACAACTAGCAACACCCTCCACGATCTCAGGCTGGAGGCAACTCCAACTAAAATCAAAACCAGGAGCCAAGCAATGCCCAATGGTAGAGAAAAAAGCCACCTCTTCAAACAAAACACTCTTGTTCGATCCGTGGTGAGTATGGCCATTACACTCACCATTTTCCCGATCTCCAAGAGCTGAAGAAGTTGCAGAATAAAAAAGGACAAGGAGGATATTCCTAGCAGACAGCTGTGATGTAGGAACCTTTCCCCCATCAAGGGACAGTTAGCACTCAGCAACAAAATCCTGACGACTCCAGAAAAAATAGCTGAGAAATATACATGACTCGCAAAGAGATGTTTTTTCAAACACGAAATCAAAATTAAGATACCCCACCAGACACCAACATGTCAGGCGCTAGTACCAGTGCACCAATTTCACCTTTGACCATTTCAAAGATGCATGTTGAACCATTGCCAAAGATGGCTAAGGGACCAAATAGGAAAGTAGGAAACCATTCCAAAGAAGCCCATAATTATAGCATCATGGGCGATCTAGCACAATCTCCCACTGCTATGTTAGCTTTGGAAGTATTACAGTCATGCCCAAAACAACAGAAAGCATTGCTTCCTACATTAGGCGCTATCGACCCTACCGATACACGCCTAATGGCTTTTGATTTAGACAAAGCCACCCCCAAGCTTCCTTCGATGGTCGCCTTTCAGATACCAGTATCAATCCAGTATATCACCATCCACCGATGTGTCATTGACGAGGGTGCATCCACATGCATCATGTAAAAAACATTTTGGTAGAAGTTAGGGTCTCCCGAACTAAAACCATCCGTCATCACGCTTAGAGCATACGATGGTCGTCCTTCAACCCTCGTCGGTCTCTACCAAAACATCCCAGTCTGCCTAGCCAAAATGATGGTCCTTATAGATATTGAAGTCTTGGATGTTCACTTGGACTATAATATACTCCTTGGTCAGAATTATATGTACGCCATGTCAGCCATAACCTCCTTCGTCTTCCGCATTATGATGTTCCCCCACGAGGACCACATCATTACTGTCAACCAATTGACGCATAGAGAGAAATGACCCCTAAAAAACACCGATGTAATTCTACCCTATTTATATACATCCTCAGACACGCTTTCAAGGTACCAAGAATATGGCCTTGGCCAGTTCAAGCCATCGTCCGTCCTAGGATCATTCCTAGGAGAGCCCCCATTATACTTGAATCATCACTCGATGTCACAGGAGCTCCGGTGTGCATGATGTCCACATCAAACGCTGAAGCTAGTTAGGACATGGACACAAGTAGTAATGACACCGAGTCCTTGGCCACAGAATCCTCTCTAGCCTACAACGCTTCCCAAACCCCTTTCCTCTACCCCCCAACTAGTTTCATTTCCCAGCAGGTTTTGGCAACAGTAGTGTTACCAAACATATCGTTTGCAATACCAGTTTGGAATCTCATTCTCCCTACTAGGACAAGAGCCACACACATCACTGCCACAAGGTTAAAGCCCCTCAATCCTGAGGAGACCCCACTCGTTCAAGGAACAATAAAAAACATCCCTGCAAAGGAAATTCCCATTGCAAAAACGATGATTATGACTAAGAGAACTGAGAAGATAGGAAAGAAGTTGGAAACTCCCGCCATACAATGGGAATCACCAGTTTGCACCATATGCGACGTAATAGGACACCCTACCCATATTTGCCCAGATCTGGATGAATTAAAACCACTCATCATCTCTGAGGAAAACATCGCGATGCCACGTTCCCGTAAAAAGGAACCTGCCACCAAAGGTAAAGGAAAAGCATTGCATACCAATCACGCATGCGCTATCTGCAACAATTATGGGCACTATACCCATAATTTCCCAGAGATATCGTGATATAGGGATGAATTACACGCCGTCAAGCAATCCTATCAAGAGGATCCCCTCATCTAGTCTGTTGGAGATGAACCTTGTATCATCTTGTACCTACAAGAGGAACGATGATCACCTGAAAGGCTCCTCGCCAGGCCCACTCCCCTAGTCGAAATATGCATACTTTGTGATGAGCTTGATCATTTCATCATTGATTTCCCAGCTTTGGAAATGCTCCAACTATGATATCCAGTTCATATAGTATATCGTGACAACATGGACATCCAATATTCATGTCACATATGTGGTGAAAACCAGCTAGAGCATCATTGTCACTAAATACCTAGATTCCACACAGCACTAGCCTGTATGCAATCAACCATAGTCCACCTCTTATAGCACGGACTCAAAATCCATGAACATCTCGACAACCCAAGAATATGTGACAAGAAGATACATTTTATTCTTGTCAGCTGAAAAGTGACCAATCAGGGAACCCCTAGTTACCCCCAACCGCTCTCTACAGAGAAGACCAACATGTGCGTTATGAAAAACGCCCAATCATGTGGTCACCATTTTCCCTGATTTAGTAGTGTTACGACACTGGTATCCTAACAGACCACAAACTGAGCACGATAGGACCCCCATATCTAGGCTATTTTTCCCTGTATGTCAGGGGAATCACTATGGACAACTCTGTACTTATATTCCACGAGTTAGTCCCCTCATTGAAATGATTCATACAATAGAGAAGAAACAGGATGATAACCTCAAGCAATTTAGAAAGTACATCACCCCTAAGCCAGCAACCCAACACCCACATCAACATGATGGGAAATTTGGGAAAGCGCACCAACTAATCATGACCCAGGCCCAACCTAGGGTAACATGCGGACTATGTGACCTGAATGACCATCGGGTCAATCAGTGTAAAGAACTGAAGCCCCTCACAAGCATTTTTCGCACATTCTCTTCACTCCCTCAGAGAATTATATCTAACTAAGAGAAGATCACACATACCTATTACTAGATTTGTTCACAATTTCATCATACAATTAAGTGTGAGCATCTCCCCAAGCTAAGAGCAGTAAGAGAAACGTTAAGTCTATGCTCCTCCACAGAGCTAGACACACCTAAACCAACAGCATGGAAGTGGAAGCAGAAGACCACCTCTTCTACAACATATCCTTTCCAAGCGTCCACATCAGGGACGACGAGTAGTGTTGGTTCCCACACAATCTTCTCCGTTGGCACAGTGGTACCATGCACCATTTTCACTGGCCAAAACCACGAACCAGAGGCATGCATGCTAATGGAAAAATTTAGGCACCTCTACACTAGGCACAATTTCCACCAACAAGAAATTGACCAGCCTAATAGGGGACCCAACCGTGCACTCCCACAAACTCCCATCACAGATATTCTACCCCCACCAAATGCCAACAACACAATACACCATATACGATTCATATCATCATGTATCAGAACTATGACTCGTGATATCTGTTCACTGCCATAGGTGTCGAGTCGGCTGCAACTACAAAAGTAGTTGTACCTACGACAGTGGAAACCTAATATGTCTACACTCTGTCAATCGCGTTTGGTTCCACCACATCGACGATGGAATCCTTCTCATGTCTCTCAACCAGCTCCATAAGGGTTGAACCCATTAAGCATAATCTTGCATAAGATCAATCCCCCTCACGGTCCATATTTCATTCAGATGAGGATATCCTAGAGGTAATGACAGAGCCAGATTATCCATGGGATGCAATGCATCACCGTTCATTTTTTTACCCAAGCCACCGTACACCAACCAGGGAAAGGGGAACCTAGTTGCCTCATCCTCTTGAGCTTCTAGGCACATCGATTACTGCAGATGGCTTGATCAGGTCTTTGACCCAGGGTCACCTAGGCAGCAGTAATTTGTATTCGGGGGGAGTTACCAGGCGCGTCGACTACTACAGACAATTTGATATGGGTCTTTGACCCAAGATCACCTAGGCAACAGTAACACCCATGATACTCAGGGAGTTACCAGGTAGGTCAATACTGCAGACGGTTTGATCGTGTCTTTTTCCCAAGATCACCTAGGTAGTAGTAGTACCATGTGCATCGATACTGCAAACGGTTTGATCAGGTCTTTTCCCAAGATCACCTAGGCAGCAGTAGTACCATGCGCGTCGATACTGTAGACGGTTTGATCGGGTTTTTTTCCCAATATCAACTAAGCAGCAGTAGTACCACATGCTTCGATACTGCAGATGGTTCGATCGGGTCTTTGGCCCAAGGACACCTAGGCAGCAATAATCAATACCCTGGATACTCACATGATTCTACTCAGAACGTATCACAACTTGGCTATCATGCAAGTCACCCCAGCACTAATATACCAACCAGGGACAAGGGAACTAATATCCCCCATTCCCCGCACATAATGGACCACTAGAATAGTGTAATTTGTCGGTCAATATAGTGAAACTCTTCCCAGGCTCATCAACAACCATACAACCAGGAGAATTATTACATTCCTCCAAATGTTGCAAAAAGAAGCCGAGGAACAAATAAAAGGGAGACCCTAGACAGGGGGCAGTAACCAGCAATGCCCCTCGTGATATTAGTCTGGGGGAAACCCTGATTGACATAAAAAATAGCAGCCGAGTAAAAAATCCCAAGGTAAAATTGGAGCTTAGAGTATCTGATCATGAAACCCAAAGCAACAAAGTGATCAGTGCTCCATCACGCTCAAGGGAAGTACCACACATTCTCACCCCCGAAAAAATAAAATTTTAGTGCCGGCAGGTATGCCCTCTCTCATATTATTTTTTAAAGCTCATGTATTTCAATAATATTTGATAAAGAATATACTTTCACGTGAGGTAGTTGTTTTTGCACGAAATCTCGCAGACCATCCACAACTCTATCCACTGAAAATTCCAGTGCAGGTATCATTCTACCCCCAACATGATAGAGTCGCCAAAAACTCTACATATCCTGAAATAATTTCTCAATCATAAATCAACCATAGGTTCCACATATCCGACCATGTTTATCACCACCTCGCCCTGCACATGATAAACGTCCTCGTTGGCTGGTAGAGCCTTCCCTCCATGGCTCTCGTCACCCATATTAGACCATATATCATAGTGAAAGTGACGCCATGGCCATACCACTTTAGCTCGGGAAGCACCTCATGCCCATCCATCCACCATGCATAAGGAAAAGTTTTACCATACGAGATAAAACCCCTTTCCTAGATGGTCAAGTTGTACAAGAAAATCAAAAGCGCACTATCGCGCCTCACATTTGGCCCACCATACCTCCATCAGCATAATCCCATCTGTGATAATTTTTCATTCGCTTCATCAACCTCACACATGAGACCAACCAATGGGGCCCCCAACCTCAGCAAAACACCTTCCTCACATTGTCAGTGAGTGAACACTTTCATGTTTTGGGGCACCAGTCTCTGTGTTTTGTAAAAACCAAACCCTATTATTTTATTCTTTTGGTAAGTGTACAAATATCACAAATGGTACACTACATCCTCCACCCACTCATTCATTTTTTCTCCCATGAAGCAGTCCCTGAACACCCTTGTTCAAAGTATCACACTCTCATGCAAAAGCCACCATGACATTCATAAGTAGTTTATACCCACACTGGAAGTCCTACCGACTCTAGGGATTTCCCCATCATAAATAGTTATGACTGCCACCAAGCTGCTTATTATACTCCAACCTTGGGCCACTAAATCCCCATCATTAGTTTTCAGTCACCCCTTGCCACCATGCCTATGTTAAACCCATCACATCCAAGATCCTGATCCTTAATATCAGCGACCCCCTCGTACGGTTCAGGCTTTCTTTTTGTTGAATCCAACAAATATTTTTTCAGAAAGGAAGCGATATTTTGGATCTTCCCTCTCCATAAAAGGGGCATCCTCAGGTGGCACAGTGGGAGACATCGCTGCCCACAGATGTCCTCAATCCTCCTGAAATTCGACTACAACACAAGCTTTCATCTCAAGATGGTATCGTACCTTACAACCATTGCAATTCGATAAAATTCGTCGAATACCCATGCCTTCATAAGTGTCTTATTCAGCAATGATTACACGGGAAGGTCCCAACCTGCACCTATGCGTAAAATGCGTAATTA
This sequence comes from Pinus albicaulis, assembly GCA_034641835.2. Classification (NCBI taxonomy): domain Eukaryota; kingdom Viridiplantae; phylum Streptophyta; class Pinopsida; order Pinales; family Pinaceae; genus Pinus; species Pinus albicaulis. The sequence goes on along the minus strand of CM076577.1, from coordinate 225,888,705 downwards.
TATTCCATACCAATTTTACGCATATGGGCACCACATTCCACTATTGTCAAAGAAAAAATCCCCCCGAGGGTGTCAACAATCATCGTCATCAACCAAAAAATCACTACCATATTAGTGACACAGACAGAACATGCATCTGTCAACTAGATTTTTTTAACTAGCCACAACATTAGGAGCATGGGACATGCCCGCCTTGTAGAAAATTTGTATATATTGTATTATATTTGATTATAGGGGTCCCACAGGACATGGTCGTTCTTCGAACTGGTGCAGGGTGTCTCCAAATTTGAGCTACACGCAGGTCTCTCTCTCTATGCATAGTATACAGAAAACAAACTATAATGTATTTTGGCTATACAGTTCTTCCTAGACCTCACACATTAGGGGGCAACTGTTAACACTGGAAAATCATACAATAAAAGACGACATTATTTAATGTTAGGCAGAAGGATTTACAGGGCTGAGAGACATTAGAGAATCTGGAAAGTATTTAAAAATATCTAACATCTGAGGAAAAATCAAATTTAAACAAGTCATAAATGCTTTTGCGCGCAAAATCCTTTGATAAGGGAACCTTTGCACACATTTTGACCCAAAAAGTGCGCAATCCTGGAAGTGATGGAAGTCACTTTCCAGGACCACAAAAATTACACTCTAGGACATTGATTCCACACTTGAAGCTGCCTAAGTACAACCACCAAAGCCTCCTTAGGACATTAGGGGAGCACACAATGGAATAAATGTGGCACACAATGTAATCATCCCCCTCTCTTGGGTCACCATCCACAATGTACCAAGAGAGGGAAGGAGGATTTGAATTCTCCTATAAAAGGCCACCAAGAGATGAACAACTTGAGAGCACATTTTTATGCTGGCCAGAATTTCCCCAAGCAATATCATCAGTGTGTGATCCAGAGCAAAGATAGAGGGGACTCAATTTTTGGCCATCCAACAACTTCAGTCCACCATAGTAGAGAGAGGGAGACTTTGCGCCAAGACAAGCTTGGAAGTAAAGAAATCCTTGCATCGGGACTTATAACCCCTAGTTCTAAGGGCCCCTTGGCAAGTGGGTTAAAGTTTCATCCTAATTTCCTACCAGCACTCAATAAGAGGGGACGTAAGTGCCACCCTTTGGATTATTGCAGTTGTTTGACTTTATTTAGAGCTTTTGTCTTATTTGTTTTAGTTTTAGTTTAATTTTTATGTTTGAATATGCATGCTGTTTCTCTATCTAGTATGTTTCTGTTCTAGCATGTTCAACTAACTTGCTTGACTACATATATTTTGTGCATGTGACCAATAAATTAAGAGCGTAAACCACACCCCTTAAGTTGGTGTGATTTCGTACATGCATGCACCAAACACGCTAACAAAATGAGGTTTATATACCTTGGTTTATAATATAAAATTATCTTAAGGTTTATCATAGGATTTTATCAATATGAAAATTAATCATGGTCAACCATGGCCCAACCCCGCATTGCGACAAAGATTGTATCAATATGAAAATCAACCATGGTCTAATGTATCATTGTGACAAGGATTGTCTCAATGTGAAAATATACCATGGTCCACCATGTTCCATCGTCGCATTGTGACAAAGATTCTGTCAATATGAAAATCAACCATGGTCGATCATGGTCAACAATGGTCAATAACCATGGTCACCTTATGACAAATATTTCCTCTTGGTCCAACATCACATTGTAACAACCATGGTCAATCATGGTTTACCATTGTCAATAACCAGTTTACCATGGTCGATAACCATGGTCACATTGTGACAAAGATTCTCTTGTTCCAACATCACATTGTGAAAAAATGGTCATCCATGGTCAACCATGGTCCAACGAAATAAACCATGGCTAGTTATGGTCAACCATTTTCCAAATTCGCATTGTGAGAAAGGCTGTCTCAAAATGAAAATCAATCATAGTCAACCATAGTCCAACATCGCATTGTGACAAATATTGTGTCAATAAGAAAATCAACCATAGTCAATCATGGTCAACCATGTTTATTTTAGGGTTTATATTATTTACCTTAGGGTTTATAATATTTATTCCTTGGGTTTAATATTATTCCCTTCGGTTTATAATCTCTTGGGTTTATTATTCCATTCATTTTATAATATTAATCTATTGGGTTTATTAATATAAGGGTTCATTTTCCTTTGGTGTAATATTATTCATATGGTTTATAACATAAATCCTTGTGTTCAATATAAATCCATTCGGTTTATAATCATGGTCAAACATGGTCTAATGTCACATTGCGACAATATTTTATCAATATGAAATCAACCATGGTCCAACATCTTAATGTGACACAAATTTCTGCGATATGAATGTAATATTCCCAAATGGGGAAGCAACAATACATGAACACAATAATGGAGAGAAAAATGAATAAATAAAAACACCATGATATGAGAAAAATGTACAACCATCTTATTAAACATATCAGAAAATAATAGTCACAAGATCTTGAGGATCAAGTCACTCAAGCAATACAAAACAAGCCTCTATAAGAAAAATATGCCAATACATAGCTGCCATACAAATACCCTGAGCTATGAAAGCGCAGTTTTAGGGCATAAAATACTGCATAAATATGGATCAATATATATTTTCTATTATATAGCTCAAATAATGCTAGGAGTGAAGATCTAGCCTCCTAGACACCTTTCCAAAAGAACCCGGGAAGGGTTTCCGAAAATGCACCCAAATACAAATGGTGATCTACAGCCCTACGAATAAAAATTCACTGTAAACTAAAGCTCATGAAATATAAGGCTATAATAATATTTATCTAATGTATATCTCCTCAAAGGGTCTCCCCCAATGAAATGCTGAACCCTTCACCTATAGGAAAACACTCTAAAAGAGCCAATAGATCCTCCTCTGAAAATGCCCTACAAAATAACGCAATTCCCAGCTGAAATTTCACTGTGAATGATGGGGATAGGTTGGCCTAGTGCCAAATATCTGAAATGTGCCCAAGAACCCTCCTTGCTGATCTCCCAGGAGAAGGAATCTTTCCTCCTATGAAAAACTAGCTCAGAAAGTGGGTTTCTCAACCCTCCACTGCAACACCCTCCAACACAACACAAATATGAACAAAAAATGCATTGTAGCTGAAGAATAAATCTTGGCTAGAATTTTAGATGTGTGGAAATGATAGATCAATACTCTCCCAAGAGGCTTATCAAGGAAAGAGATGGCATTCCTGACCGGGAACACCTTGTGCTAAAAAACACTGCAATCTTAGCTAAACCATTGAAGAGAGTAACAAAGTTTAAACAGACATATCAAAATAATAATCATAACATAACCCCATATGGCTGCCATCCTCTTCCTTATAAACAATTTGAGCCTTCTCATCTTGGGTCCCACTCATTAGGGTTTCCACCATCATGCAATCAATCTCCCTCAAAAACTGCGTTGTCCCATCATTAGTGCCACTCTTCCATAACAACGCTATTTGATTTGGTCAAAGTTGACCTATTCAACATGCTCCAGCCTCTTTTCGCACCTAAGGTCTTCAATCCAGATTTTAGATGACCTCCATTCACACTAGGAGTGTCTTTTATTCTTACTAAGGATATTTATGGGTCTCCATACCCTCTTATTCCTCTATCTAAGAGAAAAATAAAAATTTAATATTCCAATTAGCTGTGTACTAATTTAGGAATATTACAGTCCTCCCCTCCCAAATGTTTCTTTTCATCAAGAAAATACAAGGATAGAGCTGAAGAGCCTCTCCTCTTCATCCTACAACATCCCCATGTGATAAGCTCCTCCAATGAACAAGATGATGTCTCATCAATAAGTCTCCAAATTGCTCCTCCCAAGTGTATAAGTATGCCTTTGGTGAAAATTTCCAAATGTCTCTCATCATGAACAAGTGGGATATCCATGGAAGCAACTATATGTGGTATAGAGGCTTCCTTGAGGTATGGAATCTGAAATATATTGGGAACTATCATTCCCATGTGAAGCCTCCATCCCCAAGCTATCATCCACAAGAAGTGAGTCACCCTCAAACATGGCAACTCATGAAACTTCTCCTCCACCTTAAGCTCTTGCAAAGAAGGTGGGATGAATAGCAGAACATGGTGGATCAAGTTTTCCATCCCATGATATCTCTCTCTCCACTTATGATAATTGTAGAGTTGCTGCTGAATATGGGCTGCAATAATGTTTCTTTTATGGAGAAAAAAGGCAATAGGACCCTCAAATACCCACTCTTTGGTTCTTGCCCATATCATCCCATATAAAATGAATATGGCATTATCATCATATGGAATCCAAATGAGAGAAGTAGTGAAGGTTTTACATAGTGTTGGAGGGTACCAACAGTATCTCAAGTAGTCATAGCGTAGTTTTACCAATTGCAGTTTCAGAATATGATGTGGCAAGTTGTCTCCCAACAAATTTCTAGTTGTGTATGTCATCACACTTACTAGTGAATAGTAAATGGCATTGTGTATCAACTGAACATACAAGAAATAATACAACACTTGCCACAAGCCATACAAGAAATGGCTCTCTCTATCATAGATGTTGGTCTCAAAATGACCATGAAGCCCAAATAGAGACTTTCCCTCTTGTGGAGCAATGGACTGAGTAGAAATGGTAAGAGAATGAAAATCAATGTGCAAATACAAAATTATTACAATGAAATGAGAGTAAGCTGATAATAAGGCCCATGAATTATCCCTCCATAGTGGTATGATATACTCCCATGAAGAGGAATGAACTATGTGTTGCATGTAGATATTTCTTCTTATGCTTGAAGATCCAAGTCAAGAAGATCATATCATGGTAATAGATGTCTCCATACACTACTCCATCACTCTCATCTCCTACTTGCCCATCAAGTGCATGATATGTGAAGTGATCCTGGGGAAATTCCATCAAAAAACCCAAGCTCCCAAGTGACAGTGTTGTTGGCCTTTGTAATAAGGCTCCTGTCATCTCATAGCTCCATTCTTTGACATACCACATGTCAAAGCCACCAATCATAATGCTACTATATATGTGAGATTCCTTCCAAAGTGGAAGTACCTCCTGATCCTCCAAGGCTAAGGAGTAGCCCCTTTGCACCATGGTAGTGCCATCACCTACTCCTGCAACATTATGCAAAGTATGGAAGGAAATTAGTACATATCCTCTAAAGAACAACCAAAGCAACAATAAGTCTTGTTGCCTCCCCACACCATCACCATATGAACTATGGAGCAACAAAATGATGGTTGACATGATAGATATCATATCACCCTAATATACCCAAAATCCTTGCTGCCATATGATGTAAGTGCCATGCCAAGTTCCATCCACCAACCTACTCTTTGAAATAGAATGTGTCATATGATGACCAAACTCTTTCAAGAGTAACCAACGCAGTCTTTCCTCCTACTACCCGGTGTCATAAATTTGTAAGTGGCTTCCTAACCTTTTGCTCATCAACATCACCCATCTAACCAATGTTGAGTGTCTAACATTATGCTCAAAATAGGTATCCCTCCAATGGAGAATACCATCCTCCCAAATTAGATTTCTATCTTTGCATTTCATGGGATGTTGAAATTCAATCTCCTGGAGATCTCCAAATGATGACCATTCATCAATGACCATGTTGACCCCATAAGAATCCAAATAATTTGTAGGAAAAAAATTCTCATCAAAATGTGGAGTGCTCATCAAGAAGTGTCCATCATAACAATGGAAGATAAGATTCCTCTCATCAACCATCTGCCTATCCTCTGTTATACATGTAGAAAGGTCATTGGAATGCTCCAATAATGGTTGGGCCCCCAACTCATCACTGTTTCTCAATGACAACGATGATCATCTCCATAATGGTGCATCTGCTGTCTCAAGACCATGATTAGTGCTTAACACATAGTTATGCATTGCATGGTTAAGGACAATTCTCATCCCATCCTCCAAGAATCTACACTCCATCCCCAAGAATTGTGTGCAGCTCAACAATGATACACTAGGATAAATGTATATCTCTTCCTTGAAAAAATAAAGGCTGCTCAGCGCAGTGATATTCTGCTGCTCCAAATCAGCAATGTACTTTGACCCTAGGTCATACAGTAGTATATTCCCACAATCCCCCAAATGATGCGCTGAAGTAACAGAAAATGGGAACATGTGCATACCTTGGTAAAGCTTGGGAACATCTTGTACTGCTACAAGGTTTCCTCCCTCCAGTGTGATGGCTTCCCCAACTACTGATGATGATGGTTGCTCTTCTATGGCTACATCAGCACTGGTACAAGTCTCCTCCTCCTCATGCATCTCCAGAATAGTGCATGGGACTCTAACTGTCAAGAGATCAAGACCACTTTGCAAAGGTGCAAGTGTTCTTTCTCCTGATGCAAGTGCTCCTGCGGCAAGTGGTAGTAAAGGCCTCTTCCCCTCTAATATCTTCTTATCAAACTTCCTGATCAACCTTTGAGTAAAATATTCATATGCAGTCACTTTTGCATGACTCAAATGGCTGAACCACAAAATTTTTTCTTCACCCTCAAGGTGCAGCATTGCAATCTCAATAGCTTCTTTCTCTACTACTGGATGTAGTAGAAAAAATGCATCCAAAATCATTCCCCAAGATTTTTCTGTGCATGAGGATGACCATTCAAAGGTAGAAAATAAAAATGTATTTCCCTTTATTCTTCTATTGCTGCAAGGCCTCCTTTATTCTTTGAGTTGAATGAACTTTGAGAGAGTTAAATTATCCTTTAAAACTCTGGGTTGAGGCTTATATTATGAAAGATACTAACTTAGAATCTCATGATCTAAGTTTTCTCCCTCTACCTCCCTATTTTATTTAAAATAAAAGAGCATAGCATGTTTCTTTGGAGATCTATGCAATACCAGATTGTAATATCCCAAAATTGGGATTGCACAGCAAGCCTGCTGGAATAACGCACTCCTGAGAATTTTTTGCACTAAAATGAGTTTACAGCTCCTGTATCCCTTAGATCAGATCATCTAAGATATAAATCCAAAAGGAGAGCAAAAACAAATCAAACTAGGTGGGTTAAACAGATCTCCCACAAACTAGTCTAGCCGAAATTCAACCAGAGAGAGGGGCTGCAACTATATGCAAAGGACTGCTTTAGAAATAATGCAGATCCACTGAAGAAAAGAAATAGGCTGATATGGAGGTTCAAAGATCAGATTTATAAAATCAAATCAGAGTTACATTACAACCCATACATTGTACAAGAGAAAGAATAAGACAATACAGGAGAAATCCTTAGAAATGAGGTGCTACAGCCATAGAAAAAGTCTGCATAAAATCAACAACATTATTTATTGGGGTTGAAGAAGTAGTTAATTAATACTCAGATCTAGAGCATATCTGTACATAAAAAGATAGATATAATTCATATCTGTGTATAAGAAAATCTCATCTATACATTCCTCTTGGGGTTTTGTGCAAGACATGAAGCACATAGAGTAGATTTGAGATCTAAAGTTGCAGATCCATAGAATTATTTAGAAATTTTTGAATCATACAATACGAAAAAATATCAGATCTGAAAAAAACATGGATTGGATGGCCAATCCATGGATCACCACAGTGAGAGAAAAAATCCTAACACCAGATATCTCTCCTCCAAATTGCAAAAAAAACACCCTACAACTTCTCCTTTGCAGATAATGCAGTCTAGGGAGAGAAATGTTGAGAATGCAGCAAGATGATGGAGCTTAGTGAAATGAAGTCGCCTTCACTAAGTGCGCCCGCAGGCAAATTCTGGCGCAAAATCTATTTTTAGACTATGTCTATTTTTAGACATATGGAGCATGGTTCGGGGATTCCAGTTTGAGATTCTTGAAGTATGTGTCATGTTGGTAAAAATAGATGAGACTCTAATTTTGAGGTCAAAGAGGTCGAAGTCTATTTTTAGACTGCCTCTCCTTAAAACAGGGAAGTCAAATATTATTTACCCTTAATAATATTTAGACTATAAACAACAATTTACTCTCTTGGAGCACTTCAGTTCGAGCTACAGAAGTGGCTCATGCATCTGACACAGGAATCACGTGGTTCCCAAGGGTTTGATGGCATCATGCATGGTTGACTTCAGTTGGACTTCAGTGGCAGAAGTTTGGAGGAGTTAATGAGACAGCTAGTGGAGTTGTGTTCTGTTTATTTTAGTTGAACTGATTTAGATTAGTTTAACTAGCTAATCAATTAGTTATGAGTGGAGTGAATTAAATATTATTTAATTCATTAATTAGTAACTCATTATTCAACTCAAGAACACATCAGTTCACTACATTGTATGATCAATTCAGTGGAGACCAGTGAAAGAGGTAGATGAAAGGGTGGAGTTAGCTATCAGTAGTGACTATACTGTTGCTATTTGCAACACATAGATAGGTGGAGTAAGCCCATGAGGATTGCGCAGTTTAGGCTGGTGGTCTATCTATATAAAGAGGCCATCCCATAGCATTGAAACATGCAATAGAGGCAAGGCAATTGGTGGTGAGTTTTGAACCAGTAACCTGTTCAAAACTGAGCTAGATTGTGAGTAACTTCATGAGATAGTACTGAGTACTTGTGAGGAGTATTGTACTGAGTTTGTTACTTGATTTCTCCATTATAATATACACAATAGCTGCGGGGTTTTCAGCTATAAGCTTTCCCCATACATACTGTGTTAATATGTATGATGATTTGATGTGTTATCGCTTGATTTTATTTCCGCATGTTTGATGATCTGAGTTGAGTTGAGTGGAAGAGATTATGTGTTGTGTATGAAGTTCAAATAGTATGTGACCAGGATAGTCTCGGTGGATAATTATTTATTATTCAGCAAATTTCTACATGGTATCGGAGCTATTGAAGCAGAGATTGATCATCACAGTGATTACAAACTTATTTCGGTAGACAGAGTCTGCATGCAAGCCAGGTAGCCTCCGGATTCATCTTTCTTCGGAAAGTGAAAGGTCTGGTAAACACCCCTTGCAGTCGATCTATGTGCTAGAAATAATTTTTTCTCACGATTTAGAGCGGCTGAGCTTTGAGGTGGAATTCAAAATTTTGCAGCAGTTTTGTTTTCTTGGTGCCGGTGTTGAAAATGTCTTTCAACGGTTTGCGACTCGAATATGATCTTGAAGGCAGTTCGAATTATGTTGCATGGAAGGATCACATGGAAGCAGTATTAGAAGATAATGGTCTGAAGGAGTTCGTAGATACGGATGTCAAAAAGCCCACTGATCCTGCTGAAGTCAAAGTATGGCAAAAGAAGATGGCGAAATGTCGAAGGATCCTGTTGGAGGGCGTCAAGGATCATATTGTATCCAACCTGCATGGAAAGGATTCTCCATTTCTAATGTGGAAAGCTTTGATGGATCTATTCCAAAGTAAGAGTGACCAAAGGAAGCTGGCGCTCAAAGATGAGCTCAGGAACATCAAGATGGAGAAAGGCGACAGTATCGCCAAATACCTCACAAAGTTCACTCAGTGCAGAGATGAGCTGGGAAGTGTGGGGGTGACTGTCGATGAAGAGGACATGGTCGACCTGGCTCTCCTTGGTCTTCCGAAGGCTTGGCACTCATATCAAGATAGTGTCAATGGTCGGGAGAAGCTGCCGGGATGGGAGCGCCTTTGGGCGGATCTCATGCGGGAGGAGATAAGGAGGACTACTCGAGATGGATCTTCATCAAAGGGAGCTGATGAAGAAAACTGCGCTTTTGTGGCCAAAGCAAAGAAGGGGAAGGGTAAGAAAACCTCTCATTCTGGTGCAAAGGGCAAGAAGCAGGATATGGTGAAAGTGAAGTGTTTTCACCGCCATGATCACGGACATTATGCTACCAATTGTCCAAAGAAGAAGAAGAACAAGCAAGCGGGAAGATCTACAGATGGAGAAGCTTTGGCTTCACAGTTCGAGCTTGACTTTTCACTGATCGCATGCTTGGTTTCAAGTGTGCTGGGATCGGTATGGTTCTTGGACAACGGTGCGTCATTTCATATGACGGGAGATCTGGATTTGTTCTCAGATCTGGAGGACAAATATTTGGGTGTGCACATCGAGATGGGCGATGATGGTAGATACAGTGCGACTGGTATCGATACCATATCCTTTCAGAGGGAGTCTGGTAAACCCTTTGTCTTGAAGGATGTCATGCATGTACCTGGATTGAAGAAGAACTTGATTTCAGTAGTGATGTTGGAGGATAAGGGGTATGATGTGGTCTTCAGCGAAGGAAAAGCCTTCCTGTGCAGTAAGACTACTGGAGAGACCCGGAAGATAGGGTTTTGAACTAAGAACCTTTATCAGTTGCAGGTAGATGACTGCGCAGCTATAGCATGCAAGGTGGGAGAAGTGGTGAGCCGGGATGATGAGGGCGAACTGTGGCACAGGAGATTGGGCCACCTTCACCATGGAGCTTTGAAGATTCTGCAGCAAATTTGTACTGGGCTTCCTAAGGGCACTCTTGCACAGTCAGATCAGTGCAAGGGGTGTACTTTAGGGAAGTATGTGAAAACCAACTTTCACGAGAAGGATAGTCGCATCACGACGATCCTTGAGAGAGTTCACACAGACGTGTGTGGTCCTTTCTCAGTTGCTTCGACAGCAAAGCACAGGTATTATGTGATCTTTGTTGATGATTTCTCTCGAAAGTGCTGGATCTTCTTCATGCAGAAGAAGAGCGATACATTCGCGAAGTTCTGTGAGTTTAAAGCACTGGTCGAGAAGGAGTCGAGGAAGAAGGTGATTTCTCTAAGGAGTGATAACGGTGGTGAATTCATCTCGGCTGAATTCAAGGAGTTCTGCAGCGTAGAAGGGATTCGGAGAGAGCTCATCGCACCCCATAACCCACAGCAGAACGGGGTGGCTGAGCGGAAGAACAGAACGATCGTGGGTGCTGCACGGGCGGTGTTGCATGATCAGGGCCTACCCCTTCACTTGTGGGCTGAGGCATGCAATACAGCAGTGTATGTGCAGAACCGTTGTCCTCACAAGGTTCTTGGCATGAGTACACCGGAGGAGGCTTATTTTGGCAAGAGGCCTGATATTTCCCATTTGCGGATTTTTGGCTCTCCTGTCTACATGCATGTGACGAAGGATGCGAGAAGGAAGCTGGATCCAACCGCAGAGGTTGGAATATTTGTGGGGTACAATGATACACCTCACAACTACCGGGTGTATTTGTCAGACAGTCGCAAGACTGTTGTGTGATGGGATATAAAATTTCAGGAGGAGAAAGCCATGCAGTGTTCGCTTGAGAGGGAGCTACACTTGCATGCAGATGAGGAGCTGTTAGTTCCTGTTAGCCATCAGTATTTTTTACATGTTAGTGATGACTATATCTACAGCTGAGTTTTCTAGAAACTGATTTCCTTATGTCAATATGTCATCCAGAAAACCCTTCTAAAACTTTTTTCGCCCTTCTACTTTTCAGTTCGCCCATGTCGAAATCAAAACCTCATTATCACAATCCTATCTAGCTTCAGCCTTATTGGTCTGCCCATCAGCTTTAAAAGGAAAATCCACATCTGTTTCAAGAGTCTCCCCTATGTTAGGAAGTGGCGCTTTAAGACATTTCACCCTTGGCAATCATCAAAAAGCCAAAAAGCCTCCATCTGCAACAGACCTACCATGACTGACCTCTTACTTTGCAAATAAAATTGACAAACAGCCCTAAGTCTCGCCACTCACATCCCCTAGATCTCAGCACTACATAAACTCCAATCTCAAGCTGACTATTAGGTTTTTTCACAGTGTTCTATGGTTTCTACAAAGGCAGGAAATATAACTTCATCTCAGGAGGAAATGCTTGAATTTACAGTTAGAGGAACAACTGCTTCTAAATGTAACTTGAGCCTGAGACATGCCTGCAAAACAGAAAGCTACTCATCTAGACTTTACAGTTCTTTCCATCATGAAAATCACAGAAAGACACCACTGTCACAGCAAACTGGCAAATGGTCATGGCCCAGAACCTCCTTCATTTACAAGCAGAGGGTTAGGGCGCCTCCTTCATCCACAAGCAGAGGGCGCTGGCCAGTATTGACTTTGAAGATTTGCAAAAGTCCAGGTTGGCCTTGAACTGAAACAAATAAAACAGGGACTCCAGGTTTTATGAATGTGACTGATGATCATAACAGGAATAGAGTTGAAATATGCTAGCTCAAAAGAAAAGGGAGTCTGGTCTGATAAAGGAAGTCATCTGAAGCTTACAAGTCATGTGAATTGTTGAAATTTAGAAAAGCATATCATCAGCAAACATTCCAATCTTAAGCAGCCTGTTTTCCATAAGATCAAATTGAGTAGATGCTGACAAAAATGCCATTACACAGGCAGAAAGAAAGTTTTTGGTTTTTCAAAAGGCACTAACCTCCATAGTCACAGAAGCTATTTGTCAAGTAATCTGTCATGAGGTGACCAAACCAAATGATGATATTTCAGTCACCCCTAGAACAGTGCAGAGAGACAATGTCACTGTGGCTAGGGTTTCTTCTGAAACACAGGGATGCTTGCAAGAGTAAATGATAGTGTTTATGATACAAAGGTATTGATTTTCCTATTCAAATGAGATTTCTGTCAAACTGAGCCTATAGTGGAAGGGAGAAAATATTGGATATATGCATGCATTGATACCAAAAGGAGCATTTTCTTTAAAGGAAGTGGTTAAAACAGTACTCCACTATCACCTACCCAGAAGTTTAAAGGAGCTCTTTTTGAGTAAAACAGAGAAAATATGGTATGAAGAGATGCAAGCTAGAATATAGCACTTACAATCCAAAGGGAGTTTGTGTATCACCTGGAAGCAGAGATTGACACCATGAACAAAAAGAGCTTTTGCCAAAGCCTGATCATCATATAGCCATCAGCAGATTAAGACAGGGTTTCTGGAAATGAGTTTTATTAGCTCTGGGCAGCACTCAAAACCCATGAAGCACTATTGCAAAACCAATCCAAGGACATCTACAAGATTCTGTCAACTCCAAGCTTAAAAAGAGGAGGCATTTCTACAAAGCAGGGGAACAGTCAAGGCATTTTGCCACAGGTCATTATCCAATTTTGAAGACTTTGAAATACATGGAAATAAAACCAGCAGACAGGGCTTTTTGAATTCTATCACCAAGAGGATATCCCCTTTTGATGTTATTGTTCATTATGTTAAAAAAGTCATTCAGCATATGATCATTGTTTGGATAGTTTAAAAGCAAGCACAACCTTTTATTATTCAAAAGAAACAGTGGCACATATAATACACCTATAAGCAAGAAAGTGTGTTGAAAAGATAAGTTTTTTTTAAATCAAAGGTCCAAGAAGACTGAGGTTGCCTATTTCAAATTCTTCTGCAACCAGGGGTCCTTACAAGTCAGTCTACAGGTTCATCAAGTACAGGTATGATCTGGCCTATTTTCAGTTTCTGAAAAATATTTTAAGACAAGTTTAGGCATGTTCATCATAAAAGGAAAGAGTGCCATATCAGTGCATTTTGAGTAAAAGAGTCAGAAAACAGATTTGAAAGACACTCGGCTTTTAAGTCATTTTCAAGGAAAATCCTTGTCACTTTTTAGCAGCTGGAAAGGACATTTTGAATTTCGAAAATCAAAGAGCTTAAATCTATCTTCTCACCAAGTGGCAGAGGCACTCTATAGACTCTTTGATATATTAGTAAAGCAAAGGTCACATTTTTAAAAGGGACCCGAAAGGATCGGCCCTAAACAGAGTCATTATTCAAAGTTTATATACATGTTCAATAACAAAGCCACAGTTTGAAAACAAAACAGATTTGAAAACCAACGTTAATTTGCAAAGTTCAAAACCGTTGAAGATTAGATGTGAAATGACTTAAGGTTGAAGTGTGAGAGTAGCAATTTCATTTTCAAAAACTAAAGTCAAAACCCGTGCCTCCCCAGCACCAAAGCACGATTTTCCGGTCAGTTTGCAGATTGTAGCACTGTGCAGAGCCGAGCGACGCGCCTGCATTTCTGCGCGACGCGCCTGGGCGAGGATTTACACGGGCCGCCCGTGTTAGCGCGACGCGCCTATACAGTGGCGCGACGCGCCTGTACAGGCCGCCCGACCACCCGACAGGCCGACCCGACAAATGTTGCCTTGTGCGACGTGCTTTCTTCAAAGAGTGTCGCGTAGGTTTAAAAGGCTCCGGTGCTACTCAAGTTTTCTTCCAAAGGATTTCCCCCTCAAATTCAAGAGGTATTTCAACTATGACCTTGAAAATCTCGAATACTAAAGTTAAACTATGTATGCCTTGGTTTGTAACTATGCTGGAAGGGTAGATGTATTGTTGAAGAGGCTTATGGAGGAAAGCGTGTGTTGAAACCACTAAAATTTTTTCACACCCCAGCATACAAGAACTTTCAAAAACTTTGTCACCATAGCTAAGATAGAAAGAAAGAACAGTGTTTTGCCGAGGTTTTGAAATGTAAAGCTGTAGTAACACCAGACAGCTGTTCAACTGTGTTTTCTGTGACTATTTTTTCTGCTCTTCAACGACTCACTGCCAAGTGGATTTTCAGAAGTTATAAGAGCTTTCTTCCACAGATGACTGATATTTCATTTTGAAGAGGCCTTGATCATTTTTAAAAAGGGAAACCCTTGCAGCCTTTACTCAAGCTTTGGAGTTTTTAAAACCCTGTTACCTCCGCTTTGAAATATGAGTTTGACTGTATGTTCACAACAAGTTTAACTTTAAAATGAGCATGTTTGTGTTTGAGTGAAATGATATACACAGAGGAACAGTGAAGTTTAGTAGGAAAAGGGTTTATTGTTCAAGCAAAAACTTATAGGTTAAAGCTGCAGAGGAGAATTTGTTATAAAGAAACAGGGTCTACATGTTTAAATAGAGTTGTTTTACATTCAAAGTAAGGGCTGTTCTAACATAACCAGAGGTGTTATTTTGAGATGGGGTCTTGCCTTTTTGCAAGATAGAAACTCTTTCAGGTCTTGGTGAAACCTTTGAAGGTTTTTTCCAAAAACTCTATTTCCTTGTTCAGAAATACAGTGACTGTTTAACTGAGAGTTGATTGCCTATATGCAAATTGTTGAAGGGTGGCACACTTATACAGGAGATTTTCCAAAAGTGAAAAGGACACTGGAGGGCAGAGTTTGTTGATGGGAATTTAACTTTGGAGGCAGAGGTACAAAGGTGGTGGTTGATTTCTTAACTTCACAAGTGAAAGGTTTTCTTCATAAGACACTGAGCACTGCTATTTCACCTAACCTAGGTCTGCCCTTCTTTTCACTACATTGTATCATTTTGAAGAGCTGTTAACTGTGATATTTTTCAAAGGGAAGACCATTTCTGAAGAGTAGGGTTTTTTATAATTAATATTTGTCTTGAAGACCAAATATTGGTGTGTGGATTGGCCTCTAACAAATCCACAGGAAAGGTGATTTTCAATACTGTGCACAGGGAATATACACAGCAGTTTGTTTGCCTGGCTGAGGTACAATCAAAAGTAGAAAGCTGTTTTCAAAGGGAGCAGAAGTGGTGTGCTACAAAAGCTTGTTGCATTTCATCCAAACCACATTGTCCATATCTGTCCAAACAGTCTAGTGACCAGTTTCAATTCAGCAGAGCATTTTTTACATACAGTGAAGGCAGTTTGCCTCTTCCAAAGCTTGTTCAAAGTCAGAATGCCTCCAAAGCAAGATCACAGGAGCGGTCCACATAAGAGATATGAGCCTATCTCCATAGAAGAAATCAATGCTCACCCATATGTGCTTTTCAATTTTCATGAAGTAGGCTGTCTTGATTTCTGCCAGAGGATAGAAGAAGTCAAGAGTTTTTCGCCACTAACACATTTGTGCGCTTTGAGATTCAAGGACAAACACTTCCAATTGGCGGGTCTTGACTTCAAAATTTCTCCAAGGTATGTATCCAAGGCTACCAAGATCCCGTATCATGGTGAAAAGTGGTTTAAACAAGCTCATCTTGATCTAGAGGATTATAAACCTTTCATCAAGCTTGAACATAGGGAAACCATCACTGCTATTTTCCCTTTTTCCTATCTTCTTGACAGTTATGCTCCGCTGATGAAAGCCATAATGAGATATTTCACTTGTGAAGGGAGGTTTAACCGAATTTATGCCTATCATGTCCGCTTGTTGATGCATTTTACCAGAAACAGGCAACTAAACCTTCCATACTTTTTGTCCAAAAGCATAGAGAAAATGGCTTCTACTGTCCAAAAGAAGGCTCCACCTCAGCAAATCCCTTCTCTCTTTCATCATTCCTTGATCAAGATTATCTTCTTACACCAGCTGGAGAAGAAAGGGGTTTCATGGGATTCATTCATTAGCCATTCAGATTTCGCCACTGTCCCTCCTGTTCATGTGTCTCCTACTCAGCCTGTCCATCGCCCAGTGCCTCTGTCTAGTAGGCCTACCCCTAAAAAACTCAAAATGACCACTGGGCAGCCAAGTCAACAGGGAGAAGGAGAGGGCAGTGAACCATAGGGAGAAGGAGAAGGCAGTGAACAGCAGCAGCTAGAGGTTGATGAACAACAGCTGTTGGATGTTGAGGGACAGCCAAGTCAACAGGAAGAGATAGAGGGCAGTGAACACCAGCAGCAGATAGGTGATGAAGGGCAGCAGGCAGATATTGAAGGACAGCAGCAGGCAGATATTGAAGGACAGCAGCAGTTAGAGATTGAGGGACAACAACATATAGATAGTGAAGGACAGCAGGTCCAAGATGAACAGCAGTTAGATGATGAGGAACAGCATCAAGTGCAAGATAAAGAACAGCAAGCTGAAGCTGCTACCTTAACAGTGACCAAGACTGTTCCTAGCAAGAGGAAATTGCCCAAAAAGACACCTTCTAGCTTGCCAAGGAGGAAAAGCGCCAGATTGGCTTTCAAAGGCAAAAGTAAAATTGGAGAAAATACAAAGCATGGAGGTGAATTAGCTATTATCCCTATCCAAAGCGATGATAGTGACAATGAGGCCCGCCTCCTTGAAAATCTCCTCATTCACAAGGAAGGGAAAATTGAGGTGTTACAAGAAGACCTTCAAAGGGCGAGGAATTTCAACCACTTCTTGGAGGTTGAAAACAAACAAATGAAGTTTCATGCAGCTATTCATGAGGCAAGGGCAATCAAGTATAAGAAAGCGGCAGAAAAGGCACAAGCAAGAATTGAAGAACTGATTGGTGAGTTCGATGATGAAGAGGAGGAAGATCAGCCTAGGCAGAAGAGGCCTAGGACCATCGGGCTTAGAAGAGCCTTGGAAAAGCAGAGAGCAGAAGAACAAGCTCATTTTGAAGCCTTTCCTCTCACTGCCCTCCTTGAGCAGGAAATTGAGGAAAACAAAGAAGCATGGCTTGAGAGATCTAACCAGCATTTGGAAACAAAGCTTGAAAGGGAGAATAGGGATCTTGAGCTACAAAGAAAGAGGACTCTTCACTTTCAGAAGCTAAATCAGTTTGCCAGACGAAAATTAAAGGTAGCACAAGAGAAATTGAAGAAGTTGAAGGAGAAGCGCCTAGCACGGAAGGAAGGGAAAAGCATATCAGCCCTTGATATTTTTGCCTCAGCTTCGGAGCATGTTGCTATGGACCCTTGAGGGTCATGCATGCCAATTTTGGGCCTGGTTCGACAACTTTTTGTTTTTTGGCATTTTTTGGGTTTTTGGTCGAAAACTCATAAATTCGCCATTTCAGTTTGGTGAGTGGTCAAGGGAGGAGAATGATACCAATGGATGCCATAATTCCATAAGCAGGTCTCCAGCTATTTTCAGGGCATTTGGAGATCATTCGCCCCCTCAAATTGGCGAAAAACACCCTCATTTTGCACGTTCTGCCCGCCATATCAGCAGTCTGCTATTTTCTGGTTTTTTTCACACAGGTACAGTTTTGGATGACTTTCGGACCTCGGATTGAGTTGGTTCCAGTTGCGCCGGAAAGTAGACACAGAGAGCTTTCCAGCAAGCCCTCATGAGCCTCATTTCGACATCGGGAAGGCTGCCTATTGCATCCAGCAAGTCAGGGGACCTTTTTCAGGCATAAATATGAAGTATTTTTGTAATTTTTGAACTCCAAAAATCTGTTTTTCCCAAATGTGCGTTAAGCTATTTTTATCATTGGGAAATCATGTAAAGTCAATATAATTTCCGTTTTTAGCAGTTTTTTAGATATTTTGTGGGATATTTTGTGCCTTGGGCTTTGCAAAGCCTCAAGGACAAGTTTAGATATTTTGACTTGGCCAATGGGATAGCTAGTTGCTCCACGAGGTTTTCCTCCTTCTAGCCTATTTATCCCAT
Organism: Pinus albicaulis; assembly: GCA_034641835.2. Taxonomy (NCBI): domain Eukaryota; kingdom Viridiplantae; phylum Streptophyta; class Pinopsida; order Pinales; family Pinaceae; genus Pinus; species Pinus albicaulis. Next base: position 225,870,434 of record CM076577.1, on the reverse strand, counting down.
GGTTCTCATTGTAAATCAGAGGCTGAACTTGAGAGAAGAATTAATGCATTGGTCATATGAGCTTTGAAGAATACATTTGAGTTATGATTTTTGGACTGCCTCTTGGATGCTTTTGAGGAATGATGAAGGATTGTTGATGGATTCCTTGACATGGTAGAATGGTATAGTGCTTCTTAATGTGTTTTGTCTTCTAGTTTTCATTCATAATCCATTTTTCTTGCTGCTATAGGTCAGTAGAGATTGATTTTGAGATATGCCCATGGAGGCACCTCAAAATCCCTGAATCTTCATAGCTTGATGTTTTCTTCTCCCTTAGTTATGCTAAAGAATTCTTAGCTGCTCTTTAGTAACTTAAGGTATTGTTGCTAAGTTTTATTCATAAGTTCTATATATGTTGAGTAGGATGTATGGTTTGCCCTACCTACCTATCAGCTGCCCATAGTTCTGTCCATAAAACTTTCTCTTTGACTGGTTTGTTGATCATCTTGTTGAACCAAGGAGGCCTAGTCCCGATCTAGCCCTTTGCCTAAAACTATGAAAACTTATTTGTCCAAGTGCCCAATGACTTAGAGACTATGTTTAGGCGTTCCGGCGTAGTTTATGAGTTGTTAAGTTGTCTTATGTGTTTTCCCCAAAGTCTGATAGCCATTTCCCGAAGTTAGAGGGTCTTATACCTCTATGTATGGCTGGAATGTTTTGATTTCTATGTATTAATTAGCTTATAGTTACACTTAGCATGATTAATGGCTTGCTATAACATGTTTATGTCTGCTATAAACTAGTTACACTTGAAATCCCTTGTCTTTTACCAACTTGTTGTCCACTTAATCCATTTTGGAGATCCCTTCTACCGTGAATCAAATCGGCCCTACAGCAGCTTTACATCATCACTTCATAGCTTCCTTGACCTGTTTGACCCATAGCCCAATTTATCTACATCTTGTTATCCAGTTTATGTATTTGATCAGTTTTATCCCTCACAAACTTAAAAACTAAAAAACTAAAAAAACCAAAAACACACTTCATAACTAGCCTAATATCAGGAAATCGCAAGTAAACACACCGACATCTTTTACACTTATAGAGAGAGCCCTCTCTGAGTCCAGGAAGGCTAGGTCCTTGGGCTCCAAAGCTTGGTTTGATGTTACATCGTCATTTGGCTAGCCAATCGGCCAAATCACGGGACCCTAACAGTTCCTAAGGAGGAGCTTTCGGATGTGTGCTTCGAAGGAGGTTCGAGAGGTGAAAAAAGCACGAAGACGGCGCCAACATACGAGGTACATCTCCACACTCCCCTACTCACGACGGCCCCGGCTCGGGATACGAAAGGTTGTAGGACTTCTCTCTGACACGAAGCAATGATGATCATCGATCTGACCTGCTGAATACATTCCCCCTCTTGTGAGTCAATGTGTTGTGACGGAGCCATCCTCTTTTGAGAAAGCTGTGGAGGAACCCGCATGGGTTGATGCCATGATCGAAGAATATGATTCGATCGTCAGGAACAGTGCATGGGAGATTGTCCCAAGACCGGTGGGAAAATCAGTGGTGGGTTCGCGATGGATATACAAGGTGAAGCAGGCAACTGACAGGAGTGTGGAGAAGTACAAGGCAAGATTTGTCACCCGTGGCTTTTCACAGATCGAGGGGATCGATTATGAGGAGACTTTTTCACCTGTCGCAAGGTACTCTTCCATACGGACGATCCTTGCTCTCTCATATGAATGGGTGGCATTCATTAAATGGATGTGAAAGGCACGTTCCTCGTGGAGTTATTGAGGAAGAAGGTGTACATCGACGACACGAAGGTTCAGATCTTGATGAGTACGTAATGCCGACTGAAAACATGTGGTGACAAGCACCTCGTGTGGTACACTCGGATGAACGGCTATTTCACCGGGCTTGGATTCTCCAAGAGTGAGGCGGATCCTAACCTGTACCAGATTGTGGTGGAGGGGAAGCTGTTGATCATTGTACTGTATGTAGATGATCTGATTTTGACGGGTGATGAGCGATTGATACTTTCATGCAAGGAGGATCTTGCACGAGAGTTTGAGATGAAGGACTTGGGCATCCTTCATTATTTCCTGGGATTGGAGATTTGGCAGCGCAGCGGAGGACTGTTTGTTTCTCAGGGCAAGTATGCCCGGGAGATTCTGGAAAGGTTCAACATGCAAGGCTGCAAGCCTGTTGACACTCCTCTTCCTGGTGGTTGGAGGAAGGAGGATGCTACTTCAGCGGAGGTAGTGGATGCCACTGTCTATCGACAGTTGGTGGGGTCGCTTATGTATCTGGTCAATACATGACCCGATATATGCTATGAAGTTAACCAGCTTTCACAAGCTATGGTTAAGCCTACCAAGCTCTTTTGGAAGGCAGGCAAGCATGTATTGCGCTATATTAGAGGCACATCGGGATATGGTCTATAGTACAGACAGGAGGATGGAGCGAAGCTTTCTGGCTTCACTGATGCAGATTGGGCAGGGAGTCCAATGGACCGGAAGAGCACATCTGGAGGAGTTTTCAGCATTGGGTCGACAGCAGTTTCCTGGTATAGCAGGAAGCAGAGATCCGTGGCACTCAGTTCAGCAGAGGCCGAGTACATGGCAGCAAGCTTGGCTGCATGTGAGGCTATTTGAATGAGGAAGATCCTCGCAGGTTTGTTCAGGTTGCATTTGGAGCCTACAGTGATCTACTGTGATAACCAGAGCTGCATCAAGCTCTCGGCTAATCCAATATTTCATGATAGGTCCAAACATATCGACATCAGGTACCATCATATCAGAGATTGTGTTCAGCGGAGAATCATGATGCTTTCATATGTTCCCACAGAGGATCAGGATGCCGACATCCTGACGAAGGCGCTCACCAGGAGCAAGTTCGAATTCCACAGAGGCAGGATAGGGGTTGCGGATAATCCATATCTTGCTGAGAGGGAGTGTTGAAAATGCAGCAAGATGATGGAGCTTAGTGAAATGAAGTCGCCTTCACTAAGTGGGCCCGCAGGAAAATTCTGGCGCAAAATCTATTTTTAGACTATGTCTATTTTTAGATATATGGAGCATGGTTCGGGGATTCCAGTTTGAGATTCTTGAAGTATGTGTCATGTTGGTAAAAATAGATGAGACTCTATTTTTGAGGTCAAAGAGGTCGAAGTCTATTTTTAGACTGCCTCTCCTTAAAACGGGGAAGTCAAATATTATTTACCCTTAATAATATTTAGACTATAAACAGCAGTTTACTCTCTTGGAGCACTTCAGTTCGAGCTACAGAAGTGGCTCATGCATCTGACAGAGGAATCACGTGGTTCCCAAGGGTTTGATGGCATCATGCATGGTTGACTTCAGTTGGACTTCAGTGGCAGAAGTTTGGAGGAGTTAATGAGACAGATAGTGGAGGTGTGTTCTGTTTATTTTAGTTGAACTAGTTGAGATTAGTTTAACTAGCTAATCAATTAGTTATGAGTGGAGTGAATTAAATATTATTTAATTCATTAATTAGTAACTCATTATTCAACTCAAGAACACATCAGTTCACTACAGTGCATGATCAATTTAGTGGAGACCAGTGAAAGAGGTAGATGAAAGGGTGGAGTTAGCTATCAGTTGTGACTATACTGTTGCTATTTGCAACACACAGATAGGAGGAGTAAGCCCATGAGGATTGCGCAGTTCAGGCTAGTGGTTTATCTATATAAAGAGGCCATCCCATAGCATTGAAACACGCAATAGAGGCAAGGCAATTGGCGGTGAGTTTTGAACCAGTAACCTGTTCAAAACTGAGCTAGATTGTGTGTAACTTTATGAGAAAGTACTGATTACTTGTGAGGAGTATTGTACTGAGTTTGTTACATGATTTCTCCATTATAATATACACAATAGCTGCGGGGTTTTCAGCTATAAGCTTTCCCCATACATACTGTGTTAATGTGTATGATGATTTGATGTGTTATCGCTTGATTTTATTTCCACATGTGTGATGATCTGAGTTGGTTGAGTGGAAGAGATTATGTGTTGTGTATGAAGTTCAAATAGTATGTGACCAGGATAGTCTCGGTGGATAATTGTTTATTATTCAGCAAATTTCTACAAGAAATTGTGCTGTAGGCTCTGAGAATGCTTTGGCCTGATGCCAGGGTCTAGATCTGAAGCTCAATCAGCTAATGCACTCTTCCAGGAGGTTAAAAGACACACTCACTGAGAAGAGCCACTAGTATAGTCTAGATCTTAGCAGATCTAGTGTCTTCCACTGCTGCAACTCACAAGGACAACCCAACCCTCAACAGGATCAGTGTTGTAGGTATAAGGTGAAGCTTGGCCTTAGCCTGATAGTGGACAAGATGGCACAAGTCTCCTCCAAGAGCTACTCAAGGAAGGACATGGGATTCCTAGACAGGAAAAACCCAAAAAAGGATGTCTAAGCAGACAATATCTTCAGAAAATAATAATCTTCAACAACCTCCTCATGCTACCCTCCTCTTCCTTTTATAATATTAGAGTCTTTCCAAACCCTAAACCACTTCATTATTTTAGCCCCTTTCACATTTAGAATCTCCTTCTATAACTGCGCTGTCCCTCAAGGAGGTTCAATGCATCTAGACTGCGTTGTTGACTTGGTCAAGGTTGACCCAATCTTGTGATTTAAACCCATTCACACTTGCAAGAGTTTATTTACATAGCCCAGATATGTCTCTGTTCACATAGGCATTGATTTATTCATGGTTTTCAGGAGTTTTACATGTCCTCTTTTACAATTTATTCATCAATCATGAAATGTAGAATAAAACAAGGAAAAATAGAATATTCCCATTAGCTTGGCTAATTGGGAATATTATAGTCCTCCCCTTCAAGATTTTCTTGTCCTCAAGCAACTGATAAGGTGAGTGCTGAAAAATCTCCCCTTCCTCTCTTGTGGCCTCCTCATCCAATTGTCTCCACCGTTGCTTCAAAATTTCTGCAAAAGTTCTGTCTCCCAATGGTCCCTTCCCAATGTGCAAGTTTTTCCTTGGTGAGTAAACCCAATGGCTCTCATCATGAAATAAGAGAAATTTTTTATGGAAAACTCCTTGCTGATCCATAGCCCCTTCAAGATAGAAGTGATGACAATCATGGGGAATTCCCTTATTCATGAAAGATTCCCATCTCCATGCTATCATCCAAATGAAGTGGATCACCTCCCAGCTTGGCAATCCATGGAAAAAATCCTCCCCAATACATATGAGAGGCATTTTTCCAACAACCATATGGCTCAATCTACAAAGAGACAAGTGACCTACCACGGGGACCATACAATATCTCATGCTCCCATTGAAGCATGCAGTGCAAAAAGAGTGGGGAAATCTTTCCCCCAAGGACACATCCCATCAATGTACCTCCCCTCCAACCATGTTCCCAAGAGTAAGAACATTTCTAACATATGGAATCATGATTAGACGCATGCTAGCTTCCATGTATGATAAAGGAGAAGGAAGATTTTCCCTCATGTGCAACCAGTGCAGTTTTACCCTCAACTGCCATAGAATAGGAGATGACAAGTGCCTCCCCCAACACTTGTTTGCTGTCCCATCCCTCTTGAATGCTTGGAGAAGGTGCATCATAGTTGGTGTAAAAGAATCACACCATGAAGGATGAAATAACTTCCCAAGATCCTCCAAGGAATGACCTGCATCAACATAGTTCATGGCCTTGAGTAGCCCATGGAACCCATCATAAATAGTGCCCCCTCTTGGAGAAATGTTCTACAAATGAGTGCTAGAAAAATATAAGCATATAGGAGATACATCATAATATTCAAAAAGACAAGTTCCTCTATATACTTGTTTTACATTAGTGAGGTAACTCATGGATGAGTTCCCTCTCACACTCAATGAGTAAGGAGGTGTGAATGATGGCTCTTTCCAAGAGCTATGTTCCTCCTCGTCTAGCAAGTAATCCATGCACATCTTCATATGAGAGTGCACCTCTTCCTTGAAACCTTCCCACATGAATCCACTTAAGATAGTATGATATGCTCTAATGAAGCCAGTGGGGTTGGAAAGAAAGATCTCATAGGTTGTGTTTAGTAGTCTTTCCTTGAGCTTGGAGTCTCTAACCAAATAAATAAGATTATAGAAATAAATGACTCCATCAACTACCTTAAACCTCCCATCCATTACTTTCCCATCAAGAACCCCACATGTGAAAAGGTCCTTGGAGTATTCGATCATGAGTTGGGAATCCCAATAAGGATCCAGGATTCCCAAGAATGACAACGATGTAGAAGTCTTAAATGCAGCCCCTGTCATGTCATGGTTATCCTCTTTGACATGCCTGATGTCAACATCACATTTTGGAACCTTATAATTCTCCCTCTGCTGCCTCTTTTGCAGCTGATCTTTCCCAAGACAAGATTGAAGCAGATGGAAATCAACTTCCCCTCGGAAAGTCCTTGTCTTCCAATACTTCCTTAATCTGGCCCATGCATGCAAGAGAGTCAACATCCTCTTGTCATGTTCAGAAATATATTTTATGTATGAAGGTACCATGGGCTGCCCCAAAGATATAGAGTTACCATGTGTCCTCATGTCCATGCCATCATAGACTTCTAATTCCTCCTTCCCCAATGCTAATAAATGAGTGGAAGATAGGAATGCCCCTTTCAGGAGATTTCTCACCTCTCTTTTGAATTCATGAGATATTCTTTGTGTTGTGCTAGCTTCTCCCAGGGCTCCCTCCTTAGCCAAGTATGCAAATGTTGCCCATAGTTGAGATAACACTTTAATTTTCCTCCAATCAAGAGGTGCTTGAGGTGCTTTTGTTGTGATTGCATTATCATATCCTGCCTCCCCCTCCTCCTCTTCAATAGTTTAAGTTGCCTCATCATCAATAAGAGACCCTAGATCCTGGTCATCTATTGAAGCAGGAATCTTCATGCCTTCCTCTTGAGAAGAGAGCCCTTCATCAAATGGAGATATTTCCCTTGGAAAGGCATCCAAAAAACTTACACCTTCTTCCATGGTTTTCAGAAATGGATTTGGATTCATAGACCCTTCCAACTCATGCAAAATATTTGTTTGATATGGTTTGATAACCTCAGTAGGAGATGTCAAAGATGAAGTCTCATCAAACCTCTCTATTAATCTTGCAATAAACCTTACATAAGTAGGTGTATTTTCATTTCTTAAAAAAAAAGACTCAAACAACCACCAAGCATATGCTTTACCTTCAAAATGTAGTGCTTCTATTTTGATGGCTTCATTTTCTGAAACTTGATGTTGCTGCAAAAGGTTGCTTAGCTCCTCCACCCAAGCCCTAACTGGACATGTAGGTGACCCATCAAAAGTAGATAGAAACAATATACTCACACAAGGCTGCTCATCCTTTGTTATTTTGTTCTCCTTGACCTTACATAACCCTTGTAAGTTCAAGTTATGTATGAAATCCTTAGATTGGGCTTCATACTCCTGCAAATACTCTCCAAGAGTCTCCTTCTTGGGTACACCTCCTTTCTTCCTCTTCATGAAGAAATCACTGACAGAACGTTGAATATTTGGTGATATGGATGAGTGACCATATCCATGAGATGAGGATTTAGAATTTTCCTCATGTATAGATCTTGTAGATATGATCGGGAGATATTCCTGCTCTCGAAACTCTTTAGGAATTTCACTTCTCTTTCTCTCTTCTTCTTGTTCAACCTCCTTTTAGAGGTTCTTACTGGATCTGAAAATTGATGAGAGTAAGCTCATCCTCTTCATCATTCTAACCTTTCTCTTTTCTTTATAGAACTTTTTCTTGAATCCCACAGGCTGAGCCAAAGATCTTGCTCTGATACCACTGTAATATCCCAAAATTGGGATTGCACAACAAGCCTGCTGGAATAACGCATTCCTGAGAATTCTTTGCACTGAAATGATTTTTCAGCTCCTATATCCCTTAGATCATCTCATCTAATATCTAAATCTAAAAGGAGAGCAAAAAAAAATCAAACTAGGTGGGTTAAACAGATCTCCCACAAACTAGTCTAGCTAAAATTCACCCAGAGAGAGGGGTTGCAGCTATATGCAAAGGACTGCTCAGAAATAACGTATATCCACTGAAGAAAATAAATAGGCTGATATGGAGGTTCAAATATCAGATGTATAATAGAAAATTAGAGTTACATTACAGCCCATACATTGTACAAGATAAATAATAAGACAATACAAGAGAAATCCTCAGAAATGAGGTGCTACAGCCATAGAAAAAGTTTGCATAAACTCAACAACATTATTTATTGGGGCTGAAGCAGAAGTTTATTAATACTCAGATCTAGAGTATATCTGTACATACAAATATAGATCTAATTCAGATCTGTGTATAAGAAAAGCTCATCTATACATTCCCCTTGGGGTTTTGTGCAAGATATGAAGCATAGAGAGTAGATCTGAGATCTAAAGTTGCAGATCTGCAGAATTATTCAGAAATTTATGAATCATACAATAGGACAGTAGATCAGATATGAAACAAACATGGATTGGATGGCCAATCCATGGATCACCATAGTGAGAGGAAGAATCTTAACACCAGAGATCTCTCCTCCAAATTGCAGACAAAACACCTTGCAAATTCTCCTTTGAAAATAAAGCAGTCCAGGGAGAGAAACTACGCTATAAGCTCTAAGAATGCTTTGGCATGATGTCAGGTTCTAGATCTGAAGCTCAATCAGCTAATGCACTCTTCCAGAAGGTTAAAAGACACACTCACTGAGAAGAGCCACTAGTATAGTCTAGATCTGAGCAGATCTAGTGTCTTCCACTGTTGCAACTCACAAGGACAACCCAGCCCTCAACATGATCAATGCTGTAGGTGTAAGGTGAAGCTTGGCCCAAGCCTGATAGTGGAAAATATGGCACAATTCTCCTCCAAGATCTTCTCAAGGAAGGATATGGGATTCCTAGACAGGAAAAACCCAACAAAGGATGTCTAAGTAGAAAATACCTTTAGAAAATAATAATATTCAACAACCTCCTCATGCTGCCCTCCTCTTCCTTTTATAATATTGGAGTCTTTCCAAACCCTAAACCACTTCATTAGTTTATCCCCTTTCACATTTAGAATCTCCTTCTAGAACTGTGTTGTCCCTCAAGGAGGTTCAATGCATCTAGACTGCACTATTGACTTGGTCAAGGTTGACCCAATATTGTGATTTAAACCCATTCACACCTACAAGAGTTTATTTACATAGCCTAGATATGTCTTTGTTCACATAGGCATTGATTTATTCATGGTTTTCGGGAGTTTTACATGTCCTCCTTTACAATTTATTCATCAATCATGAAATGCAGAATAAAACAAGGCAAAATAGAATATTCCCATTAGCTTGGCTAATTGGGAATATTACACAGATCTTCTTTTTGCTGATAGGAAGAACATGGACCTTCCTCATCTTGAAACCCTAGTGTGGTTTCAATCCTTTTCTCCATTTTCTTTTGCTTGACCTCCTTGGTGAGGTCCTTCTTAGATCTGAAAAGAGATGAGATAGAAATCATTCTTTCCACCATTATGATCTATTTATCCTTATTCTTATTCTTCCGATAGCATAATGGCTGAGATCCACAGGCTGAGCCAAGATTATGCTCTGATACCACTGTAATATTCCCAAATGGGGAAACAGAAATACATGAACACAATAATGGAGAGAACAGTGAATAAATAAACACACCATGATATGAGACAAATGTACAACCATCTTATTAAACATATCGGCAAATAATAGGCACAATATCTTGAGGATCAAGTCACTCAAGAAATACAAAACAAGCCTCTACAAGTAAAATATGCCAATACATGAGAAATAACTGCCATACAAATACCCTGAGCTATGACATCATTGTTTTAGGGCATAAACTGCTACATAAAGATGGATAAATATAGATCTATTCTTATATAGCTCAAATAATGTTAGGAGTGAAGATATAGCCTCCTAGACACCTTTCCAAAAGAACCTGGGAAGGGTTTCCGGAAATGCACCCAAATACAAATGGTGATCTATAGCCCTAGGACTGAAGAGTCATTGCAAACTGAAGATCATGAAATAGAAGGTTGGAATAATATGGATCTAGTGTAGATCTCCTCAAAGGGTCTCCTTTAATGAAAGATTGAACCCTTCACCTACAGGAAAACACTCTAAAAGAGCCAATAGATCCTCCTCTGAAACTGCCCTCCAAAATAACGCAATTCCCAGCTGAAAATACACTGTGAATGATGGGGATAGGTTGGCCTAGTGCCAAAGATCTGAAATGTGTCCAAGAACCCTCCTTTCTGATCTCCCAAGAGAAGGAATCTTTCCTCCTATGAAAAACTAGCTCAGAAAGTGCATTTCTCAACCCTCCACTGTAACACCCTCCAACACAACACAAATCTGAACAGAAACTGTGTTGTACCTGAAGACTTATTCTTGGCCAGAATTTCAGATGTGTGGAAATGATAGATTAATACTCTCTCAAGAGGCCCATCAATGAAAGAGATGGGATTCCTGACTGGGAGCACCTTGTGCTAAACATCACTACAATCTTAGCTAAACTGCTGAAGAGAGAAACAAAGTCGAAACAAACATATCAAAATAATAATCATAACATAACCCCATATGGTTGCCATCCTCTTCCTTATAAAAAATGTGAGCCTTCTCACCTTGGGTCCCACTCATTAGGTTTCCACCATCATGCAATCAATCTCCCTCCAAAACTGTGATGTCCCATCATTAATGCCACTCCTCCATAACAACGCTATTTGATTTGGTCAAATTTGACCTATTCAACATGCTCCAGCCCGTTTTCACACCTAAGGGTCTTCAATACAACTTTTATATGACCTCCATTCACACTATGAGTGTATTTTATTCCTACTAAGGAGATTTATGGGTCTCCATACCCTCTTATTCCTCTATCTAAGAGCAAAATCAAAAATTAGTATTCCAATTAGCTGTGTGCTAATTTAGGAATATTACAATGAAAATAAATCATGTTGAACCATGATCAACCATGATCCAATGTATTTTTGTGACAAATATTGTCTCAATATGAAAATCAACCATGGTAAACGATTTTTATTTCAGGTTTTATAATATTTATCTTAGGGTTTATATACCTTGCGTTTATAATATTAATCCATTTGGTTTATATTATTCCCTTGGATTTACAATACCTTGGTGTTTTAGAGTTAATCCAATATGTTTATTATTCCCTTGGGTTTATAATATCAATCCATTGGGTTTATTAATCTAAGGGTTCATATTCCTAGGGTATATTACATTTACAATCATGGTAAACCATGGTCAACGATGGTCCAATGTCACATCGTGCCAAATGTTATCTCAATATGAAAATCAACTATGGTCAACCATAGTTGAATGTCGCATTGTGAAAAATATTGTCTCGGTATGAAAATTACAATGGTAAACCATGGTCAACCATATTTATTTTAGGGTTTATAATATTTATCTTATGGTTTATACCTTGGGTTTATAATATTTATCCTGTGGGTTTCAAATATCGTTCCCTTGGTTTTATAATCCCTTGGGTTTTTAGTATTAATCCCTTGGGTTTATTGATTTGAGGGTTCATATTCCTAGGGTATAATATTGTTCATAGGGTTTATAATATTACTTCTTTAGGTTTAATATAAATCCATTTGGTTTATAATCATGGTAAACCATTGTCCAACATCACATTGTGACAAATATTTTCTTAATATAAAAACCAATGAATGTTGCATTGTGACAACGATTGTCTCATTATGAAAATCAACCATGGTCAACCATATTCAAATGCCACATTGTGCCAAAGAATGTCTCAATATGTAAATAAAACGTGGTCAACCATGGTCAATAACCATGGTTACATTGTGACAAATATTGTCTCTTGGTCCAACATCACATTGTGAAAACCATGGTCATCCATGGTCAACCATGGCATAATGTTGCATTGTGGCAAATATTGCCTAGATATGAAAGTCAACCATGACCAACCAATGTCCAAGGTTGCATTGTGTCAAAGGTTTTCTCAACGTGAAAATCAATCATGGTCAACCATTGTCCAACGCCCCATTATGACAAAGATTGTGTCAATATGAAAATCAATTGTGGTCAACCATGTCTCGATATGAAAATCAATCATGTTGAACCATGATTAACCATGGTCCAATGTCTCTTTGTGACAAATATTGTCTCAATATGAAAATGAACCATGGTTAGCCATAGTAAACCATGTTTAATTCAAGGTTTATAATATTTATCTTAGGGTTTATATACCTTGTGTTTATAATATTAATCCCTTGGGTTTATATTATTCCCTTGGATTTATAATATCTTGGGATTTTAGATTTAATCCATTGGGTTTATTATTCCCTTTGGTTTATAATATCAATTCCTTGGGTTTATTAATCTAAGAGTTCATATTTCTAGGGTATAATATTATTCATAGGGTTTATAATATTAATATTAGCATTTAATATAAATCTCTTGCATTTACAATCATGGTCAACCAAGGTCACCGATGGTACAATGCCACATTGTGCCAAATATTGTCTCAATATGAAAATCAACCATGGTCAACCATGGTTCAATGTCATATTGTGACAAATATTGTCTCAGTATGAAAATCAATGATGGTAAACCATATTTATTTTAGGGTTTATAATATTTATCTTAGGATTTTTATACCTTGGGTTTATAATTTTTATCTCTTGGGTTTAATATTGTTCCTTTGGGTTTATAATCCCTTGGGGTTATTAATGTAAGGGTTCATATTCCTATGGTATACTCTTATTCATAGGGTTTATAATATTACTCTTTGGGTTTAATATAAATCCGGAAGCCAAGAAGATGTGATTAGGAGATCTCCTGGGAGGATATGCAGACTCTGAAAGAAGTCAGGTAAAGAAGAAGACCCTTGACAAAACATATCATTAGGAGATGTGTCAATCTGAAAAAGGATGAAAATTCCTAGAGGAAGATGTCATGGTGAAAGAGCATCACTGAGGTAACTTTTGTTTTAAAAGGTTCATATGTATATGGTTATCTAGTTGAATTTGTGCGGGACTGCTAATCATGGGAAAGGATGTACGAACCTTGGAGGTGATTCGATGGAAAGCATCATGGCATAACGATGGACCAGATGAGAAATACTGATGAATCACTTTATGATAGTGGACATAACTCGTGAATGAAAGTGATGGATGATATGTGCCCTATAAAGCCAAAAGTTGAAGATTCCTCAATATCGAAATCCATGACATCGAGGGGAGGGATTCTTCATGAATAGTTGGATTGCTACAGCAGGACCCCGGTTGAGAGGGAGCCTAGTGGTGCGTTTCTTACTTGGAAGAAACTTGCAGTGTGTCCGAGAGTGACATATGTGATTATCTAATACACATGTAATGCACTAGACCAGGACTAACAACCGTAAGTCTTAGTGAAGGTCATGTGGAGAGAATGGATAGACACATCATTTTGGTCTTCACCTGGAAGACATAATGGAGGATTGGGTAATCATCTGGCATTCAATAATATTTGAGAATGAGATAGGGCATTCAAAATAAGAGTAGTCAAGGACCAATATTCTTTGAGGGCTGGCTACCAAAGAGAAGAATAATTTAAGAAGGCCATACCTTGGGAAAACTTGGGTGGAGTATGTACCTTGGAGAGAGAATGACTTTGGTTTCTATAAGGAATGTGTATCACCAGCATTACATCCCATTGTCTTGTTGAGAGATGGGGTTGTTAGCCAAGCCATTGCACCAGGACAATTTTGTTTGATATGATGCTATACAAATGTGATTACTAATCCGATTCTTCTTATGAGATTCTTCATTTTGAAAGTGACCATGTACCTGTATGAATACCTCCCTAGTTAAGAGGGAGTGTTGAAAAGTGTAACTCGATCAGTCTTCATATTTACTATGTAATTACGTATTTTATTTAAATAATAAGACAAAGATAATAAAATGTATTTTGTACTTTCTTCATGGGTTTCATGAGCAAGATCTTATTATATGTTAAATAGACTTCTTCTTTATGTCTATCTAGGGTTTTGTCTTCTAGGTAAAAATGTAGTTAAAATTCATGAAAATAAAGTGCCTAGTCTGAAGAATGACCTCCAAGATCTTGTGGAAGAATGGCTCATAACATCCCTCATGACTATCATCCTTAACGCTGTAAAATATAGTCTTGATACTATATTAAAGTCGACCTATATGACAGTTGAGTGGTCGGCCTATATGACAGATGAATGGTTGGCTTAATAACCAACCATATACCACTATATATACCCTTTTTGTGGTTCATTCAACATTAAAATTATTTCGGATAGCTATGAATAATTAATAGCATGAAAGTGAGGATTTCCTCTACAAATTACAGTGGTCATCTAGTTGAGGATTGGCCAAAAATTGAATGCGAATACTCCTGTATAAAAAGTGAATTTCAGAGAAGCTCAAAGTGCAGGTTCTATGTGGACTTCTGAGGTTGGATTCAAGGTTATGAATGCTGATCTCCATGAAGGGAGTTGCGGATGTTTTGCAATAACGTTAACATGGATGAAGCTCTATATATATGGGAGTAAGAGTGAAGAAATGCAGGTCAGTCTTGAGAATCGTTCTAACGTAGGAAAATGTGGATGTTCCTAATGTATCACAGCATTAGTAAGTAGATTAATAATCATAAAGAATTGTGGTAATCCCACAGTGACACGCGCGGAATTATGTGTGGGTATAATACTAAAATAACTATGGATGCAAGTGTATGCTCCAGAACAGAAAAATGATGCAGTCAAGTCTGGAAAGATTGCGGTCAACCTACAACTATGGAAGCAATGCAATGAGAACAAAAATATGTCAATAAAGCCCAAAGGGCTTGATTACTGGCCTCCCAATGGAAGGAAACCTTCCTCCACTACAGAACTAGCTTAGAAAACACCCAGTAGAAACATCCACTGTTGCACCCTACAACACAACACAACTCTAAGTAGAAACTGCATTGTTAAAGAAATACGAAGCTTTTCCTGATGCCGAAATGTGGAAATATAGTGAAAATACTCCTCCTAATTTGGCACTAGAAGTCCTTGAGGATAGAAGTGATATTCCCACTCGGGAACACCCTGCGATAAACAACACTGCAATCTTAGCTATATAGCTAAAGAGAGCAACAAGTTTAAACATACCATCAAAAAAATAATAATCCAATAATCCCCACAATGGTTGCCATCCCATTCCTAATATTCTTGGTGAGATTCCTCACCTTGGGCCCTACTCATTAAAGCCACTACTTCCATGCATGGAGCCTCCCTCCAAAACTACATTTTCCCTCAATGAATGCCACTCATTCCATACCAGCGCTATTTGATTTGGTCAAGGTTGACCCAGTCTACATGTTCCAATCCCTTTTCACACATAAGGTTCTTCAATCTAGATTTCAGATGAAATAATTTCACATTAGGAGTGTCTTTTATTCCTAATAAGGAGATTTATGTTTCTCCATACCCTCTTATTCCTCTAACTAAGAGCAAAATCAAAATTTAATATTCCACTTATTTGTGTGCTAATTTAAGAATATTACAGTCCTCCCCTCCCAAATGTTGCTTTTCCTCAAGCAACTGCAAGGATAGAACTGAAGAGCCTCTTCTCTTCCTCTTGTAGCATCCTCATATGATAAGTTCCTCCATTGAATAAGATGCCCTCTCATCAATATGTCCCCAAGTTTCTCCTCCAAAGTGTATAAGTAAGCCTTTGGTGACAAATCCAAATGGCTCTCATCATGAAGTAGTGGGATATCCATGGAGGCAACCACATGTGGTCTAGAAGCCTTCTTGAGGCATGGAATCAGAAAATTAATTGGAACCTTGATTCCCATGTGAAGCTCCAAACCCCAAGCTATCATCCACATAGAGTGAGTCACCCTCCAAAATGGTAACTCATAAAAACGTCCTCCACCTGTGGCTCTTGCAATGTAGGTGGGCTGCATATATGAACATGATAGACCAAGTGGACTACCCCACACTATATCTCTCTCCACTTGTGATAAGTGTATAGCTGTTGTAGAATCTGGGCTTTACTAATAATTCCCTCAAGAGACATAAGGACAACTGGATTTGAAAGTACCCCTTCTCTAGTTTCATGAGCCCAAACCATCCCATACAAAGTGAATGGTACATCATCACCATATGGTATCCAAATCAGAAATATACTGAATGTGATGTGCAATGCTGGATGGTACCAATGGTTTCTCCAGTGGATGCAGTGCAGTTTTACCAACTGTTGTCTCAGAACATCGTGTGGAAACTTGTCTCCCAACAAATTGCTAGATGTGCATGTTTTCTCATCTCCTAGGAAGTAGTAAATGGCATTATATATCAGCTGAGCATAACAATAATAACAAAAAATTTTCCCAAGGCCATGCAAGGTGTTTGATGATCTTGAAGATTGTTTTCTGTTTAAGAATGACCTAGACCATGAAGTTGAGGAATATGGGCTTGAGAGAGACAATATTCCAGAATTTCTCATGGTCAAGGAACTTACAGCTAACACTCAGATGACAGAAGCTTATACCTCTATGTGCCTTCTTGTCACTCGAAAATCAATTGTTATTTCAGATCAGAATAAAGCGAGTAGTTGTAATTTTGCTGCTGGATTTCAAGACCAACTAGTGCTTCAGGATTTTCAAGATCCCTTCGGCAATGTTGCCTTGTTCGTTATCATAAGCCTTGGTTTCAGTGGTTATTGTGAGTTGCCTACATGTACATCATTCTACCTACTCAAGAAAAGTGAGAGCAGAATTTTGGTATGTAGCCATCTGCTGGATTGGTTACATTGGAAGGCTCACTACACATGATTGTACATATTCCATCAGTAGGTAGTTGGTTTTCATCATGATTTGAAACCCTCAAATCTCGATGGACTGCTCTCCCAAAAAATCCTAGTGACTGTCCCTAAAATCCTTTAATTCCCCAAATTTCAATTGGCAATACTCCCAACATTCCCCTTACCCTCTCCCTCCATAGCCCCTCACATATTGTCATACATTTGGCAAACAAAACCAAAGACACCAAAACTCCTCATACTCATCTAAGACAACACAGACTTTGGAAAACATGGAGACATATTCCTCTTATGACAGAGACAATGACTACAACTTAATTGCATGCACCAAGGAGACCTCACAAGAGTGGCAGACATGTGAGGGAGGAGCCTACTTCACTTGCTGAGATGTAGGCTTGTCCTCTTGCTATTTCATGTTTTCAACAATAGTCTTGTTATCAGTTTTGTGAAATGGTTGCTAGAGTCCACCACCATCATGAGCTGGCCAGATTGTTTGTGCTGCATTTACATAATGGGCAAGTCACTCTTGCAGGTGTGACATTCACTTTTACACCTGAGTCTATCTCTCTAGCAACTGGTATTCCAAATGTTGGAGAACAATGGAATAAAAGGTAGCAAGTTGACAGGGAACACTATGAGCCATATATCAAGCCCGGTTTTTTGAGACAACTCAGCAGAGTTTTTCCCTTTCGGTTCCTGAAAGATTCATATGCTCCTTTGATGAAACTCATTATCAAATATTTCAGTTGTGAGGACTGGTTTACTCGCCTCTATGCCTATCATATCAGGTTGTTGATGCATTTTACCAGGGTGAGAATGATGAACCTCCCTTACTTCATGTGCTGGAATATTTAGAAGATGACCACCATAGTGCAAAGGAAAACTCCTGAGCAACAATATAACAATATTTATCACTTTGCACTCATCAAAATTATGGTTATGCATCAACTTGGTTTGCAAGATATTTCATGGGAGGATTTCATTTCTAATGAGTTCTTCACAGCTCCTTAGGTACCTTCGGAGGCCTTTCATGAGGCAGCTGAACCTTCATATCAACAGGAAGGTCATGAGACACAAACCGCTAGTGTGTCGATGTTTGTCACCTAACATAGGGGCAATAGAGGGTTGTTTGCAGTAGCCAAGTGAGTATTATCTCCACCCGGGGTGGAAGGGGTCTCGCTTCCTTCATCAGCAGTACAGGTACAGGACAAGGGTAAGAGGCCAATACATGATGAGGGGCCTTCAAGAGGCCATGATACAGACTTCATACTCATTGATGATGATTTGGGTTCACCAAGCTCAAAGCTGAGAGAGATCGTTGAGGAGCAAAAGGCGGAGATAAACACTTTGTCCCTCAAATTTCAAAGAGCCCAGTGGATAATCAACTACCTTGAGCAGAGAAACAAACAGCTAGAGGATCAACAAACTATCATGGAGCTACAAAACATACGTGAGAACCGGCAGGTTGCCAAAAAGAGCAAAACCGAGATGACATCCATTGAGAAAGAGATTGAGGCTGATCGTGAAAATTGGCTTGAAAGGGTAAATATTCATTTGGAAAAGTTGTTGGAGAAGGACAACAAGGAAAATAACATGTTGAGGCACATGGCTAATCATTATTGGGCAAGAAATCATGTTTGCAAGGCACGAATCAAAATCTTGAAGGCCAAGTTGAAGAAGGCCTCAAAGCATCGGAAAAGGAAAGATAGAATTTAGATTTTGGCCAAGGCTTCCTTGGCCCAGTATAGTACGTAATGGAGGACACTCAGCCCAAATTTCAAGAAATTTGGGACACTTTTTGCAAATTTTGATTATTTTGGCCTAAAAACAGATTTTTCAGCTCTATGCGTCGCACCACTTGGCACGTGCTTTTGATGGGGGACTCATCTTGGTGCAAAATTTACATTTTTGGGACTATTTTTACAAATTTTGATTTTTTTGGCCTAAAAACAGATTTTTCAGCTCTATGCGTCGCGCCACTTGGCGCGCGCTTTTGATGGGGAACTCCTCTTGGTGCAAACTTTACATTTTTGGATTTGTCATGGAAAATTATGCATGCATACCTATGGCCAAGATATTTTGACAGGTTTTGGGCTTCCAGAAGGGTCAAAAACACCCTAAAAATGACCTTTCTGCCCCTTTTTGGACACACAGGAAGCAATGTTGGGAAAAATCATTTTTGGAGGGGAAAATGGAAGCCAAATTCAGAAATTCCACTTGTTTTGGAAAGTAGACAGGCAGACCTTTCCAACAAGCCCACTTGGAGAAAATTTGGACATCGGGAAGGCCTCCAAAATCAGCTCCAAACTAGCGCAACGCATAGAGAAATCAGGCGCGGCACATTGGGGATTTTTGCTCATTTTGGACTCAGTAACTCTGTTCTTCGCCTAGTTTTGGACATTTTGACTTTATTACTTCCAAATGTTAAACTCATGATGTAATTGGATGTATTTTGATGGATCTTGATGTAATTTTGTTAAATTTTTACTCATGGAGGTAGATTCATCCATCAAAAGGTGAATTCCTGTTGGTGGAAAATCGGTTCCCTATACTGAGGGAAATATTTGTCTCGGTACCTGTTTTTCTATATCTCAATTTAGATCTTGTTGAAAAAACTCCTAAAAGAATTCGTGTCGGCCCCTAGAAGGTTGAGGAGAGTTATTGTTTGTCTCCTCCTCTTGTGGTTTTTCAAAGTCAGCATTAACATAGTTGAACTTTGGGATGGTAGAACCTCATTGTGCATTCCCCTTCTGCCGATTTCGCGAGAATGAGCCGGGGGTTTTAGTACACCCATGAAGTTCATGGTATTTTTTCTTTGATAGTGTGTTTCTCTCTTGTTAATATAAGTCTCCACAGGTGTTTGTATATATCACTACTCTTGTTGTAACCCTAAGTTAAGCAAACCGAAGATAAAAAATTTAAATTCATTCAAATTTGGAAATTCCTACCTCTACCTAAAGGTTTTGTGGGAAATTTTCTATGTTTTCAACTGTTTGAAGAGGATTCCTGAAGGTTTATTTCCCTCTTCAACTCCTCGCTGGTCTAAGCTATCCATTTCATTGAAAATTGAAGTGTCAAATCAATTTCCTACCTTGCCCCATTCAGATCTCTGTAGAACTGAGTCTCATTCCCCAGACCCAAATTTTCCTTTCCTCTTGAGCCAACCAAATATTCATTAAATTCAAATCAAGACTCTTTTATATATATACCTAGCCTAAAATCAGTTTTCATTTAGTCATCTCAAGCCTCATTGATCATTTTTTTGCTGAGATTGACAAGGAGAGAGCCCTCTCCCGATCTGGTAGGGCTAGCTACCAGGTTAAGTGTGGTTTGATGTTACCCTAGATTCTGCCTTTCTCAGCCTGAGGTAGATTTAGGACCTAACACAAGGAAGGGATATCTCCATCATAAATGTTGGTCGTATAATGGCCATGAAGCACAAATATAATCTTTCCCTCTTATGGAGCAATTCACTGTATATAGATGGCAAGAGAATGCAAGTAATTTGTGAAATGATCAATAAGTGTAGAAATACATTTCTTACCATGCATTGTTAGTAGGCTGAAAGTGAGTTCCATCTATGAGCCCTACCATGAGAATCTCCTCATAGTGGTTTAAGAAATGAAGGGATGCATACTCCCATTGGAACACTCTATCAATAGATACATACTCCCAAGTGACAACACTATTGGTCTTTGAGATAAGGCTCTTATCACTTCATCAATCCATTCTTTGACATGCCACATGCCAAATTCATCCACCATCATGTTGATATATGTGGGAGACTCCTTCCTATGTGGAAGTACCTCCCGTTGAAGGGTAGACCCTTTTCACCCTGATTGTGCCATCCTCTTCTTCTGAAATATCATGCAAAGTATGGGATAAAATCAACCCATACTCTCCCAAGTGTAGCCAAATCAACAATAGCTCTTGTTGCATCCTCACATCTCCATCATATAAGCCATGGAGTGAAAACATGAAGATTGACATGAATAATGTCACATCACCCCAATGCAACCAAACTCCTTGTTTCCATATAATGCAAGTGCCATGCTAGGTCCCAAACACCAACATACCCTTTGAAATAGGATATGTCACATGCTAACTAAACTCTTTCAAAAGTAGCCAGCGCAGCCTTGCCTCCTACTGCCCTGTGTCATAGATATGCAAGTGGTTGCCCTGTGTCATAGATATACAAGTGGCTCTCCAGCCTGTTGCTCATCAACATCACCCATCCAACCAATGGTGAGCGTCTATCATCATGCTCCCAATGGGTATCCCTCCAAGGGAGAATACCATCCTCCCAAATCAAATCATTATCTTTTCATTTCATGGGATGTTGAAATTAAATCTCTTGGAGATCTCTATATGAATACCACTCTTCAATGACCATGTTGAACCCATAAGGATCCAAGTACACTGAAGGAAAATATTCTCATTGAGATGTGAAGTGCCCATCAAGAAGTATCCATCATAATAATGGGAGATAAGATGTCTCTCGTCAACCATCTACCTATTCCCTGCTACATATGTAGAATGGTAATTGGAATGCTCCAATAATGGTTGGCCCCCCAACTCATCACTACTACTCCATGGCAGTGCTGTTGATCTCCATGATGGTGCATCTTCTATCTCATAATCATGCTTAATTTTGAACATATAGTTCTGCATTGGATTGTTTAGGACAATACTCATCCTATCCTCCAAAAATACACACTCCAACCCCCAGAGTTGTGTGTAGATCAACAATGACATACTAGGATGAATGCACATCTCCTCCTTGATCCTATCAAGGGTCCTCTGTGTAGTGATAGTCTGCCACTCTAAATTAGTAGTGTGTTTTGACCCTAGGTCACGCAATGGCATGTCCTCGGAACCTTCCATAAGATGTGCTGAAATAAGATAAAGTGGAAACACTTGCATACCTTGGTTTTTCTTGGGAACATCTTGTACTGCTACAACGGTTCCTCCCACTGATGTGATGACTTCCCCAACTACTGGTGATGATGGCTGCTCCTTTATGGCTGCACCAACGCTGGTATAAGTCTCATCCTCCTCATGCATCTCCAAAATATTGCATGGGACTCTAAATTTCAAGAGATCAAGACCACTGTGCAAAGGTTCATGTGTTCTTTCTCCTGATGCAAGTGGTGTTGCAAGTTTCTTCTCCTTTGATTTCATCTTGTCAAACTTCTTGATCAACCTTTGAGTAAAATATGCATATGAAGTCACTCTTGCATGACTCAAATGTTTGAACCACCAAATGTTTGCTTCACCCTCAAGGTGTAGCGCTGTAATCTCAACAACTTCTCTTTATACTACTGGATGTAGTAGGAATAATGCATCCAACTCCATTCCCCAAGCCCTTGTTGTACATGTGGATAAACCATCAAATGTAGAAAATATAAATCTATTGTTCTTTCTTCTTCTATTGCTGCAAGGTATTCTTTCTTCTTTGTGTTGAATGAACTGTGGGAGGGCTAGTTTCTCCTTGAAAGCTCTTGATTGAGACTTATATTTTGCAAGATACTCACTTAGAATCTCATGATATAAGTTTTCTCCATTTCAATGCCTTTTATATTCTTGGTCAAAACAAAAGGGAATAGTATATTTCTTTGGAGCTCTATGTAATATTGGTTCCTTCATTTGCTGATAGGAAGTGCATGGACCTTCCTCATCTTGAAACCCTATTGTGGTTTCACTGCTTTTCTCCCTTCTTCTTTGCTTGAAATCCTTGGTGAGATCCCTCGTTGATATAAAAAGAGATGAGATAAAACTCATTCCTTCCATCATTCTGGTCTCTTTATCCTTCTTCTTATTCTCCTGATAGCATAATGGCTGAGATCCACATGCTAAGCCAAGATTATGCTCTGATATCACTGTAATATTCCAAAATATGGAAGAAAAAATATTTGAACACAATAATGGAAAGTAGCAGTGTAAATCAATACATAAAAATGTGAGACCAATATGGAGCCACTTTATTTAGCAAATCAATAGCAAAAAATCATAATACATTGAGGCAAAAATCATACAATAGGAGAAATCAAGCCTCCAATGAATAAACCCTCTCAAAAGTGAGGTGCTGCTACTAAAACAAATGCCGAAGAGCTACTACAACGCAGTCACAAAGAACATAGCTACAACATGAGATCATTTACTGATATAATAATACTGATATATGCCTCAAAATATGTTATACATAAAGATATAGGCACTATATCACCTTTCCAAGACAACCCAAGAGGGTTTCTGGAAAATGCATACAATATGAAAATGTAAGTTGCAACCCTAGGGCTGAAGATTTTCTACAACACAACGAATGAGAAGATATGGCTGAAGCTAATGTAGAATCCTACAACTCTTCTCCAATAGATCCTCCGGATGAAAGGATGTGCCCTCCACTAAAAAAATCACCTCCCAAAACACATACTGCAACTACCCCTAGAACTCCTCCCTAAAATAACGCAGATCTGGACTCGAACTTCATTGTAGGGGATACATACTCCTTGGCCTGCTACCAAATATGTCAATAAAGCCCAAGGGGCTTCCTTACTAGCCTCTGAATGGAAGGAAACCTTCCTCCAGTGCAAAACTAGCTCAGAAAACACCAAGTACAAACCTCCACTGTTACACCCTGCAACACAGCACAACTCGAAGTAGAAACTACAATGTTGACGAAAGCTGAAGCTTGGCCTGATACCAGAATGTGGAAATATATTGAAAATTCTCCTCTTGAGTGGGCACTAGAAGTCCCTTAAGGATAGAAGAGGGATTCCCATTTGGGAACAACTTGTGCTAAACAACACTGCAATCTTAGCTAAACAACTGAAGAGAGCAACAAGTCTAAACAAACCATCAACAAAACAATAATCCAATCATCCCCACAATGGCTGCTATCCCCCTCCTTATATTTATTAGTGAGATTACTCACCTTGGGCCCCACTCATTAAAGCCATTACTTCCATGCATGGAGTCTCCCTCCAATAGTGTGTTTTCCCTCAATGGATGCCACTCCTTCCATACCAGCGATGTTTGATTTGGTCAAGGTTGACCTAGTCTACATGTTCCAACCCATTTTCACACATAAGGGTCTTCAATCCATATTTTAGATGACCTCCTTTCACATTAGGAGTTTCTTTTATTCCTTGTAAGGAGATTTATGTGTCTTCATACCCTCTTCTTCCTCTAACTAAGAGAAAAATCAAAATTTAATATTCCAGCTAGTTTTGTGCTAATTTAGGAATATTACAGTCCTCCCCTCCCAAATGTTTATTTTCCTCAAGCAACTACAAGGATAGGCCTGAAAAGCCTAAACCTCATCCTCCTCTAGCATCCTCATATGATAAGTTCCTCCAATGAACAAGATGCCCTCTCATCAATATGTCCCCATGTTGCTCCTCCCAAGTGTATAAGTAAGCCTTTGGTGACAAATCCAAATGGAACTCATCATGAAGTAGTGGGATATACATGGAGAAAACTATATGTGGTCTAGAGGCATTCTTGAGGCATGGAATCAGAAAATTATTTAGAACCTTCATTCCCATGTGAAGCTCCAAACCCCAAGCTATCGTCCACATAGAGTGAGTCACCCTCCAAAATGGTAATCATAAAAAAGTTCCTCCACCTATGGCTCCTGCAATGTAGGTGGGTTGCATATATGAACATGATAGACTAATTGGACTACCCCATCTGTATCTCTCTCCACTTGTGATAAGTGTAGAGCTATTGTAGACTCTGGGCTGTAATAATATTTCACTCAAGAGACAGAAGGACAACTAGAACTGAAAAGACCCCTTCTCTAGTTTCATGAGCCCAAACCATCCCATACAAATTAAATGGTACATCATCACCATATGGTATCCAAATCAGAAATACATTGAATGTTATGTGCAATGTTGGATGGTAACAATGGTTTCTCCAGTGGATACAATGCATTTTTACCAATTGCTGTCTCAGAACATCATGTGGCAAGTTGTCTCCCAACAAATTGCTAGATGTGCATGTTTTCTCATCTACTAGGAAGTAGTAAATGGAATTACATATCAGTTGAGCATAACAAGAATAACACAAAATTTTCCCAAGGCCATGTAAGGAAGGGCTATCTCCATCATAAATTTTGGTCCTAGAATGACCATGAAGCCCAAATAATCTTGCCCTCTTGTGGAGCAATGCACTGTATATAAATGGAAAGAGAATGCAAATACTTTGTGAAATGATCAATAAGTAAAGAAATAAATTTCTTACCATGCATTGTTAGTATCCTGAAAGTGAGGTCCATGGATGAGCCCTCCCATGAGAATCTCCTCACAGTGTTCTGAAAAATGAAGGGATGCATACTCCCATTGGAACACTCTATCAATAGATACATACTCGCAAGTGACAACATTGTTGGCCTTTGAGATAAGGCTCTTGTCACTTCATGACTCCATTCTTTGACATGCCACATGCTAAAGTCATCCACCATCATGTTGTTATATGTGGGAGAATCCTTTCTATGTGGAAGTACCTCCTTATCCTCCAATGCTGAAGGGTAGCCCCTTTTAACCCTGATTGTGCCATCCTCTTCTTCTGACATTTCATGCAAAGTATGGGATAAAATCATCCCATACTCTCTTAAGAGTAGCCAAAGAAAAAATAGCTCTTGCTGCCTCCCCACATCTCCATCATATATACCATGGAGTAAAAACTTGAAGATTGACATGAAAAATGTCACATCATCGCAATGCAACCAAACTCCTTGTTTCCATATAATGCAAGTGCCATGACAAGTCCCAACCACCAACATACCCTTTGAAGTAGGATATATCACATGCTGTCCAAACTCTTTCAAGAGTATCCAGCACAACCTTGCCTATTGCTACCCTGTGTCATAGATATGCAAGTGGATCTCCAACCTCTTACTCATCAACATCACCCATCCAACTAATGGTGAGTGTTTATCATCATGCTCCCAATTGGTATCCCTCCAAGGGAGAATACAATCCTCCCAAATCAAATCATTATCTTTTCATTTCATGGGATGTTGAAATGCAATCTCTTGGAGATCTCCATATGAAGACCACTCATCAATGACCATGTTGAACCCATAAGGATCCAAGTATACTTAAGGAAAAATATTCCCATTGAGTTTTGAAGTGCCCATCATGAATGATCCATCATAATAATGGGGGATAAGATGTTTCTCATCAACCATCTGCCTATTCCCTTCTACATATGTAGAATGGTCATTAGAATGCTCCAATAATGGTTGGGCCCCCAACTCATCACTGCTACTCCGTGACAGCGCTGCTGATCTCCATGATGGTGCATCTTCTATCTCATGATCATGTTAGATGTTTAACATATAGTTCTGCATTGGATTGTTTAGGAAAATACTCTTCCTATCCTCCAAAAATATACACTCCAACCCGAAGATTTGTGTGCAGCTCAACAATGAAATACTAGGATGAATTCAAATCTCCTCCTTTATCCTATCAAGGGTCCTCTGCGGAGTGATAATATCCCCCTCCAAATCAGGAGTGTGTTTTGACACTAGGTCATGCAATGGCATGTACTCACAACCTTCCATAAGATGTGTTGAAATAACATAAAGTGGAAACATTTGCATATCTTGGTTTTGTTTGGGAACATCTTGTATTGCTACAAGGGTTCCTCCCACTAGTGTGATTACTTCCGGAACTACTTGTGTGATGGTTTCTCCTCTATGGCTACACCAGTGCTGGTATAAGTCTCCTCATCCTCATGCATCTCCAAAATAGTGCATGGGATTCTAAATGTCAAGAGATCAAGACCACTATGCAAAGGTGCAAGTGTTCTTTCTCCTCATGAAAGTGCTCCTACAGCAAGTAGTGGTGGAAGTTTTTTCTCCTCTGATTTCTTCTTTTCAAACTTCTTGATCAGCCTTTGATTAAAATCTGCATATGCAGTCACTCTTGCATGACTCAAATGGCTGAACCACCAAATTTTTTCTTCACCCTCAAGGTGCAATGCTACAATCTCAACAACTTATCTTTCAAATACTAGATGTAGTAGGAAAAATGCATCCAAATCCATTCCCCAAGCCCTTGCTGTACATGTGGATAGCCCATAAATTGTAGACAATAGAAATCTATTGTGATTTCTTCTTCTATTGCTGCAAGGTATTCTTTCCTCTCTAATTTGAATGAACTGTGGGAGGGCTAGATTCTCCTTGAAATCCCTTGATTGAGACTTATATTTTTCAAGATACTCACTTAGAATCTCAAGATCTAAGTTTCCTCCATTTCCATGCCTTTTCTCTTCTTCGTCAAAAGAAAAGGGCATACTATATTTCTTTGGAGCTCTATGCAATACCGGTTCCTTCATTTGCTGATAGGAAGAGCATGGAGCTTCCTCATATTGAAACTCTATTGTGGTTTCATTGCTTTTCTCCCTTATTCTTTGCTTGAACTCTTTAGTGAGTTCCCTCGTAGATCTGAAAAGAGATGAGAAAAAACTCATTCCTTCCATCATTCTGATCTCTTTCTCCTTCTTCTTATTCTCCTGATAGCATGATGGCTGAGATCCACAGGCTGAGCCAATATTATGCTCTAATACCACTGTAATATTCCCAAATAGGGAAGAAGTAATATTTGAACACAATAATGGAAAGGTGCAGTGTAAATCAGTACATAAACATGTGAGACCAATATGGAGTGGCTTTATTCAAGAAAGAAACATCAAATAAACATAAAACATTGAAGCACAAAACATACAATAGGAGAAAGCAAGCCTCCAATGAATAAACCCTCTATAAAGTGAGGTGTTGCTAATAAAAAAAATGCTGGAGAGCTGCTACAGTGCAGTCATAAAGAACATAGCTACCACATGAGATCATACAATAATATAATAATAATGATATATGCCTCAAAAGATGTTATACATAAAGATCTAGGCACTATATCACCTTTCCAAGACAACCCAAGAGGGTTTCTGGAAAATGCATACAATATGAAAGTGTAAGCTGCAGCCCTAGGGCTGAAGATTTGCTGCAACACAATGAATGAGAAGATATGGCTAAAGATAATGTAGAATCCTGCAACCCTTCTCCAATAGATCCTCCGGATGAAAGGATGTCCCCTCCACTGAAGAAATCACCTCCCAAAACACATACTACAACTACCCCTGCAACTCCTCCCTAAAATAAGATAGATCTAGACTGGAACTACGCTGTAGGGGATAAATACTCCCTGGCCTACTGCCAAATATGTAAATATAGCCAAAATGGCTTCCTTGCTAGCCTCCCAATGGAAGGAAACCTTCCTCCACTGCAAAAATATCTAAGAAAGAACCGAGCACAAACCTCCACTCCTGCACCCTGCAACACAACACAACTCTAAGAAGAAATTTCACTGTTGAAGAAATTTGAAGCTTGGCCTGATGCTGGAATGTGGAAATATAGGGCAAATACTCCTCCTGAGTGGGAAATAGAAGTCCCTCAAGGATAGAAGTGGGATTCCCACTCGGGACCACCCTGTGCTAAACAACATTGCAATCTTAGCTAAATAGCTGAAGGGAGCAACAAGTCTAAATAGACCATCAAAAAAATAATAATCCAATCATCCCCACAATGGATACCATCCCCTTCCTTATATTCTTGGTGACCTTCCTCACTTGGGGCCCCAATCATTAAACCCACTACTTAAATGCATGGAGTCTCCTTCCAAAACTGTGTTGTCCCTCAATGAATGCCACTCCTTCCATACCCACGTTGTTTGATTTGGTCAAGGTTGACCCAGTCTACAGGTTCCAACCCCTTTTCACACATAAGGGTATTAAATCCATATTTTAGATGACCTCCTTTCACATTATGAGTTTCTTTTATTCTTACTAAGGAGATTTATGGGTCTCCATACCCTCTTATTCCTCTAACTAAGAGCAAAATCAAAATTTAATATTTCAATTAGCTATGTGATAATTTAGGAATATCATAGTCCTCCCCTCCCAAATGTTGCTTGTCCTCAAGCAACTGCAAGGATATAACTAAAGAGCCTATTCTCTTCCTCCTATAGCATCCTCATATGATAAGTTCCTCCAATGAACAATATGCCCTCTCAGCAATATGTCGCCAAGTTTCTCCTCCCAAGTGTATACGTAAGCCTTTGGTGACAAATCCAAATGGCTCTCATCATGACGTAGTGGGATATACATGGAGGCAACTATATGTGGTCTAGAGGCCTTCTTGAGGCATGGAATCAGAAAAGTATTTTTAACCTTCATTCCCATGTGAAGCTCCAAACCCCAAGCTATCATCCAGACAGAGTGAGTCACCCTCCAAAATGATTACTCATAAAAATGTTCCTCCGCCTGTGGCTCCTACAATGTAGGTGGATTGCATATATGAACATGATATACCAAGTGGACTACCCCACGTTTTATCTCTCTCCACTTGTGATAAGTGTAGAGCTGTTGTAGAATCTGGGTTGTAATAATATTGTCCTCAAAAGACAAAAGGACAATTGAATCTGAAAAGACCCTTCTCTAGTCTCATGAGCCCAAACCATCCCTTACAAAGTGAATGGTAGATCATCACCATATGGTATCCAAATCAGAAAGATATTGAATGTTATGTGAAATGATGGATGGTACCAATGGTTTCTCTAGTGGATACAACGCAGTTTTACCAACTGTTGTCTCAAAACATCATGTGGCAAGTTGTCTCCCAAAAAATTGCTAGATGCGCATGTTTTCTCATCTACTAGGAAGTAGTAAATGAAATTATATATTATCTTAGCATAACAATAATAACACAACATTTTCCAAAGGCCATGCAAGGAATGGATATCTCCATCATAAATGTTGGTCCTAGAATGACCATGAAGCCCAAATATAACCTTGCCCTCTTGTGGAGCAATGCACTGTATATAGATGGCAATAGAATGCAAATACTTTGTGAAATGATCAATAAGTACAAAAACACATTTCTTAACATGCACTATGAGTAGGCTGAAAGAGAGGTCCATAGATGAGCCCTCCCATGAGAATATCCTCACAGTGGTCTGAAAAATGAAGGGATGCATACTCCCATTGGAACACTCTATCAATAGATACACACTCCCAAGTGACAACGTTGTTGGCCTTTGAGATAAGGCTCATGTCGCTTCATGAATCCATTATTTGACATGCCACATGCCAAAGTCATCCACCATCATGCTGCTATATGTGGGAGACTCCTTCCTATGTGGAAGTACCTCCTTATCCTCCAATGCTAAAGGGTATCCCATTTTCACAATGATTGTGCCATCCTCTTCTTTTGAAATATCATGCAAAGTATGGGAGAAAATCAGCCCATACTCTCCCAAGAGTAGCGAAAGCAACAATAGCTCTTGTTGCCTCCTCACATCTCCATCATATAGGCCATGGAGTGAAAAAATGAAGATTTACAAGAAAAATGTCACATCACCCCAATGCAACCAAACTCCTTGCTGCCATATAATGCAAGTGCCATGCCAAGTCCCAACCACCACCATACCCTTTGAAATAGGATATGTCACATGCTGACCAAACTCTTTCAAGAGTAGTCAGCACCACCTTGCCTCCTCTTGTCCTATGTCATAGATATTCAAGTGGCTCTCTAGCCTCTTTCTCATCAACATCACCCATCCAACCAATGGTGAGTCCCTATCATCATGCTCCCAATGGGTATCCCTCCAAGGGAGAATACCATTCTCCCAAATAAAATCATTATCTTTGCATTTCATGGGATGTTGAAATGCAATCTCCTGGAGATCTCCATATGAAGACCACTCATCAATGACCATGTTGAACCCATAAGGATCCAAGTATACTGAAGGAAAAATATTCTCATTGAGTTGTGAAGTGCCCATCAATAAGGATCCATCATAACAATGGGAGATAAGATGTATCTCATCAACCATCTACCTATTCCTTGATACATATGTATAATGGTCATTAGAATGCTCCAATAATGGTTGGGCCCCCAACTCATTGATCAGGTGATCATGTCCAAGTGAAAAAATGCTCAAAAATGGAAATGCTTAGAAATGGTTGCAGTTTGAATGAAGGGAAAGCCCTCGTCATTTCGATTCTAGCACCATGAACGAGACTCAAATCCGATGTCGTATGTGAAAGTTACTGAAGGTTGAAATTTCCCAATGACCTCTAAAACAGGGTTTTTGCCTATGATTTTGTCAAATTTTCAAAAAAAAAAAAATACATGGAAATTTTCATTTTTTATTAAGTTTTTATAGGCCTATTATAGGGTGCCACGTGGCCTGCCCAAAGGCTACCATGTGGCCCCATGCCATTGGTTAAAGGGTTATGTAAAAATGTTGCAGGAAAGAGGGGTCGAACCCTCGAACCGACACCTCGGGCAGGGTCAACCCGACCAACACGGAAGCAGCTTCAGGATTGAAACGAGGGTGATTCAGGTGAAGTGTGAATGTTAATTTACATCGCCTCATGCAAATATTGAACTACCAGCCAGTTCGGGCGAAACTTGGGTATAGCCCTCAAGGGCTAGCACTATGGTGATAAGACCTGGGTCTAAGACCATGGGCTAAGCCCTGTTGAATGAGCGAGATTTTAGGTTTAAGCCCTCATGGATAAGGGTTAAGACCCCGCGACTGGCGTTGTAACTAAGGGCTAAACCCCATTTCAAACGGCGGAAATTTTTGGTTTAAGCACTTAGGTGCTAGCCCCATAATCAGATGACCTACAGGTCATGACCGCAGGCGCAGAGTTAACACTAACCGCCAGCACTAACTATACTTTGCATTTTCTGCATGTAAACACGCCAACAAAATGACAGTTAAATTTTTTGTTGCCCCTAAAAATAGCGTGGTTCTGCCTATTCTGATATGTCCGCCTATTTTGGTGGAATTAACTGGAGTTACTCCAGTTTTGGAGGAGGTTTTTTAGTGCCACTGGGAAAAATCTTGTTTGGGTCATAAATTTCTCAATTTTCGACCAAACAAGATGAAATTTTAGTCAATTTTGGCTTTCTTCAGTAGTATGGTGCGTTTGGGATAGGTTTTAGAGAAAAAAAAGGTGTTATTTAGCCATTTTTGCTTCAGGGAAGAGGAAAGAGCCACCAGGGCCATCAGGAAGATGGAACTGTATTGGGTTGTACTTCACTGTTTGAGGTGAAACAAAAGCCATTTTTAGCTTATTTATATCTTCTGAAGTCAAATTCACAGCTTTTTTTTCCTGTTTAGGCATATATTTCAGTGTGTAACCATTTTTTAGCAAATTAATAAAGCAAGGACACACTATTGGGGAGCCTTGGACCGGCAGATGTAGCCTAGGAGGGGTGAACTGCCTCATCAGTTTGCTGTGTTATGCTATGGTGAATTTTTCTTGCTCTGTATTTCTACTGTGATATATTAAACGATAACTTTAAATAACAAATCCTCACACATAAACTCAGAAACAATTACCAAAAACACTTTGTTTAACCTGCAAGACATGGAGAATACTTTGCACACTTAATTATATCGAAATAGATATTTTGCATAGCATTACAAATAGTTCCATTTTAAGATCACTTTATATTAGAGCTAAATTTTTACTTTGCATTTGTTCTTGTGCAAATATATAGTTGTCTATTTGCAAGTTTTGATGCTTACTAGGCTTAAACTCAAGAGAGGTGAATGACAGTTGGTTAGAGCACAAAGTAATCCTCAACCAAGGAGGGACAGAGAGCCTTTAACTCCATTTTCTAATTCACACTCAAGAGCCATAGAAGAAGCCTCAAGAATGTCTTAAGAGAAGAAGAAGCTCCTGAAGACATGGATCCCAAAGAAGAAGAACGAGTATTTTGAAAGGCTTTCCTAGACATGACAGAGATGGTGAGGATACTCTACCAAGAAAGGAATGATAGGCTTGTTGGAGAAGGGAATAAACACCAGAAAGAAGCAGAGGGTTCTTCAGGAAGAAAGAAAAGTGATGACAAGTCAAATAAAGGACACGGAGGTAATGGTGATCCACCATCCCCATCTTCATCCTCTTCCTCTTCATCGTCATCCTCTACTTCAGTGAATCAATCTCACAAGTCTAAAACCACTGGTAAAAGTCCATTTTTAAAGCTTGATGTTAAATTTGAGTTGCCTATGTTTAATGGTGAAGTCAATGCAGAGAAACTTGACAATTGGATAAGACAGTTGGAAGTTTATTTGAGGATACAAAACCTTCATGAAGACGACACCAAGATTCAGTTAGCCTCTTTGAGAATGGAAGCAGCAACATTGGTATGGTGGGAAGCCAAGACCAAGGATGAAATTCAAAAAAATGGTAAGATCGCTTTATCATGGGCTGAATTTAATTCCAAAATTAAGCAGCAATTTTATCCATTAGCTCATTTGCAAAAGGCTATCATGAATTGGCAAATTTTTAGACAACTTAAGTGACAAAGTGTTCAAGATTACACTCAAGGGTTTAGACGAAGGCCTTTATTACTTGGAATTGATTTGCATAGCCAAGAGACTTTGCTGAAATATATAGGTGTTTTACATAGCTATCTTATACATACTATCCTTATGTTCAATCCTACTAGCCTAGATGAGGTTTGTGTCCAAGCCACGCATTTAGAGGCTAGAGGGAAACAATATTTTGATGGGAATGAGGGTACTGCATTTAAAGGAAAAGGGATAAAAATAAATGCAAACTATAGGAAAGAAAAAGGAAAATTATTTTGTAAAAATTGTTCCAAAATAAACCACGATGAAGACCATTGCTGGAAACTTCATTTGGAGCTAAAACCAAAAAAATTAAAACCAAAGATAAGGCCAAAGAAAAGGGCAAAACAGTTGCAATAGCTGAACAATACTTAGGGTCTGAATTAGGAGGTGAAAATAAAAGCATAGCCATGGTACTAAATAACATAAAGGGGAAAGAGATTGTAAATGAAACAAATCCCAGTACTAGCACTTTAAACTATCACATAGAAGCTCAAAATGAAGAGAGGAGGATAGAACTATTTCATGTGAGGATAATTTCCAAACACACAAAGATAGACACACTATTTGATAGTGGGTCTCAAGCAAACCTCATCTCAGAAGACTTAGTTAAGAAGTTGAAACTTGAGACCATTCCACATCCAAAGCCATATCCACTTGGATGGATTTGCAAGGATGCTAATTTACAAGTCTTAAGGAAGTGCATGTCGCACTTCACCATAACAGCTCATTATGTTGACTTGGTTGAATTAGATGTGGTACCTCTTGACATTACATGTGTGGTGTTGGGTAGTCCGTACTTATATGACATAAAAGAGATCTTCCGTCGCCACGAGAACAAGTATCATCTATTCAAGGATGGCAAGGATTTTATTGTGAGAGCACATCGAAAGAAGCTAGAATCGTCTTTAGTGAATGCAGGGCAATTGAAAAGGCTTGTCAATGCAAGTCAAAATCTAAGTTTGTTGATGATTAAACACAAATATTTTGTACATAATCCTTTTCATGTTATTTCTGATTTAAATGATGATATGTTTTAGTCTGAAAGCAGGTCATCTTTGGAAGAAGATAACAAGATGTTGCAGAAGGTGTCTTTGGTGTCGATTAGTGCAGAGAACAAAGTGTCGGTGCAAAGTGGTGAAAGAATCCAAGAAAGGGAAAAGCATTCAAGAAAAGAGGACACAAAGTTCAGCAAGGGTCATTGCTGGTTTCAGAATGGTAGATTGGTATGGCGAGAAAACTTGGTTGGGAATTGGCACAAGTACATTGCTCATTCGACAAAAATTCGCCATGTGGACAGTTGGCAAGGTGAATCTTATTTTCAATTTCCTTTGAAGGTAGAACATTGTAGGAACAATATGATTTCCACAAATTTCAGTTGCTATTCTGCAAGTTTCAAAAATTTGCAGCATGACTCAGTCAAGGTTAGCAACAGTTGGTCAGCAGATTCAAGGAAGAATTTATCTTTTTATGAGAAGCTCAATGATGAAATCAGGAAGATTTCAGTGGTTCAAGGTTGGAAGAGTGGAGAATTAGTCTCCTCATCTTCAATTTCTGTAATTTAGAGAGCTTTCGGGGTCCAAAAGCTTCCCATTGGGGAGGTGTGATCAGGTGATCATGTCCAAGTGAAAAAACTGCTGAAAAATGGAAATGCTAAAAAATGGTTGCAGTCTGAATGACCGGAAAGGCCTCGTCGCTGTGATTCTAGCATCATGAATGAGATTTAAATTCGATGTCATATGTGAAAGTTACTGAAGTTTGAAATTTCCTAATGACCTTCAAAATAGGACTTTTTGCCTATGATTTTGTCAAATTTTCAAAAAAAAAATTAAATGGAAAATTTCATTTTTTATTAAGTTTTTATAGGCCTATTATAGGGTGCCACGTGGCCCCATGCCATTGGTTAAAGGGTTATGTTAAAAATGTTGAAGGCAAGAGGGGTCGAACCCTCAACCTGACACCTCGAGCATGGTCGACTAAACCAACACGGTAACAGCTTCATGATTGAAATGAGGGCGAGTCGAGTGAAGTGTGAATGTTAATTTGGGTCACCTCATGCACAGATTGAACGACCAGTCGGATCGGGCAGAACTTTGGGTATAGCCCTCAATGGCCAACGCTATGGTGATAAGACCCGGGTCTAAGACCATGGGCTAAGCCCTGTTGAAAGAGCGGGATTTCAGGTTTAAGGCCTCAGGGCTAAGGGTTAATACCCCGTGACCAGCACTGTAACTAAGGGCTAAACCCCATTTCAAAAGGCATAAAGTTTTGGTTTAAGCACTTAGGTGCTAGCCCCATAATCATATGACCTACAGGCCATGACCACGAGTGCGGAGCTAACACTAACCGCCAACACTAACTATACTCTGCCTTTTCTGCATGTGAACGCACCAAAAAATTGACAATTAAATTTATTGTTGCCCCTAAAAATAGCGCGGTTTCGCCTATTCTGGTCTGTCCGCCTCTTTTGGTGGAATTAACTGGAGTTCCTCAGTTTTGGAGGAGGTCTTTTAGTGCCACTAGGAAAAATCTTGTTTGGGTCATAACTTTCTCATTTTTTTACCAAAAAAGATGAAATTTTAGTCAATTTTGGCTTTCTTCAGCATTCTGGAGTGTTTGGGATAGGTTTCAGAGTGAATAGAGGTGTTATTCAGGCATTTTTGCTTCAGGGAAGAGGAAAGAGCCACCAGGGCCATCAGGAAGATGGAGTTGTATTGGGTTGTACTTCACTGTTTGAAACAAAAGCCATTTTTAGCTTATTTATGTCTTCTGAAGTCAAATTCATAGCTTTTTTTTCCTATTTAGGAATATATTTTAGTGTGTAACCATTTTTGAGAAAATTAATAGAGAAAGGACACACCATTGGGGAGCCTTGGACCGACAGATGTAGCCCGGGAAGGGTGAAATGCCTCATCAGTTTGTTGTGTTATGCAATGGTGAATTTTTCTTGCTGTGTATTTTTGTTGTGATATATTAAACAATAGCTTTAGATAACAAATCCTCACACATAAACTCAGAGACAATTACCAAAAACACTTTGTTTAACCTGCAAGACATGGAGAATACTTTGCACACTTAATTACATGGAAATGGATACTTTGCATAGCATTACAAATAGTTCCATTTTTAGATCACTCATCATTGTTGCTCCATGACAATGTTGTTGATCTCCATGACGGTGCATCTGTTGTCTCATGATCATGCTCGATGCTGAACATATAGTTCTGCATTGGATTGTTTAGGAAAATACTCATCATATCCTCCAAAAATATACACTCCAACACCAAGAGTTGTGTGTAGCTCAACAATGACATAATAAGATGAATGCACATCTCCTCCTTGATCCTATCAAGGGTCCTCTGCATAGCGATAGTCTGTCGCTCCAAATCAGTAGTGTGTTTTGACCCTAGGTCATGCAATGGCATGTCCTCACAACCTTCCACAAGATGTGTTGAAATAATAGAAAGTGGAAACATTTGCATACCTTGGTTTTTCTTGGGAACATCTAGTACTGCTACAAGGGTTCCTCCCACCAGTGTGATGACTTCCCCAACTATTGGTGATGGTGGATGCTCCTCTATCGCTGCATCAGTGTAGGTATAATTCTCCTCCTCCTCATTCATCTCCAAAATAGTGCATGGGACTCCAAATGTCAAGATATCAAGACCACTATTCAAAGGTGCAAGTGTTTTTTCTCCTGATGCAAGTGCTCCTGCAGTAAGTGGTGGTCGAAGTTTCTTCTCCTTTGATATATTCTTGTCAAACTTCTTGATCAGCCTTTGAGTAAAATCTACATATGCAGTCACTCTTGCATGACTCAAATGGCTGAACCATTAAATGTTTGCTTCACCCTCAAGGTGTGGCACTGCAATCTCAACAGCTTCTCTTTATACCACAGGATGTAGTAGGAAGAATGCATCCAACTCCATTCCCCAAGCCCTTGTTGTACATGTGGATAACCCATCAAATGTAGAAAATATAAATCTATTATGCTTTGTTCTTCTATTACTCCAAGGTATTCTTTCTTATTTGAGCTGAATGAACTATGGGAGGGCTACATTCTCCTTGAAAGCTCTTGATTGAGAATTTATTCTATAGGATACTCACTGAGAATCTCATGATCTAAGTTTCCTCCATCTCCATGCCTTTTATCTTCTTATTCAAAAGAAAAGGGCATAGTATATTTCTTTGGAGCTCTATGCAATACCGGTTCCTTCATTTTTTGATAGGAAGTGCATGGACCTTCCTCATCTCGAAACCCTATTGTCGTTTCATTGGTTTTCTCCCTTCTTCTTTGCTTAACCTCCTTGTTGAGCTCCCTCGTAGATCTAAAAAGAGATGAGATAAAACTCATTCCTTCCATCATTTTGATCTCTTTCTCCTTCTTCTTATTCTCTTGATAGAATAATGGCTGAGATCCACAGGCTGAGCCAAGATTATGTTCTGATACCACTGTAATATTCCCAAATAGGGAAGCAACAATATTTGAACACAATAATGGAAAGTAGTAGTGTAAATCAATACATAAACATGTGAGACCAATATGGAGCCACTTTATTCATCAAATCGACAGCAAATAAACATAATACATTGAGGCATAAATCATACAATAGGAGCAAGCAAGCTTCCAATGAATAAACCCTCTCAAAAGTGAGGTGTTGCTACTTAAAAAATGGTCGGAGAGCTGCTACAACACAGTCATAAAGAACATAGCTACAATATGAGATCATAAAATGATATAATAATACTTATATATTCCTTAAAATATGTTATACATAAATATCTAGGCACTATATCACCTTTCCAAGACTACCCAAGGGGGTTTCTGGAAAATGCATACAATATGCAAATGTAAGTTGCAGCCGTAGGGCTAAAGATTTGCTGCAACAAATGAATGAGAAGATATGGCTGAAGCTTATGTAGAATCCTATATCTCTTCTCCAATAGATCCTCCATATGAAAGGATTTCCCCTCCACTGAAGAAATCACCTCCCAAAACACATACTGCAACTAACCCTGCAACTCCTCCCTAAAATAATGCAAATATAGTCTGGAACTACACTGTAGGGGATAAATACTCCTTAGCATACTGCCAAATATGCCAATAAAGCCCAAGGGGCTTCGTTACTAGTGTCCCAATGGAAGGAAACCTTCCTCCACTGAAAAACTAGCTCAGAAAACACCGAGTACAAACCTCCACTGTTGCACCCTACAACACAACACAAATCTAAGAAGAAATTGCACTGTTGAAGAAATTTGAAGCTTGGCCTGATTCCAAAATGTGGAAATATAGTGAAAATAATTCTCCTGAGTGGGAACTAGAAGTCCCTTAAGGATAGAAGTGGGATTCCCGCTCGGGGAACACCCTGTGCTAAACAACTAAAGAGAGCAAGAAATCTAAATAGACCATCAACAAAATATAATCCAATAATTCCCACAATGGCTGCCATCCCTTATATTTTTGGTGAGATTCCTCACCTTGGGCCCCACTCATTAAAGCCACTACTTCCATGCATGGAGTCTCCCTCCAAAACTACATTGTCCCTCAATGAATGCCACTCCTTCCATACTAGCGTTGTTTGATTTGGTCAAGGTTGACCTAGTCTACATGTTCCAACCCCTTTTCACACATAAGGGTCTTCAATCCAGCTTTTAGATGACCTCCTTTCACATTAGGACTGTCTTTTATTCCCACTAAGGAGATTTATGGGTCTCCATACCCTCTTATTCTTCTAAGAGAAAAATCAAAATTTAATATTCCAATTAGCTGTGTTCTAATTTAGGTGTATTGAAGAAAAGAAGAATCAACATTAAATGCAGCAAAAGAAGCAGTGAAGATATCTTGGAGGCATTCATAGGACAAGGTTCTAAGTCTGGGTCATGCTACTTGTCATTTAAATATTTATAAGAAGAATTTCTCGTGGGTTTTCCTCTCCAAGAGGTAGAGGTTTTTCCCTGGCTCTAGGAGCCTAATTTATGTGTCTCGTGCATTTTGATAATTGAATTGATGAAAGATTAAATAAGAGAAGACATAAGTAACCCAAGTAAGCTCACAAGTAATTATCAAGAAGCTAATTTAAATTAATCTCCAGCCCTCCAAATTCTTAACATGGTATCAAAGCTAAGGTGCTAAAGAAAAAGGGCTATTGACAAGAAGACACTCAAGGATAAAAATTCATTTTTATAGAAAGCATCAAAGCAAAAGTCAAAGTCTACATTGAAAATTCAAATCAGTTTTCAAGGAAAATCCTCAAGCCATCTCAAGAAGACTTTAAACCTTATTCAAAGAATCCACACATCGAGGAGGTAATCTTTGACATCAAATATTCTTGACATTGTTGGAAGACAAATCATTAAGGACCACCCAACACTATTGAAGACATGTTCATTCTGAATTAATCCTTGATTATCAAGGATCGAATATCACCTACTTTGAAGTTAGTTTAAGAGGTAGTTCCCACCATCATCTTCAAGAAGAAATCTGATAGAAGAAGAAAAGCATCTACTCAAGTAAGTATCTTTATTACTTCATATGAATCTATCAAAATTTATTCTTTGCAAAGAAAGAAACAAACTGGTCAGGGTTTCAAACTTTCTTATAGAGAAGATAAGGACAATGAAGTCATGCCAAATACATGAAGGGAGATATAAGAGCCCAAAGGACTCTTACAGAATCCATAAAAGACTCTCTCATCTCCGATGTACCAAATCTAGAATCATCAAAAGGAATATATGAGAAATTTCTGGAGCTATTCTCTATGAGTACTGTAGGAGAAGAAATCTCTGAGATCAACTATAGGAACTGGGAAAAGTAATGTATGACATTGAGATGATTACAGTGGTGCTGAATTCTCTACTAGAAGAATGGGGAAACTTCACTTCAGGTTTATACGGGAAGAAAGAAGCCACACCATTCTATGATTTATGGTCTCTATGTAAAATAGAGGAAACAATATTGAGAGCCTAAGGTGTTACAGGATCAAGTGAAGGGAATCAAGCTTTTGCAACCACACCAAGGAAGAAAGAAAAATTTGACAATTTTGGTCCTCATAATAGTATGGAAAAAGCACGATGCTTTGGATGTGATGAACTTGGGCATTATAAAATATATTGTCTTAAATATGAAAAGGAAAAGAGGAATAGGTAAGAAGCCCATATCTCAGAAATGAGGGAAGAACTAGATGCAAATAAATCTAAGAAAGAAGAATCTTGGAATCTCCACTATGATTGAGATCATCTTATTTTTTTAAATAATTTATGTTGCTTTTATGATAGGAAGTAGTGTAGCATCCTGATCAAAGCATGGTAGGAGTTCTTGGTAAAAAAACTCCTGGAAAACCTCTATGATAACAATATTGATGGAAGGCAGTCATCAAGATCAATGGTCATCACGAAAACAGAATTCTGGGATGTGATGACATATTACTGATGCATGCCAAGGGAATGAAGCTCTTCATTATAAAGGAATTTCTACAAGATGACTCAAAGGAAAGAGGTATGAGGTATATATATGCTGACACTGGATGTTGTGAAGTCATGTCATATGGTTGCAGGTAATGGACTTCGATATTTAAAAGTATGATTCTTCAAGGTAATTAAAAGGTAATGGACTGCTAGTTGATATGATTCTATACAGATGCGATTACCAATCTGATTCTTCTTATGAGATTCTTCAATTTGAAAGTGACCACGTACCTGTATGAATACCTCCCTAGTTAAGAGGGAGTGTTGAAAAGTGTAACTAGGTTGGTCTTCATATTGACTATGTAGTTATGTATTTTATGTAAAGAAGAAGAAAAATAAAATAAAAATTATTTTGTACTTGCTTCATGGGTTTCATGAGAAATATTTTATTATAGGTTAAATAGAATTCTTCTTGATGTCTATCTAGGTTTTTGTATTCTAGGTAAAAATGTAATTAAGAGTCATGAAAATGAAGTGCCTAGTTTGAAGAATGACCTCCAAGATCTTGTGGAAGAATGGCTCATAACATCCCTCATGACTATCGTCCTTAATGCTGGAAAATATAGTCTTCATACTATATTAAAGTCGGCCTATATGACAATTTAGTGGTCGGCCTATATGACAGCTGAATGGTCGGCCTAATAACCAAGCATATGTCACTATGTATACCCTTGCTGCGGTTCATTCAACATAGAAATTATTTTGGATATCTCTGAAGAAGTAATAGCATGAAAGTGTGGATTTCCTCTACGAATTATAATGGTCATCTAGTTGCGGATTGGCCAAAAATTGAATGCGGATACTCCTATATAAAATGAAAATTTCAGTGAAGGTCAAAGTGAAGGTTCTATGCTGACTTCTGAGGTTGGAGTCAAGGTTACAAATGCTAATCTCCATGAAGGAAGTTGCGAATGTTCTGTGATAATGTTAACATGGATGAAGCTCCCTATATATGCGAGTAAGAGTGAATAAATGCATATCATTCTTGAAAATCATTCTAACACAGAAAAATGTGGACGTTCCTAATGTATCACAACATTAGTAAGAAGACTAATAATGAGAAATAATTATGGTAATCTCAGAGTGACAAATGCAGACTTATGTGTGGGTATAGTACTGAAATAAATATGGATGTAAGTGTATGCTCCAGAATGGAAAAAGGATGCAGCCAAGTGTGGAAAGATTGCGGTCAACCTACAAGTATGGAAGAAATGCAATGAGAAGCTAATGTGATGCGTAAGGGTTATAATGAAATGCAAAGTAGGGAAGGTAAATTTTTGATTTACCTTCCTACAATGAAATTACTACTCAAGAAGATTCAAGAATGTACCAAGTAAAGAATAATATCTCGAATGATCTAGTATCCAATATCTGAATCAGTGAGAAGTAGTTAGTGCAAGTTAACATAGAAAAGCAGGATCAACATTAAATGCAGCAAAAGAAGCAGTGAAAATATCTTGGAGGCATTCATAGGTCAAGGGTCTAAGTCTGGGTCATGTTATGTGTCGTTTGAAGATCTATAAGAAGAATTTTTCATGGGTTTTTCCTCTCCAAGAGGAAGAGGTTTTTCCCTGGCTCTAGGAGCCTAATTTGTGTGTCTCTTGGATTTTGATAATTGAAATGATGAAATATTAAATAAGCTAAAGAATAGAAGACATAAGTAACCCAAGTAAGCTCACAAGTAATTATCAAGAAGAGAATTTATATTAATCTCCAACCCTCCAAATTCAACACCAGTGTCCAACGTCACATTGTGACAAATATTTTCTCAATATGAAAACCAATTGTTGGCTTCAGGGGTCCTCACCCAGGTTCAGAGTATTTTCGCATCCAAAAAAATCCTCCAACTACTGGCCCTTTCGGCAATGATATGCTAGCGTAGACCAAAGTCTCACCCAAAGCAGTATGGGGGGGGTGGTGGAGCAAGGTTTCCACACCCTGAGGAAGATTTTGATGTGGTAGATCTAATTAGAATTACTACAAATAATATGACATATTTGTGCATGCACAGTCAATGATAAACATATCTACCCCTTTCACACATTGTCACAGAATACTTCAATATATTTCGCGCACAGTAGCTAATTGTACTTCATTCAGATCTACTTATCTACACATACTAATACTCACGCATAGATGCAATTAACCATTTATAGAAGTAAATACGCAACAACAGAACAGATCTAGATCTACACAGATAACATATAATCTAAGAAATAATATCACATAATATTATGATTTCACCTAAAATTCCTTATTTATTAAGATATTTGCAATTCAGTCAATGTGTTAGCCTAGAATCACATTCTTTTTTTTTTTTTTAAATGACGATGTTTGGGTTTTTATTTAGGTTTAAAATAATAAGGAGTTCTTATTTTGTAAGATTAGGTTTTGGAAGCTTATAATTACAAAGTGATCTTCCCACATCTGTTAATTTCGTGGTCTTCATGCAAAGGGAGGTGAGAAGTAACGGATTCAATGAAACACATGGTATCGTGAGAAGAAATATGTTAAGATGATATTAAGTAGGTTTATTATGAAAGAATGTAAACTGGGAAATACCCACATTCTTGTAGGTGTAAATTTATCTACAGAACCATATCCCAGTACATGGGAAGAATAATAAAATATTTCCTATATTCTATGTGCCATTTTGGTTGGAATTTTAATGTATGCAATGGTTTGTATTAGACTAGACATTTCACATGCAGTGGGAGTATTGAGAAGGCATATTTCAAGACCAAGGAAGTAACATTGGACAACAGTATGTTGGCATTGATGATGCAATTGTTGGTATAGTTTCTAGATTCAGTCTTCTTAGTTGGCATTGATGTCAACTTGCTAGTTTGATGATATCTAGCTATTTATGTTGGATTGATAGGCTTGAGTGGTTGCTGGTGTTTTTGGCTTGTAATGTAGCTTGGCTTATGTTTATGTTGCTTGGTTGAAATGTTAGTTGCAGGGTGATTTGAAAATTGTGTAGATGATATGTGTGTGGAGCAGATATTACCATTGTAGAGGTGTTTGTGGGATTATCATAACCATTGTATTTACCGTGGCATTGACAGTGAGGTTATCATGGTACAAGGGTTTGTGGTATCGATATAACCATGGCATTTACTTGTGGTATTTTCCTGAATATTACCATGGTACAAGGGTCCATGGTATTGGCATAACAATGGTATTGGCTCGTGGCATTGACCTTAAGTTTACTATCGTACAGGTGCTCTTGGTATTGGATAATCATCGTATTTTCCTGTGGTATTCGTGTGGAGGATTATTTAGAATAATTTAACATATAATTTTGAGAGTGTTGGTTCCTGAGTGAGTGACTGTGGATTGAAGGTGTGTGAGTGTGTGAGAGTCTGCTAAAGTGATCTATCTAATATATTTCATATCTATAGCGGTGTAAAGTTGTATGTTTTTTCATATATTATTTTCAAATCAGAGTAGTTGTTGGGTTGCTCAGGTTGAGTAGGTTTGAGAGCCCAGTTTGAAAATGCATGAAATGTGGTTCGCATGGAGCTGTTGAGGGAATTGAGGCTCATAGTAGATAGGGTGTAGAGAAGGTGGAGGCCTTGTAGCCAACAAATCAGAACAAGTAGCATATTTCTCCAGAGTCCAGTGGTATTGGGAGAGGCTCATTGGTCGTGGTGGCTTTCAGCGAATAGGTGTTCATAGAATCGTGAGACAAGAGTCTCTCTATCTGATGTTGCTAGCGGAGTTGTATTACAAGTTGATTCTTCTAGCTACTAGGTGGTATCTCCTCTATGTAAAAAAATTGTTCAACATAATAGTATATTTGGGTAGAAACAAAGGGTGGTTTTTTCCCTGGAGAGGGTTTTCCACCAGAAAACATTTTTGTCCTCTTATGTGCATCTTTTCCTTTATGGTATTTTTATATGGTGGTTTTACATGCTTTGATACATTAATTTCATGTTTATTTCATGAGTGTGGGTAATAGTTTACTGA
Organism: Pinus albicaulis; assembly: GCA_034641835.2. Taxonomy (NCBI): domain Eukaryota; kingdom Viridiplantae; phylum Streptophyta; class Pinopsida; order Pinales; family Pinaceae; genus Pinus; species Pinus albicaulis. Next base: position 225,825,733 of record CM076577.1, on the reverse strand, counting down.
ATTTAGTGTTTTTGTTAAAAAATAAAATAAATTCTAACACTACTAATTCACCCCCCCTTCAGTAGTGAGACATTTCCAACAATTGGTATCAGAGTTGGGTTCTCTTAGTGAAGCTTCATATATTGGGAGAAGATCATGGGACCATCGCCAAAAATAAGAGGAAACAATCTCAGAATAAGAAGATTTGAAAACATGTTAAGAATGTTACAAAATCTAGATAACCTCTTCTGCTGGTAAAAGGTATGGAAAACAATATTTTCAGTTGTGGACATTTTCCTTTACAATCTAGTGATGATGATTTTGGGGTGTTGGAACCTGTTTTTGTCCCCATATTTACTCATTTATTTACTCCTTTTACCTACATTTACACTCTTTTTACCCTTTTGAGCTGTGCCTCCTACTGAAAAAACCTTCTTATTATGTGACTGGAGGTAAACATATTTTACTTAGCATTATTTCAATGTTTTTGATTAAATTTGGGTAGATTTATGGGATCATACTTATTAGACTAATTCTAAATATCTATGTCTTGGACTCATAGACTATGAAGTCTATTAACAGGGAGCTAGAGAATATTTGAAATCCAAACAAAGCATAAGGGGATGGAAACCTCACCATTCAAGTGTCACTCACCATTCTGTACTTAAATCCTATTTTACAATTATTTACTTAATCCGATAGTCAACGTTGAACATTGTCTTTAGTATAGCAGCAAGTTGTTCACGGGATATCTTAGGATATCAAGCACCAATATCCTTGTGCCCTAGGATGTAAAATGGTTTTCTCAAATAGCAGACAGCTGAAGATCAATGAAGTTAAACACAACCAATTGAGGATCAATCTCAGAAAGGATACTACATAGCCTAAGATAGTCATTGTTTCAACTATTTTTTATGTAGGAAATAATCAATTAAGTTTAGTTCTTATCAGGTATCCTTTTTAAAGGCCCGATCCATGTTGTCATAGTTTGGAGCAAAATAAACAGAGACAAATATCACGATTGTAATCAGAATTCCTTAGTAATGTCAAGATGCTAGAGAAAGGCATGTACTAGACTTATGATGGATTGTTGATTTGATCTTAATATAATTCGCTTTTTGCTACAAAATTCGTACTGCATATTGTGGTTTTTACCAATTTCTAAGTTTTGAGTTAGTTCAACATGTTCTAGGTGTGGCCAGGGCCCACCATGACTTGTCATCAAATTCCCTTATTTGATTAGGCTTTAGAATTTATATTAATTTCGTGTGAATTAGTTTCAGGCTGAAGATCTAGATTTGATATGAAGACAATATTTGTTATACTCATAACTCAACAACTTGAATCTGTATTGATTATTTTGTTACACATACCTCTTTGATTCTAATGATTTGATTAAAGGTTTCGATCCCATGTTCAAGTAGTGTTTGTAGAGGTAAAAATTGTTTGAATTATGGTAATAAAAATCATAAAGCTATTTGTCTTATGCTGAGAAGATTAGCACATTGTTTGAATCAAATATGGTATAATATGACTAACGATATCACTCAACATGGTACATGATTGAATTAGGAATTTTGATGAAGGTTTAGTTGTTAGTTTAGGTACAAGATCTATGATTTATTATGGATTGGTAATGATACATATATAGGTAGTGCGGAGTGTGTTGAGTTATTTTAAAACATTTATGTTTGCAGACTAGCTGGCTGATAAACTCTGTAGCAAATATTTTTTTTTGTTGTTTGGTGATATAGTGGTTTCTTCATAAAGAGAAGGCCTGTGTATAAACTAAGTGGCATCATAGTTCAATAGTAGTTAGTCTTATTTATATTTACTTGTGAAATTATAGTTCTGAATACTTTAGATATCAGTAAGTGTGTGAGTGGATGATTTATTTTTGCTTAAACTAGAGGTTTCATTTAGATCAATATTGCTACTATGAAGCTTGAATACTGTAATTAGAAACTTGGAATTTATTTGTTTGGAAAATGATGATGTAGTTAAAAAGTTTCTATTCCAGCAATTAGATATGAAGATTCTTTTCTCTTTCAAGTAAGGATTAGTATGTTTATTATGACTTAATAAATAGTGTGTTTTTTTAAAAGTAAGCATGACAATAATTGTGAAATATTAAGCAGTGACATGGTTTTCATTATCAATAATTATTAGGATTGCAAGTGCATTCTTGAACTTGAGTTAATTTCTTCTTGGTTCTTAAATTAAAAATAAAAAAGAGACTAGGGATAATATAGAAAGAAACCAATAATTATATCCTTAATTGTAACCTTGAATCAATATGCATTCTAACTCAGAGATTATGATTCCTTGGTCGATAATTTAATATTAAGTGGTTTTTAAGGGCGATTATGTAATATTCCAAATCTGGAATTTTCTACAACAATAAGAATACCCTAAGGTATTCCAAAGTTGGAGAGTAACAAGTGATCAACTAATATAATGTATTTAAACACAAAGCTTCAATAGAACAATCACAACAACAAACTATGCCTTTTTACAATGTCACCAAGCAGGGAAAAGAAACTAATTTGGCCCCAAAAACATTATTTTCTGAATATTGAGTTATAACAGTGAAAAATAACGGTTGTTTCCCTTAGAGTAGACAATATAGGACATGCATGCAAAAGAGTTCCAGAAACAAATTCCTTTAGCTTAGTTAAACAGATCTCCCATGCTCAAAACAACTTAAAATTGACAAAACCCCAAGACTGCAAAATGTCGGAGCTGCTGCATAAGAGACTGCACAGTCTAATAGAGGTTAAACTCAGAAAATAGAGAAATATATCTGATATTATTATTAAAATACTCAATGAAGCATAAAACAGAGATCTAATCTCTTTTATACAAATCCAAGAAGACCCAGCAAGGGTTTCTTGACAGAAAAGATATACAAGAGAAAGCTGCTGCAAATCTGTGGCTGAATAACACTGTATGGCTAAAAATCTGCATAAGATGGCTGAACATGCAAAGACATGGCTGTAGATGCTTCCTCTAGCTTTCCCAAAGAAAGGTTGATCCTCCTCTTGGGAAACTAGCTCCTCAAAATGGGGTTTGCCCCCTTCCACTGCACACCTTAAGAAATAATGAAGTTTTTTGAAGGGAATGCATTTTTGCTGAAGGTATATGCTTGGCCCAACACCAGGTAGTGGAAAATTCAGATCATAAAACTCCTCTTATATTTCTTGAACAAGATCTCCAAGAAAGAGTAGGGAATCCCCACCCGGGCAAACCCTTGCACTAAGCAGTGCAACAACTTAGCTAAACAACCAAGTATGGAGGAAGTCTATGCAGACCACATAAATATAATCTCTAATATTTCCATATGCTTGCCATCTCTTTCATTATATAATTGATGAGCTTCCTCACCAAGGGTCCCACCCACTATGAGGTTGCTTCCATTCAAAGGCTCCTCCACAAAAGCTGTGATGTCCATCAAGATGGTGCAATGTATCTAGATAGATTTGTTGACTTGGTCAACCTTGACTGATTCTTCATGCCCTGTCCCTTTTCACAATCAAGGTGCCTTCATTTTATCTGGCTGGATTGATCTCTATTCACATTGAGCTGGCTTTATTTAGAATCCACTTATTTGAGAATAAATCATGTTGACTTGGTCAAACTTGACCTTGTCCACATAGTTTAGATCTTGTTCACACACGTAGATTCTTGAATTGGTTATTTCATGATCCCCTTTCACATTAGGAAGGATTTTTATTTATACTTGAGAAAATTATGAGCCTCCTTGCTCAATTATTCATCCATCTAAATTTTAAGAGAAAAATTAATATTCCCATTAGCTGGATCTAATTTAGGAATATTACAGTCTCCCCTTCCCAAATGTTGATTGTCCTCAAGCTACTGCAAGGGTGCTGCAAAATCTCCCCTCTTCCTCTTGTGGCCCTTTCATCCCATAGTCTCCTCCATTTCTTCAGAATTTTTGCAAAAAATTCATCTCCCAATGGCTCCTCCCAAGTGTGCAAGTTGGCCTTTGGTGAATAAACCCAATGGCTCTCATCATGAAATAATGGAAGGTTGTTATGGAAACCTTCTTGCTGATCCATGGCCTCCTCAAGATAGAAGTGATGATAATCATGGGGAATTTCATCATCAATGAAGGTCTCCCTCCTCCATGCTATTATCCAAATAAAATGAATCACCTTCCAGCTTGGTAATTCATAAAAAAGCTCCTCCCAATTGCTCATGAGAGGCATGCCCCAAGTGCTCCAACCAAACATATGGTCCACATCATAAAGAAACAAGTGGTATGTAATGGTGGCCATATAGTTTCTCATGCTCCCCTTGGAACATGTAGTGCAGAAAAAGTAGGAAATCTCTTCCCCCAAAGACACACCCAACAAATGTGTCTCTCCTTCAACCATGTTCCCAACAAAAATCAGAACATCCTCAGCATGTGGGATCATAAGTAAGATCATGCTAGCTTCCATATACAATAAGAGAGAAGGACAGTGGTCCCTCATGTGCAACCAACACAGTTTCCCCCCTAACTGCCATAGAATATGATATGACAAGTGTTCTCCCCAACACTTGTTTGCTGTCCCATCCTTCTTGCATGCTTGGAGAAGGTGTATGATGGTTGGTGCTGATGAATCACACCATGAGGAGTACATAATCTCTCCAATAACTCCCAAAGAATGGCCAACATCACCATTTTTCATGGCCCAAAGTGGCTCATGAAGCCCATCAGAAAAAGTGCCCCCTCTTGGAGCCAAGACCTGCACATGAGTGTTAAAAAAATACAATAATGTAATAAATACATCATGAGATTCAACCATACAAGGTTTTTCATGCACTTGTTTAAAATCATCAAGGTAGCTCATGGATGAGCTCCCTCTCACACTCAATGAATAAGGAGGTGATAATGATAACTCTTCCCAACAGCTATGTTCCTCCTCAACCAGCAAATGATTCATGCACTTACTCATATGAGAGTGCATCTCCTCCTTGAAATTTTCCCACATGAATCCATCTAAGATAGTATGATATGTTTTAATGAAGCTAGTGGGATTTGAAAGAAAGACCTCATAGGTTGTGTTAAGTAGTTTTTTCTTGAGTCTGGAACCTTTAGTTAAGTAGATCTAATCATGAACATAAAGGATTCCATTAAATACCTTATACTTTCCATTCATTGCTTGCCCCTCAATAACCTCACATGTGAATAGGTCCTTAGAATATTCCATCATGAGTTGGGACTCCCAATAAGGGTCTAAGCTTCCCAACATTAACAACGCTGTAGAAATATGAAGTGATGCATTTGACATATGATGGCTCTCCTCCTTGACATGCTTGATGTCAAAGTCACATGTTGGAGTATTCCCAACTTTCTTTTGCTACCTTTCTTGCAGCTGATCTTGCTCAAGACAATATTGAAGTTTAGGAAAGTCACTCTCCCCTTGAAAGGTTCTCTTTCTAAAAAACTTCCACAATTTTGCTCCTGCATACAAAAATGAAATTATTTTTTTGTTATGTTCAGAAATCTTCATTATATATTGGAGTATCCTTTGCTGTCCCAAAGCTATGGATTATCCTTTTGATACTATGCTCATATCAGCACAAATTTATGAATCTATTCCCTCCAACGAAAATAGATGAATGGAAGAAAGCAAGGTCAATTTCAGAAATTTTCCTAGCCTTCCATCAATGATTTTCAACGCTGTAGTGGCTCCTTCCAAGGTTACCTCTTTAGATAAATAGGTTGCTGCTGCATATAGTTGAGAGAACACTTTATTTTCCCTCCAATTAGGAGGTCTTCCTGCTGAAATGCCTCCCTGTAGAGATGCATCAAGGCATAGAGTAGGATGTTAATGTAGGTGGACAAATTTTCCCCTACTATTGTTGCATAGGTCCTCTTACCTTATTTGTTCTTTCAAACCTTGAAATAGAGAAGGGTACATGCTCTTCATCTTATAACGTCGTTCCTCCTCTTTTCCTCCTCCTATCTTCAAGATCTCATCATTTGGAAATGAAGGTACATGCTGCTCATGTGTTATGCCAAGAGCTCTATGTGTGAGACCTTTTGGAACTCCTTGCAAGAGTGCAAGAGTTCTTTTCTTTAGAGAAAGTGCTCCATCCTCTTCTTCATGAGGTACTTGAGGTGCCCTTGTTATGACTATGTTATCTTCTCCTGCCTCCCCTTTCTCTTCTTCACTAGTTGAAGTTGCCTTACCTTCAACAAGAGACCTTAGATCTTGGTCCTCTTTTGAAAAAGGAATCTTCATGTCTTCCTTTTGAGAAGGAAGCCCTTCATCCAAAGGAGATCTTGCCCTTGGCAAAGTATCAAACAAGCTCACCTCCTCTTCATTGGTTTTCAGAAATGGAGTTGGATTTATAGACCCTCCCAACTCATGCAAAAGCTCTGTTTTATGTGGTATGATAGTTTCGATAGAAGATGTTTCACATGAAATCTCATCAAACCTCTCTACTAATATTTTAATGAACTTTGCATAAGTAGATGTATTTGCATTCTTTAGGGGAAATGATTCAAACAACCATCAAGAATAGGCCTTACTCTCAAAATGCAACACTGCTACTTTGATGGCTTCAAATTCTGAAACTTGATGTTGCTGCACAAATGTGTCTAGCTCCTTCACCCAAGCCCTGGTTGGACATAGAGGTGATCCATCAAAAGTGGATAGAAATAATCTACCCTTACCTTGCTTCTTGCTCCTTGTTCTCTTTTCCTCCTTCATTTGGAAAAACCCTTGGAAATTCAAGTGATCTTTGAACTCCTCAGATTGAGCTTCATATTCCTGCAAATAATCACCAAGAGTATCTTTCTTTGGCACATCTCTTTTCTTCCTCTTCATGAAGAAATTGTTGATAGAACGTGGTATATCTGATGATATGGCTGAGTGCTCATATCCAAAAGATGAGGACTCAAAATATTCCTCCTGTGTAGATCTATGTGAGGGATCTGCATGTGTTTCCCTCCTTATTTTTTTGATGCCCTTGCTTCTGCCCTGCAGATTTGAAAAGAGAAGTTTTGAAAACCTCTTTTCTCCAGACATCAAGGGTTTGCTCTGATTTCTTCTAAGAATCTACTCCTCCCCATGAGAAGACTCCATGATGCTTGAATCTCACAGGCTGAGCCAAGATTGTTGCTTTGATACCACTGTAATATTCCAAATTTGGAATTTTATACAACAATAAGAATACCCTAACCTATTCCAAAGTTGGAGAGCAACAAGTGATCAACTCATATAATGTATTTAAATACATAACTTCAATAGAAAAATCACAAGAGCAAACTATGTCTTTTTACAATGTCACCAAGCAGGGAAAAGCAGCTAATTTGGCCTCAAAAATGTTATTTCCTAAATATTGAGTTATAACAGTGAAAAATAAAGGTTGTGTCCCTTAGAGTAGACAAGGACATGCATGCAAAATAGTTTCAGAAACAAATGCCTTTAGCTTAGTTAAATAGGTCTCCCATGATCAAAATAGCTTAAAATTGACAAAACCCCAAGACTGCAAAATGTTGGAGTTGCTACATAAGAGACTGCGCAGTCTAATAGAGGTTAAACTCAGAAAATAGAGAAATATATCTGATATTTTTAGAATATTCAATGAGGCATAAAACATAGATCTAATCTCTTTTATACAAATCCAAGAAGACCCGGCAAGGGTTTCTTGACAGAAAAGATATACAAGAGAAATCTGTTGCAAATCTGTCGCTGAATAACGATGTATGGCTGAAGCTCTACATAAGATGGTTGAACATGAAAAGAAATGGTTGTAGATGCTTCCTCTACCTTTCCCAAAGAAAGGTTGATCCTCCTCTTGGGAAACTAGCTCCTCAAAATGGGGTTTTCCCCCCTTCCATTGCACACCTTAAGAAATAACACAATTTTATGAAGGGACTGCATTTTTGCTGAAGGTAGATGCTTGGCCCAACACCAAGTAGTGGAAAATTCAGATCAGAAACCTCCTCTTAGATTTCTTGAACAAGATCTCCAAGAAAGAGTAGGGAATCCCCACCCGGGCAATCCCTTGCACTAAGCAGTGCAGCAACTTAGCTAAACAACCAAGTATGCAAGAAGTCTAAGTAGACCAAATAAAAATATAATCTCCAATATTTCCATATGCTTGCCATATCCTTTATTATATAATTGATGAGCTTCCTCACCAAGGGTCCCACCCGCTATGAGGTTGCTTCCATGCAAAGGCTCCTCCACAAAAACTGCGTTGTCCATCAAGATGGTGCAATGTATCTAGACAACTTTGTTGACTTGGTCAACCTTGACTGATTCTTCATGCCCTGTCCCTTTTCACACTCAAGGTTCCTTCATTTTATCTGGCTGGATTGATCTCTATTCACATTGAGCTGGCTTTATTTAGAATCCACTTATTTGAGAATAAATCATGTTGACTTGGTCAAACTTGACCTTATCCACATAGTTTAGACCTTGTTCACACATGTAGATGCTTGAATTGGTTATTTCATGATCCCCTTTCACATTAGGAAGGATTTTTATTCATACTTGAGCAACTTATGAGCCTCCTTGCTCAATTATTCATCCATCTAAATTTAAGAGAAAAATTAATATTCCCATTAGCTGGAGCTAATTTAGGAATATTACAGATTAAAACACTCAACATGGGGTTATTGAAGATGTAGATTATCAATGTTTTGAAGTTGATTCCTCACAATATGAGGAAGGTGTGTTTCCAATGCAGGAATATGAGGATAATGAATTTAAAAGATTAGTAACCCTTGAGGCTGAAAACAAATCTCAAGCAAACCTAATTGAGAAAATGACTTTAGAGAATAGATATCTGAAAGAATTAATGTAGATTCTTGAGGAGAAAGAATATCCTTTCAAGGAAGAAAGTTCAAATTTAAAAAATCAATTAGAGAAGGCAAAGATAACTGAAGCGGAGAGATTGGAAATCTGCTAAAGGATCAAGTCAGCGATTGTGAGAAATTAGAAGCATAATTAGAAGAAATCAGATCTAGTCTAAAGAAAGCAAATGAGGTACTTGTTGAAGAGCCCAAAGCAGAAAGTTAGAATAGAAGAAATAAGGGAAACACGCTCCAAAATCAAGAGCTAAAGAAAAACATGAGAAATGTAAGGTGTTTTTGTTTTCGGAAGTTTGGACACGTTGTTGTAAATTGTAGAAGAAAAATGACAATTTCGTTGTTGTAAATTGTAAAGGAAAAATGACAAAATTGTTGCACCAAAAGAAATAGACGAACGTGGAGAACTCCCAAGAAGTTATTCAAGGGAATGGAGCCTCATCATTCTGAGTTATACCTTTTTTTTTAATGGGTATTGTTATTTATGCAATGAATTTAGGCATAAAGGTGTTCATTATAAAAAGTTTTCATTTTCGCCATTTCTTGGAATATTACATATTTTATCTGCGATAATATTTTCCATAGAGCCAAATATTGTTTGTTTCTCGTAGCCCTTGAGGGATCTAATCAAGAAAGGAAGAGGAAAAATGGACCAAAATAATTTTTGAGCAGGAAGCGGTATACATCAAGGTTTGGATAAAGAAACAGAAAGAAGAAAACGGAGGCCATCCCGGTCTCAAGGGGAGCATGAAATAAAAATTGCATATAGTTAGTGGGAACTCTTTTAATGCACAAATTTTCTCTACAACAACTGATGCGAGTTTTATTTGAATCTCTATGTTTTTCGAAAGATAACTCCAAGGTTTTCCTGCAAATGAATACCTGCAAGGAAAATGAGAAAGTTAGCATATACAGCAATTTATTTGAATACAAAAAGAATGCGCTCTGAGGATATGCATAACATAAACATTCTTCCTTTGAGGGGGTGGAGTAAATCAAGCTATGATGGGTCAAAATTTGAAAACAAAAAAAAGAGGAATACTGAGCTTTTCTTTTCGATATAGATTTTAAAATATTTTCCCATGTATGGAGTGTAATTCTTGGTCAAATTGGTTTCAAGACATTGGAATTGGTCCTCAAATTGAATGTGAATCCAACGATTAATTTCATTTTGGTATTGGTGGAATTGATATGGTCATTAAACATTAAATAATCATTGCTTGATGTTTTGGTCATAACACAGACTTAAATTTTGCAAAGGAAATGGATTTGGTCAAAGAAAGTATGTGTCATGGATGCAATATTGGGCAGTTCGATATCCTGGTAAAGGAAGATATGATGAGGACGAATCCTGGTCGAAAGCTCCTGGAATAAATTGAATATGCAATTGAGTTCTGAGATCATCTTCAAATCTGTAGAATCTGAGAGATATTGGGTGCACAATGTATTTGGAGTTCGAGATTATATGGATCGAGTTATTGAAACCAATGTGTGGTAATTTTTGGAGGATCCACTGTCGCTAGAGTTGTGCCAGAGTCATCCGTGCACATGATTAATGATGGTATGCGTTTCTGAAATTAAAATATGGAATTGAGCACACTAGAGGTTGAGTACATTAGTGCACTTCCACCGGACGCTCTTATACCAGAACGATTTTGAAAGTGCAAATAGTCAGCGAAACTCTGCATTGTGGTTTCAAATATAGTGTGAATTATTACGCTGTTCACATAAAAATACAACAAAGTGTCCTGTTTGTGACATAAAAGACAATGTGCTCGGATCAAATACAGAGGAGTTGATGTGAATGTGATTAATTGTGAAAGTTTTCCGCCTGTGCATAGACGAATACCTGTAGCTAATGGATAATTGCATATTAATGTTTTGTTTTTCTTAACAGAGTCTAGATTGTTGACAAAGACTCTTATATATTGCTATCGCTGACAGAGTTCCTTATGTAGTAACAGGGTGGCCAAGACAGATAGTGATGTTGTGTTGTATACAACAGATGCAAGAAGTTGTAATGAAATGGGAGAGGGCCATGGCATATGCTTTAATTCATCAATGGTCAAGCAAAAGTTTCAGCACCAGCAGTCAAATATTGGCAAGGGCATGAATAAGTTCAAGCAAAACAACATACAGAACCAACGCTACAGTTTTCCAACTAGATTTTAATAATGACTCTAAAAATAAAATTTGTGTTGATTTGCTGCATTTAAAATCGTGTGCATTAGATAATGTGCAATTGTATGTGAGTTAAGTTCAATTTCTGAAAGTCGATCTAAATAGACAGTGCAATCCAGGATCTAATTAATAGATAGATATGGGATTTGTTTTGAGATAATTTCTTTTTAGTTTGATCTGAATCATGGCTCCATTAGCCTGTTTTGAGTTATTCAAAATGAGTAGCTTTGGGATAATTTTTAAGTGTTGTTTAGCATCCATGCCATGCCTAGTTTCAGTAGCAGAAATTAATTGATTATGTCTATAGACAGCATACTATAGATTTGTTATTTTCTGAAAGATGGTGAGATTTGGAGCGCTCTGCTTGTAGAATGGTGAAAAGAAAAAAAAAGGTTGCAATTGTTCAACTGTACCTAAATGGTGTTTCTTATTGATGATTCTTTTGTGTTTGTCGGATATTTAAATAAAAAATCCTCTTTTGGGTCCATATGCATTGACATGATTGTTGTACTTAACGATGCAGAATGTTGATCGCGGGAATGTTGTTTTATGGCTGATATTATATTTTACTGTGAGAATTTTTCAATCATGAGTAGATTATATTGTTGGATAAATGAGTCTTTCCATTATCATTAATGTCAAAAGCCCTATAAATTTGTGAGTGAGAGTTCTTATTTAGGAGCTTTGTTGGGTGGTCATGTCATGTCATGTGAAGTCATTGGATGGGACAAAAGGTATCATGATGTAAAAGTCAAGTCGATGGAGTCATTGTTGTTTCAGTCATGTAAAATACTTACGAAGCCTTGTAATTTTCGAGTCATGTCCTTGGTCAAGAGTTAGTGTTCTAGTCCATGAGGTGGAGCTTTTAGCATGAAAGCATTGACTGTAGTTTGATGCTTAGGGGGAGCATGTTTGCTGATCAACTATGGTGTTGAGTTATTGCTTTGGTTGTTGATTGCCTTGGTCTTGTCTTCATGAGGATTTTGTTGTTGCTACTTTAGGTGACAAAGAGTTTATGTCACTGTTGTGATGGTGTAGAAATTATACAACATGCATGTATACCTTGGATTCACCCGATCTAACAATGTACTAAAGTTAAATACTGAATCACTTATACAAATATTTTGCAGAATTAAAAACAACACAATTGCCAATCACAAGAAGCAAAGAGAATAGATCAAAACCACAACACCAGATATTCTCGGGGAGATCTTGCTGCTCAAAACCCCTCTATCATATATTGTATATTCCACAAGGAATCATGAAACAATTACATACAAAACTCTTCTCACAAGAACCCTCAATACATTAGACTAATTGTCTCACACTGCCATACAAAAATTGGCAAGTTCCTTACCCAATTTACTGTCTCTAGACAACCTGCCTTGCTTACACAGTTCCTGATGAATGCAATCCTTAATCACAAAGAATTTCAGCCTTCCTCAATTGCGTTGAGTATCATGGGCATCCTATGGTGTTATAAGTACACCTGGGTAGCCTGCTAATATCACCACTGCTAGTTACACTCCCCTTTCACCTAGTACTCAACTGGGTCTCCATTGGATCTAACCTGCATGCAGTTAATAATAGTAAAAACATCAGTTTCATGTGAGATCACTACATGTGAATTAATTAACATTTAATTCACTTGATCTCTCACTAGTGTATCTACAGTTACAACTAGAACAACTCACTTTAATTCACTTAACTTAGTAAAACTAATTTACAACTTGCACAACTCATGCACCACTGCACTTCCAACTCTATTACAACTAATGTCAACCTGCATGTCCCACCAACCAACTTCTTAACTCGAAATTCACTTAGCTAACTGATTTGCCACTTCAGTTAACTATTTACAAGTCCACATTGAGAATAGATTATAGTTTAATGTCCATCTATATTAAGGGATAATAAAAATATACATGCATCTATAAATAGACATGCACATACATCTATAAATAAACATTCACCTAAAAATAGCATGTGTGGGCCCCACCCTAGTGTAGGTGCTTAATTTTCACTAGGATCATGGATGTTGTTTTCGGATGCCAATTTCACTGTTTCTTGTTGCAAACTTCAACAGATGGTAATCACATGCTTTGCTACTATTGATGTTGATGCCTCTCAAATATTACTGCTTAATGTATATGGATGATATTGATCGTTGCTTTCTATGCTATTGTTGTTGGTTATCTGTATGAGGTTGCTACATTGGTTGAGAGTGGGTTTGATGATGTTTGAGTTTCTCATTGAGGTTGATGCTACATCCATTTTCTGTTGCTTATGATATATTTTTGCTATCAATTACGGTATGTTGCTGCCTCGGAGGATGTTGTTGCTATATCCCACAACATGTTATTGAAGACAAATACAGTTTAGTACTGCTTTAGGATGATGATCATCTTTTTTTTTGTTTTTGCTGCTCTTGAGTTAGGAGAGTGTGTTGTTGCTTCAGGAGAGATTGTTCTTATTGATGGTCATGAGAGGACATTGTTGCTTCCCACACTATGTTTATGGATATGGTTTGTTGTTGTTGTTTGAGTTGCCTTGATAGTGGTGTCTATATAGATGGAGCAATTTCTTGAGTATGATGTTGTTGCTTCAGGATGGACTGAGTTATGGTTGTTGTTGCTTGTTGAGACCTAGTTGGTGTTTAGGGGGAGTTGTGGATTCAGTTGATGAACAATGGAGGTATGATGTTATTGATGATTTTTATCCTTGTGCCATTGATGTCAAAGGGGGAGTACATGAGGAGATCAGTTTCAGATGTCAACGTTAGATGGATGGTTCAACAGGGGTTACCATTAATTCCAAAGGGGGATATTGATGATGCAGTTGTTGGTACAATTTCTGGATACATTCTTTTTAGTTGGAATTGATGTCAACTTGGTATGCAGATGATATCTAGTTATTTATGCTTGATTTATTTCTTGATTGGTAGGCTTGAGTGGTTGCTAATATTTTTCGCTTGTAGTGTAGCTTGACTTGTGATTATGTTGCTTGGTTCACATGCTAGTTGCAGGGTTCTTTGACAATTGTGCATATGTTATGTGTGTGTAACACATATTACCATTGTACAAGTGTTTGTGGGATTGTCATAACCATGGTATTTACCCATGGTATTGAGGATATTACCATGGTACAGGGGTCTGTGGTATAAACATAATCATGGTATTTACCTATGGTATTGATCTTAAGATTACCATGGTATAGGGATCCTTGGTATTGGCATAACCATGGTATTGACCTGTGGTATTGACCTTGAGTTTATTATGGTACAGGTGCTCTTAGTATTGGATAAAAATGGTATTTATTTGGTGGTATTCATGTGGAGGATTACTGAGAATAATTTAAAATATACTTTTGAGAGTGTATTGGTTCCTGAGTGAGTGAGTGTTGATTGAAGGCGTGTCAGTGTGTGCTACAATGGTCTATCTAGTATATTGCATATATGTAGCGGTGTGGATTTGTATGTTTTATCAGATATTATTTTTAGATCAAAGTAGTTGTTGGGCTGCTCATGTTGAGTAGGTTTGAGAGCCTAGTTTGAAAATGCATCAAACGTGGTTCACATGGAGGTGTTGAGGGCATTGAGGCTCATAGTAGATAAGGTGTAGAGAAGATGGAGGCCTTCTAGCTAGCAAATCAGAATGAGTAGTAGATTTATCCAGAGTCCAATGGTATTAGGTGAGGCTAGTTTTTCGTGGTGGCTTCCAGCGAATGGGTGTTCGTAGAGTCATGCGAGAACAGTATCTCTATCTGATGTTTCTAGCAGATTTGTCTTAGTTGTCGAGTCTTCCAGCTACTGGGTGGTATCTCCTCTATGTAAACAAATTTGTTCAACATAATTGAAGATTTGAGCAGCAATGGGTGGTTTTTTTCCCTAGAGAGGGTTTTCTACCAAAAAACATTTTTTTCATCTTACATGAATGTTTTCCTTTTTGATTGTTTATGGTATTTTTATATGGTTGTTTTAGATGCTTTGATACATTGATTTCATGATGATTTCATGAGTGTAGTTGATAGCTTACTGAATCTGGTGTTTTGGTAAAAATAATTAAAAACGAAATAAATCCTAGCACTACTGATTCACCCCATCCCCCTCTCATTAATGAGCTCATTTCCAACATAGTAAAGATGGTTTTTTAGGTATTTGTGTGGTACTACTATTTATATATTATGCTACCAAGGAAGACCAAGATTAGATAGAGCATTGAATATACATGTCTTTGTTGATGTAGAGTGGTTGGAGATCTCGATAGTAGAATCTCTAAAAGCGGGTATGTGTTTACCTAAGTTTTGACGAGCATGGTGGTTTAGTCCATGATTTTGTTGTTTCGATTCAGGAAATATAGTTGCATTTTGATTAATGGTAAATGGATTCATGGTTTATAGATATCACATTGTATATATATATATATATATATATATATATATATATATATATATATGAATATATTGAAAATTCTTTTTGGTTTTCCTAGTTTGGGTTTCCAAGGAAAAATATATACATTTCTTTGTGTGTTTGCCATTGCATATTTTTTGTTTACCAAGAATTTGTTTGCAACAATTAATTGTACAGGTTAAAAACCGACAATAAATAATTAATGTTAATATTTTTAAAATCAAGTTGTAAGAATTTTTCTTAAGGTCATTGATTCTTAAAAATTTCGGGGTTTTTACTATGAGGGTCTTTTCTCTCTAATTATACAACTCTTGATGTATTTTGATATGGGTTTTCATTTTAGGTTTTCGTACTTATTTTAATTATAAAACATAAATTTGGAGGGAAAAAAAACAATATAAACAATCCAAAGAGGGCAGTTTGTTTTTTCCTTGAATTCTTTTTATTTTAAAATAATTTAAAAATGGGAACACATGGTGTATGTCTCTAATGGATCCCACTATTCATAAAAGGAATGGGAAGACATGATCCAATTTTTATCCAAGTTGATATAGGTGGTTGTCAAGGGTTTTCTCTAAATGGTCCTTGTACAAGTAGTTTTTGGGCAATTAAATATTAATGCATTTTCTGGAACTTTCCCATGTATTTTTGGGTTAGTTATACCTAAGAAATAAGGACTTACTTAATTCATTGATGTTCTTTCCAATGGACTAAAAAAGTATACCCAAAGTGCATAACAAGAGAAAACATATGATCTCATATTTGTCTAGTCTCACTTTCATGCTCAACACTATTCATGTGAGTGTTAGGTTTCTTGCATTTTATGGTTTGTGCTTCTTAGGAATTTTTTGAATTATTATAAAATGTAGTTTCATCCTCTTGTTATGGGTTTTCTCAAATGATCATACACATCATATGACTTATCAAAAATAAGATATTATCAATTTATTCTTTTTGTATTATTATATATATTCTAATGTTTTTTGCCATTTCATATATTAATGAAATTTTGTTTTCATGATAATACTATGTTTTCAACACTATATTTGTGATCTCTCTATAATGTATATGTTCTTTTATTTTTATTTTTTTAATCTAGCCTAAAACCAGTACCACCATAAACAAATCCATATAATCTACTCTAATTATATCCAACAATGTTTTAATGATTAGTTTCAAAATATCCCAAGAAAACAAATTTTCACATCTCCCTTTGTAAAAAAAACTTGAAGCTTTTTAATCACTCTAAACTCTACCTAAATATTGGAAATACATCCTAGACAATAAAGATTTGATATTCGAATATAATAACATTTCTAAAGAATAAGAACTAGGTAAAGAGAGAATGAAAACCAGCTACAATTTTATCATGAAAATAAATAGTTTATTACCTAATCCATCACATAAAATGGATAAATTTCCATAAATATAATGTCTAAATATATAAATTATATTTAATAAAAATAAATGACATAACTAATAATTAAAAAATATAATTAAAAAGACTATATAATGCTCGAGAGAAAAGTTTATTATAAAAAACAAGCCCTAAATAAATACTCATGCTAATAATCTAATTTGTGTTCTATACCTATAATCCCTCCTTTAATTTCTTCTTTGAAGCAATAGGAAAAGTTCAACTAAAATATCTTGTTACATTGTAAACAAAATCCATTTTAGATTAATCTTATTTTTCGTTGTTTGGTTGATAACTTATTTCATTTAAAATTTAATTCCTTTCTATAAAATTTTGTAACTATGTTTTTAAATTCACTTTTTAATGTTTTTTTAAGTAAGAAAGAGACATTGTATTACCAAAAATATATTACATATAGTACATTCTAATAGTAATTGTGAAGGTTGGTGATGAAACAAGAAGAAGTCTACATGATGTCGAGGCCAAATTGAAAAGAGTTGGAAATGAACTATCTTCTCGTGAATGGGAAACTAGATGGTCCTTCAAAATGATCAGAGGTATAATTGAGAAGCATTGGTCATACAAAAATGTCGAGAAGTCTTACAACATGAGCATCCTCCCTACAAAAGCCATGCATGATAGTGTGCCCATCGAAACTAAAACAACAGGGTAAATTGAGGAGATACAATAGAAAATGAAACATAAAGGAAGACATGATCAAGCCGCCTACTCACCCCTGGCACTGGTTGGAGCTTTCTACTCTTTTATTTTTCCTTCTTCACCAACTCCAACATTTCCTAGAGAACCTTGTTCAACCTTTTCTTCAACGATAAAGAAACCATATGAACTTGTATCTTGTTGAGAGTGCTCTCTTATGAAATACTAGGCAGCGTTGGTGGGGGACTTCATCGAATTTCCCGCTTTTGGTTCAGGCATTTGGACAATAGAGACTTGACCTTTTCCTTTCACTTCTAAAACAGGAGGATTGGGGAGAGGAGGGGAGCCAAGCTTGTGGGAGGAATTTATGTTTGTAGATTTTTCCAAAGAACTGAAGGTCGCCTGAGTTAGGGGCACACACAGGAAGTCAATGCTGATGGTTCTGGATGAGTTAAGCAATGTGAGATGAGTGTTGTTGAGTTGAAAATTCATCTCAGTCATCCTTCATTCTTCTCCAGCTTTGGCTACCTCCATGTTCCAAAGGTGGCGTGCTAACAAGTTACAGACTTCCCAATGACCATTTCCCAGGAATCTTTGCTCCTCAACCTCCATTGAAGCCACCCAACAATGAATGTGGATGGAATATCTAGATCGAACAGTCCCACATTTTCATCATGCCAGGGAGAGTGAGGTCAATGCCCTCTGCCTCTAGCTTGCCGTATTTTTTTTCCATTTTCTCTGGCCATGGAAACTGACTGAGAGTCAATAACCCTGGTGCAACAACCTCTATAAACTATTGTAGGAAAAGCAATGAAGATTTTGTGCTTGTCAACTTCTATCCTATGCATGAAGGAATGAAGGGGTAAACCATGAGGTTGAAGCATGTCTATCAACTAGTGGATTAGGGAAAGAGTAAGGTCAATCACGAGGTGGATGTGAGAGGAATGATCTTGACATTCTAAATTAACTGGACCATTATTCACCTAGAGAAAATTTTTGGTGCATGACTGCCACTTGGAGGCTTCAATCATGTTAGTGTTTATTACTATCCTGCAAGGTCTCACATGGCTCAACCATCAAGGGGTTATCCGGATCCGAGATAAATTCACCATTTCATGTTATGTGTGCCTTTTTATTACTTTAAAATAATAACATCTAACACATCGATTGAGTCACAGATGATGTCATTTCTAATGAGGTTATTTCTACATTCGAATGGGATGGGATGTTTTGTTATATGTGATTTACTTTTTATTGTAGACAAATAAATACAAAATTTCTTTAAATTATAGTAATTAGTTAATGGTATACACATTTTATCTAGTTGAGCCAAATGATTTTTATCTTATTATATGTTATTGCTTTTGGAAAAAATATAGGATGTACAAGAGAAAAGATATACAAGAGAAAACTGCTGCAAATCTGTGGCTGAATAACATTGTATCGCTGAAGCTCTACATAATATGGTTGAACATGCAAAGAAATGGTTGTAGATGCTTCCTCTAGCTTTCCCAAAGAAAGGTTGATTCACCTCTTGGGAAACTAGCTCCTCAAAATGGGGTTTTTCCCCCTTCCATTGCACACCTTAAGAAATAACACAATTTTATGAAGGGACTGCATTTTTTCTGAAGGTAGATGCTTGGCCCAACACCAGGTAGTGGAAAATTCAGATCAGAAACCTCCTCTTAGATTTCTTGAACAAGATCTCCAAGAAAGAGTAGGGAATCCCCACCCGGGCAATCCCTTGCACTAAGCAGTGCAACAACTTAGCTAAACAGCCAAGTATGCAGGAAGTCTAAGTAGACCACATAAAAATATAATCTCCAATATTTCCATATGCTTGCCATATCCTTCATTATATAATTGATGAGCTTCCTCACTAAGGGTCCCACCCACTATGAGGTTGCTTCCATGCAAAGGCTCCTCCACAAAAACTACGTTGTCCATCAAGATGGTGCAATGTATCTAGACAACTTTGTTGACTTGGTCAACTTTGACTGATTCTTCATGCCCTGTCCCTTTTCACACTCAAGGTTCCTTCATTTTATCTGGCTGGATTGATCTCTATTCACATTGAGCTGGCTTTATTTAGAATCCATTTCTTTGAGAATAAATCATGTTGACTTGGTCAAACTTGACTTTATCCACATAGTTTAGACCTTGTTCACACATGTGGATGCTTGAATTGGTTATTTCATGATCCCCTTTCACATTAGGAAAGATTTTTATTCATAATTGAACAACTTATGAGCCTCCTTGCTCAATTATTCATCCATCTAAATTTAAGAGAAAAATTAATATTCCCATTAGCTGGAGCTAATTTAGGAATATTACAGATTAAAACACTCAACATGGGGTTATTGAAGATGTAGATTATCAGTGTTTTGAAGTTGATTCCTCACAATATGAGGAAGGTGTGTTTCCAATGCAGGAATATGAGGTTAATGAATTTAAAAGATTAGTAACCCTTGAGGCCGAAAACAAATCTCAAGCAAACCTAATTGAGAAAATGACTTTGGAGAATAGATATCTGAAAGAATTAATGTAGATTCTTGAGGAGAAAGAATATCCTTTCAAGGAAGAAAGTTCAAATTTAAAAAATCAATTAGAAAAGGCAAAGATAACTGAAGCGGAGAGATTGGAAATCAGCTAAAGGATCAAGTCAGCCATTGTGAGAAATTAGAAGCATATTTAGAAGAAATCAGATCTAGTCTAAAGAAAGCAAATGAGGTACTTGTTGAAGAGCCCAAAGCAGAAAGTTAGAATAAAAGAAATAAGGGAAACACTCTTCAAAATCAAGAGCTAAAGAAAAACATGAGAAATGTAAGGTGTTTTTGTTTTCGGAAGTTTGGACACGTTGTTGTAAATTGTAGAGGAAAGATGACAATTTCGTTGTTGTAAATTGTAAAGGAAAAATGACAAAATTGTTGCACCAAAAGAAATAGACGAACGTGGAGAACTCCCAAGAAGTTATTCAAGGGAATGGAGCCTCATCAGTCTGAGGTATACTTTTTTTAAATGGGTATTGTTATTTATGCAATGAATTTAGGCATAAAGGTGTTCATTATAAAAATTTTTCATTTTCGCCATTTCTTGGAACATTACATATTTTATCTGCGATAATATTTTGCATAGAGCCAAATATTGTTTGTTTCTCGTAGCCCTTGAGGGATCTAATAAAAAAAAAGGAAGAGGAAAAATGAACTAAAATAATTTTTGAGCAGGAAGCGGTATACATCGAGGTTTGGATAAAGAAACAGAAAGAAGAAAACTGAGGCCATCCCGGTCTGAAGGGGAGCATGAAATAAAAATTGCATATATTTAGTGGGAACTCTTCTAATGCACAAATTTTCTCTACAACAACTGATGCGAGTTTTATTTGAATCTCTATGTTTTTCGAAAGATAACTCCAAGGTTTTCCTGCAAATGAATACCTGCAAGGAAAATGAGAAAGTTAGCATATACAACAATGTATTTGAATACAAAAAGAATGCGCTCTGAGGATATGCATAACATAAACATTCTTCCTTTGAGGGGGTGGAGTAAATCAACTTATGATGGGTCAAAATTTGAAAAAAAAAAAAAAGGAATACTGAGCTTTTCTTTTCGATATGGATTTTAAAATATTTTCCCATGTATGGAGTGTAATTCTTGGTCAAATTGGTTTCAAGACATTGGAATTGGTCAGAAATGGATTTGGTCAAAGAAAGTATGTGTCATGGATGCAATATTGGGCAGTTCGATATCCGTAAAGGAAGATATGATGAGGACGAATCCTGGTCGAAAGCTCCTGGAATAAATTGAATATGCAATTGAGTTCTGAGATCATCTTCAAATCTGTAGAATCTGAGAGATATTGGGTGCACAATGTATTTGGAGTTCAAGATTATATGGATCGAGTTATTGAAACCAATATGTGGTAATTTTTGGAGGATCCACTGTCGCTAGAGTTGTGCCAGAGTCATCCGTGCACATGATTAATGATGGTATGCGTTTCTGAAATTAAAATATGGAATTGAGCACAATAGAGGTTGAGTACATTAGTGCACTTCCACCGGACGCTCTTATACCAGAACGATTTTGAAAGTGCAAATAGTCAGCGAAACTCTGCATTGTGGTTTCAAATATAGTGTGAATTATTACGCTGTTCACATAAAAGTACAACAAAGTGTCCTGTTTGTGACATAAAAACAAATGTGCTCGACTGGAACAGCAGAGGGAGTTGATGTGAATGTGATTAACGTGAAAGTTTTCCGCCTGTGCATAGACGAATACCTGTAGCTAATGGATAATTATACCATCGTTAGGAGTTTTTCTTAACAGAGTCTAGATTGTTGACAAAGACTCTTATATATTGCTATCGCTGACAGAGTTCCTTACGTAGTAACAGGGTGGCCAAGACAGATAGTGATGTTGTGTTGTATACAACAGATGCAAGAAGTTGTAATGAAATGGGAGAGGGCCATGGCATATGCTTTAATTCATCAATGGTCAAGCAAAAGTTTCAGCACCAGCAGTCAAATATTGGCAAGCAAAACAACAGAACCAACGCTACAGTTTTCCAACTAGATTTTAATAATGACTCTAAAAATAAAATTTGTGTTGATTTGCTGCATTTAAAATCGTGTGCATTAGATAATGTGAGTTAAGCTCAATTTCTGAAAGTCGATCTAAATAGACAGTGCAATCCAGGATCTAATTAACAGATAGATATGGGATTTGTTTTGAGATAATTTCTTTTTAGTTTGATCTGAATCATGGCTCCATTAGCCTGTTTTGAGTTATTCAAAATGAGTAGCTTTGGGATAATTTTGAAGTGTTGTTTAGCATCCATGCCATGCCTAGTTTCAGTAGCAGAAATTAATTGATTATGTCTATAGACAGCACGCTATAGATTTGTTATTTTCTGAAAGATGGTGAGATTTGGAGCGCTCTGCTTGTAGAATGGTGAAAAGAAAAAAAAAGGTCGCAATTGTTGAACTGTACCTAAATGGTGTTTCTTATTGATGATTCTTTTGTGTTTCTCGGATATTTAAATAAAAAATCCTCTTTTGGGTCCATATGCATTGACATGATTGTTGTACTTAATGATGCAGAATGTTGATCGCGAGAATGTTGTTTTATGGCTGATATTATATTTTACTGTGAGAATTTTTCAATCATGAGTAGATTATGTTGTTGGATAAATGAGTCTTTCCATTATCATTAATGTCAAAAGCCCTATAAATTTGTGAGTGAGAGTTCTTATTTAGGAGCTTTGTTGGGTGGTCATGTCATGTCATGTGAAGTCGTTGGATGGGACAAAAGGTATCATGATGTAAAAGTCAAGTCCATGGAGTCATTGTTGTTTCAGTCATGTAAAATACTTACGAAGCCTTGTAATTTTCGAGTCATGTCCTTGGTCAAGAGTTAGTGTTCTAGTCCATGAGGTGGAGCTTTTAGCATGAAAGCATTGACTGTAGTTTGATGCTTAGGGGGAGCATGTTTGCTGATCAACTATGGTGTTGAGTTATTGCTTTGGTTGTTGATTGCCTTGGTCTTGTCTTCATGAGCATTTTGTTGTTGCTACTTTAGGTGACAAAGAGTTTATGTCACTGTTGTGATGGTGTAGAAATTATACAACATGCATGTATACCTTGGATTCACCCGATCTAACAATGTACTAAAGTTAAATATTGAATAACTTATACAAATATTTTGCAGAATTAAAAACAACACAATTGCCAATCACACGAAGCAAAGAGAATAGATCAAAACCACAACACCAGACATTCCCGGGGAAATCTTGCTGCTCAAAACCCCTCTATCATATATTGTATATTCCACAAGGAATCATGAAACAATTACATACAAAACTCTTCTCACAAGAGCCCTCAGTACATTAGACTAATTGTCTCACACTGCCATACAAAAATTGGCAAGTTCCTTACCCAATTTACTGTCTCTAGACAACCTGCCTTGCTTACACAGTTCCTGATGAATGCAATCCTTAATCACAAAGAATTTCAGCCTTCCTCAATTGCGTTGAGTATCATGGGCATCTCCGTGGTGTTATAAGCACGAAAATTAATATCACCCACCGTTAGCTTTTACACTCCTTTCACCTAAAACTCAACTGGGTCTCCACTGGATCTCACATGCATGTAGTTAATAATAGTAAATCTTCAGTTTCATTTGAGACCATTGATTGTGAATTAATTAATAATTAATTCACTTTATCTCTCACTAGTGTATCCTCAGTTACAACTAGCACAATTGAGTTTAACTCACTTAACTGAGTTAAACTACTCACAACTTACACAACTCATGCACCATTGCACATCCAACTCTGTTACAAATCGAATCACTCAGTTACAACTAAGTCAACCTGCATGTCCCACCAAACAACCTCTTAACTCAAAATTCACTTAGCTAACTGATTTTCCACTTCAGTTAACTATTTACAAGTCCACATTGAGAATAGATTACACTTTAATGTCCATCTATATTAAGGGATAATAAAAATATACATGCATCTATAAATAGATATGCACATACATCTATAAATAGACATTCACCTAAAAATAGCATGTGTGGGCCCCACCCTAGTGTAGGTGCTTAATTTTCACTAGGATCATGGATGTTGTTTCCGGATGCCAATTTCACTGTTTCTTGTTGCAAACTTCAACAGATGGTAATCACATGATTTGCCACTATTGATGTTGATGCCTCTCAAATATTACTGCTTAATGGATATGGATGATATTGATCGTTGCTTTCTATGCTATTGTTGTTGGTTATCTGTATGAGGTTGCTACATTGGTTGAGAGTGGGTTTGATGATGTTTGAGTTTCTCATTGAGGTTGATGCTACATCCATTTTCTGTTGCTTATGATATATTTTTGCTATCAATTACGGTATGTTGCTGCCTAGGAGGATGTTGTTGCTATATCCCACAACATGTTATTGAAGACAGATGCAATTTAGTACTGCTTTAGGATGATGATCATCTTTTGTTTGTTTTTGCTGCTCTTGAGTTAGGAGAGTGTGTTGTTGCTTCAGGAGAGATTGTTCTTATTGATGGTCATGAGAGGACGTTGTTGCTTCCCACACTATGTTTATGGATATGGTTTGTTGTTGTTGTTTGAGTTGCCTTGATAGTGGTGTCTATATAGATGGAGCAATTTCTCGAGTATGATGTTGTTGCTTCAGGATGGACTGAGTTATGGTTGTTGTTGCTTGTTGAGACCTAGTTGGTGTTTAGGGGGAGTTGTGGATTCAGTTGATGAACAGTGGAGGTATGATGTTATTGATGATTTTTATCCTTGTGCCATTGATGTCAAAGGGGGATTACATGAGGAGATCAGTTTCAGATGTCAACGTTAGATGGATGGTTCAACAGGGGTTACCATTAATTCCAAAGGGGGAGATTGATGATGCAGTTGTTGGTACAATTTCTGGATACATTCTTTTTAGTTGGAATTGATGTCAACTTGGTATGCAGATGATATCTAGTTATTTATGCTTGATTTATTTCTTGATTGGTAGGCTTGAGTGGTTGTTGGTATTTTTCGCTTGTAGTGTAGCTTGGCTTGTGATTATGTTGCTTGGTTCACATGCTAGTTGCAGGGTGCTTTGAAAATTGTGCATATGTTATGTGTGTGTAACATATATTACCATTGTACAAGTGTTCGTGGGATTGTCATAACCATGGTATTTACCCATGGTATTGAGGATATTACCATGGTATAAGGATCTGTGGTATCGACATAATCATGGTATTTACCTATGGTATTGATATTAAGATTACCATGGTATAGGGATCCCTGGTATTGGCATAACCATGGTATTGACCTTGAGTTTATTATGGTACAGGTGCTCTTAGTATTGGATTAAAATGGTATTTCTTTGGTGGTATTCGTGTGGAGGATTACTAATAATAATTTGAAATATACTTTTGAGAGTGTATTGGTTCCTGAGTGAGTGAGTGTTGATTGAAGGCGTGTCAGTGTGTGCAAAAATGGTCTATCTAGTATATTGCATATATGTAGCAGTGTGGATTTGTATGTTTTATCAGATATTATTTTTAGATCAAAGTAGTTGTTGGGCTGCTCATGTTGAGTAGGTTTGAGAGGCTAGTTTGAAAATGCATCAAACGTGGTTCACATGGAGGTGTTGAGGGCATTGAGGCTCATAGTAGATAAGGTGTAGAGAAGATGGAGGCCTTCTAGCTAGCAAATCAGAACGAGTAGCAGATTTTTCCAAAGTCCAATGGTATTAGGTGAGGCTAGTTTTTCGTGGTGACTTCCAGTGAATGGGTGTTCGTAGAGTCATGCGAGAACAATATCTCTATCTAATGTTTCTAGCAGATTTGTCTTAGTTGTCGAGTCTTCCAGCTAATGGGTGGTATCTCCTCTATGTAAACAAATTTGTTCAACATAATTGAAGATTTGAGCAGCAATGGGTGGTTTTTTTCCCTAGAGAGGGTTTTCAACCAAAAAACATTTTTTTCATCTTACATGAATGTTTTCCTTTTTGATTGTTTATGGTATTTTTATATGGTTGTTTTAGATGCTTTGATACATTGATTTCATGATGATTTCATTAGTGTAGTTGATAGCTTACTGAATCTGGTGTTTTGGTAAAAATAATTAAAAACGAAATAAATCCTAGCACTACTGATTCACCCCATCCCCCTCTCATTAATGAGCTCATTTCCAACATAGTAAAGATGGTTTTTCAGGTATTTGTGTGGTACTACTATTTATATATTATGCTACCAAGGAAGACCAAGATTAGATAGAGCATTGAATATACATGTCTTTGTTGATGTAGAGTGGTTGGAGATCTGGATAGTAGAATCTCTAAAAGCGGGTATGTGTTTACCTAAGTTTTGACGAGCATGGTGGTTTAGTCCATGGTTTTGTAGTTTCGATTCAGGAAATATAGTTGCATTTTGATTAATGGTAAATGGATTCATGGTTTATAGATATCACATTATATATATATATATATATATATATATATATATATATATATATATTGAAAATTCTTTCTGGTTTTCCTAGTTTGGGTTTCCAAGGAAAAATATATGCATTTCTTTGTGTGTTTGCCATTGCATATTTTTTGTTTATCAAGAATTTGTTTGCAACAATTAATTGTACAGGTTTAAAACCTACAATAAATAATTAATATTAATATTTTTAAAATCAGGTTGTAAGAATTTTTCTTAAGGTCATTGATTCTTAAAAATTTTGGGGTTTTTACTATGAGGGTTTTTTCTCTCTAATTATAAAACTCTTGATGTATTGTGATATGGTTTTTCATTTTAGGTTTTCGTACTTATTTTAATTATAAAACATAAATTTGGAGGGAAAAAAACAATATAAACAATCCAAAGAGGGCAGTTTGTTTTTTCCTTGAATTCTTTTTATTTTAAAATAATTTAAAAATGGGAACACATGGTGTATGTCTCTAATGGATCCCACTATTCATAAAAGGAATGGGAAGACATGATCCAATTTTCATCCAAAGTTGATATAGGTGGTTATCAAGGGTTTTCTCTAAATGGTCCTTGTACAAGTAGTTTTTGGGCAATTAAATATTAATGCATTTTCTGGAACTTTCCCATGTATTTTTGGGTTAGTTATACCTAAGAAATAAGGACTTACTTAATTCATTGATGTTCTTTCCAATGGACTAAAAAAGTATACCCAAAGTGCATAACAAGAGAAAACATATGATCTCATATTTGTCTAGTCTCACTTTCATGCTCAACACTATTCATGTGAGTGTTAGGTTTCTTGCATTTTATGGTTTGTGCTTCTTAAGAATTTTTTGAATTATTATAAAATGTAGTTTCATCCTCTTGTTATTGGTTTTCTCAAATGATCATACACATCATATGACTTATCAAAAATAAGATATTATCAATTTATTCTTTTTATATTATTATATATATTCTAATGTTTTTTGCCATTTGATATATTAATGAAATTTTGTTTTCATGATAATACTAGGTTTTCAACACTATATTTGTGATCTCTCAATAATGTATATGTTCTTTTATTTTTATTTTTTTAATCTAGTCTAAAACCAGTACCACCATAAACAAATCCATATAATCTACTCTAATTATATCAAACAATGTTTTAATGATTAGTTTCAAAATATCCCAAAAAACAAATTTTCACATCTCTCTTTGTAAAAAAAATTGAAGCTTTTTAATCACTCTAAACTCTACCTATATATTGGAAGTACATCCTAGACAATAAATATTTGATATTCGAATATAATAACATTTCTAAAGAATAAGAACTAGGTAAAGAGAGAGTGAAAACCAACTACAATTTTATCATGAAAATAAATAATTTATTACCTAATCCATCACATAAAAATGGATAAATTTCCATAAATATAATATCTAAATATATAAATTATATTTAATAAAAATAAATGACATAACTAATAATTAAAAAATATAATTAAAAAGACTTTATATAATGCTCGAGAGAAAAGTTGATTATAAAAAACAAGCCCTAAATAAATACTCATGCTAATAATCTAATTTGTGTTCTATACATATAATCCCACCTTTAAATTCTTCTTTGAAGCAATATGAAAAGTTCAACTAAAATATCTTGTTACATTGTAAACAAAATCCATTTTAGATTAATCTTATTTTTCGTTGTTTGGTTGATAACTTATTTCATTTAAAATTTAATTCCTTTCTATAAAATTTTGTAACTATGTTTTTATATTCACTTTTTTATGTTTTTTTTAAAGTAAGCAAGAGACATTGTATTACCAAAAATATATTACATATAGTACATTCTAAGAGTAATTGTGAAGGTTGGTGATGAAACAAGAAGAAGTCTACATTATGTCGAGGCCAAATTGAAAAGAGTTGGAAATGAACTATCTTCCCATGAATGGGAAACTAGATGGTCCTTAAAAATGATCAGAGGTATCTTCGGATGCGAATGTATGTGTGGTTTGATGGGACATGGGTCCCTACGTGTCTCTCGAAGGAGCTCGCGTGGGGTGGCCATATGGCCCTCTGTACAGGCATTTATGGAAACTTAAATTCGCCAGCTCGCGCAGACGTTAATTCCCCTGCCCGGATGCTCATTCAATTTCATATGCAGGTTCACTCGGCTATGGAGCTCGTTCTGGATGGTTCGGATGGTTGTGATTGCAGTGGTGGCTCCCCGCTTCCTCTTAGCGGTGTTTTCCCTCCAGGCTTTGCTGAATCCAGTGCACGAACGCACATTGGGCGTCATTGCACCTCGCTTGCTTGTTTTGAGTCGCTTCCTGGGCATCATTTCACCGACAGTCCCTTCTGTGGTGCCAATTCTCCTTATTATGCTTGGGCAGCTAATCTCGGTGGTTTTGTTTCTCCTCGCTGTGCTCGGTCGGCATTCTTGGGCGGTGTCAACTCCCCTCTCTGGGCTCCTGAGTTCTCTGTCCTTCCCTTCTGCTGTAGATTTCATCACCCCGCCTTTGCCTCTATGTCGCGCCTCCGCCACAGAATGCAGTGTGGGCGAGGCACTAGTCGGGGCCATGTTGCTCATTATGACCCTTCTACCAGTTCCGCCTCGAGGTCTTCCTCAACTGATGAGGCGCATGACCAGCCTCAGGCCACACGAAGCTACAGAGGACGAGTCCGCCTTAGTGACTCTGTTTGTTTTGCTAGGACTATCCCTCCCCTTGCAACTGACCCTCCCAATAGTGCAATCCCTCCTGTCTCTCATGAGCCTACAAGTCTCCCCATTCTTCAATCTTCCCAGCGTGCAGATTTTCACTTTGAATGCTCCTTAGATCGACCCATTGTTACAGCCTTCATCACTGTAACTCTCCGAGAAGAGTCTCCCCTCCCTGCTCCAGCCCGTGTAGCCTCTCCCCTGCCCCCTCTTGTCTCTAGCTTCACCAGAAGCTCGGTCTTGCCTGCAGATTCTACTCATCCTTCCAAGGACGCGCTGTGCAAGGTGGATGTAGTCACTGACAAAGAGGGCGCTCTCAAAGGCATAATGGATGACAGCAGCGATGAATATGGGTGCAGGATTGTGGAAGAACCTCCGTATCCGACTCATGAATCGTGATCCTCACAGCTCTCAAACTCTTCTGGTATTTTTGTCCAATTACTGTTGGAATTTTCTGTTCTCTTGCCTCAAGGCTCAGCTGGAAAAGCTGATTGTTACTTTCAGTATATTTTTCTCTGTTACATTGCTATGTATGAACTATAGGCCGGTTTCCCTTCCAAGGGCGGCCAAAATGTTTTTTTTTAAAGGATTGGTTTCCCTACCAGGGAAGTCCAAACTCTCTTTGTCAAGCATGGTCATCAAGCCTAGTGTTCAGGCTCTAACAGATGACACTGTGGCAGTTTTGTACTAGTAACCTTTATACATAATAGAATTAGTTCTACGTAGAAAAAAAAAATGATCAGAGGTATAATTGAGAAGCATTGGTCATACAAAAATGTGGAGAAGTCTTACAACATGAGAATCCTCCCTACAAAAGCCATGCATGATAGTGTGCCCATCGAAACTAAAACAATAGGGTAAACTGAGGAGATACAATAGAAATTGAAACATAAAGGAAGACATGATCAAGTTGCCTGCTCACCCCTGGCACTGGTTGGAGCTTTCTACTCTTTTATTTTTCCTTCTTCGCCAACTCCAACATTTCCTAGAGAACCTTCTTCAACCTTTTCTTCAACGATAAAGAAACCATATGAACTTGTATCTTGTTGAGAGTGCTCTCCTATGAAATACTAGGCAGCGTTGGTGGGGGACTTCATCGAATTTCCTGCTTTTGGTTTAGGCATTTGGACAATAGAGACTTTAACTTTTCCTTTCACTTCTAAAACAGGAGGATTGGGGAGAGGAGGGGAGCCAAGCTTGTGGGAGGAATTTATGTTTGCAGATTTTTCCAAAGAACTAAAGGTCGCTTGAGTTAGGGGCACACACAGGAAGTCAATGCTGATGGTTCTGGATGAGTTACGCAATGTGAGATGAGTGTTGTTGAGTTGAAAATTCACCTCAGTCATCCTTCATTTTTCTCCAGCTTTGGCTACCTCCAGGTTCCAAAGGTGGAGTGCTAATAAGTTACGGACTTCCCAATGACCATTTCCTAGGAATTTTCATTCCTCAACCTCCATTGAAGCCACCCAACAATGAATGTGGATGGAATGTCTAGATTGAACAGTCCCACATTTTCATCATGCCAGGGAGAGTGAGCTCAATGCCCTCTGCCTATAGCTTGCCGTATTTTTTTTCCCTTTTATCTGGCCATGGAAACTGACTGAGAGTCAATGACCCTGGTGCAACAACCTCTATAAACTATCGTAGGAAGAGCAATGAAGATTTTGTTCTTGTCAACTTCTATCCTATGCATGAAGGAATGAAGGGGTAAACCATGAGGTTGAAGCATGTATATCAACTAGTGGATTAGAGAAAGAGTAAGGTCAATCACGAGGTGGATGTGAGAGGAATGATCTTGACATTATAAATTAAATTGAGCATTATTCACCTAGAGAAAATTTTTGGTGCATGACTGCCACTTAGAGGCTTCAATCATGTCAGTATTTATTACTATCCTACACGGTCTCACATGGCTCAACAATCAAGGGGTTATCCGGATCCGAGATAAATTCACCATTTCATGTTATGTGTGCCTTTTTATTACTTTAAAATAATAACATCTAACACATCGATTGAGTCACAGATGATGTCATTTCTAATGAGGTTATTTCTACATTTGAATGAGATGGGATGTTTTGTTATATTATATGTGATTTATTTTTTATTGTAGACAAATAAATACAAAATTTCTTTAAATTATAGTAATTAGTTAATTGTATACGTATTTTATCTAGTTGAGCCAAATGATTGTTATCTTATTATATGTTATTGCTTTTGGAAAAAATATAGGATGTATGTGAAATGTATGACGTTTCGAGTGGGCGCTACACTCAGCATCAAGGTCAAATAAACTTATTAATGAGTGTAAAGAGAATCAGGCTATATTAAATAGATAAAAAGGATACTAACAATTAGATTAGGAAGACTTCAAGAAAAGGGAGGTTTAACCAAGAGAAACAAAATTGACTAGAGAATTAAGAAATTAGGATTAAAAATACCAAAATATTAATGAAAAAAATAAATAACAATTTCAAGGAAGGATCAATTGAATTGAATAGAAAAAAATATTAAAGTATTAGTGTTGACTTTTGAAAATTGAAAATTTTAGCTATTCCAATATTTATTATTATTATTATGTATCAAAGAAAAAGAATATCATTTTTTATATAAATAAGTATGAAAATATAATTATTATGTATTATACTATTAAGTATTGTAGTTATTAATTAATATTAATATAAGATTAAAAAAAATAGTATTAATATAATTTACGAGTTATCTTAAAATTAAAGATACAATGATTGATAATATTAATATTATTAGTATTCTAGTAATAATATTTTCGAACAAGATTAGAAAGGAACTTATGGTTTCTACGCGCTGCTTTGTTGCAACTGCTAGGGTTCAGCCCTAGCCAGACGCCACTACAACGATGCCCATTCACCTTCAATGGGCGCTCCTCCTTAGATTATGCATTTGCTGTAGTTCAGGCTTCATCTTTCTCTGTAGTGGGTGTCTCAACTCTCTCTACTTAGTTTGTTCTGTCTCTCTTTCTTCCTGCAATGACTCCCTTGGTGGCTAAAAAGGCATATCAGTCTATCAAAGATGCGAGCTCGGTTTCAAGATCCCTCGATGTTAAGTTTGTTGCTTCTTCTTGTGCCTCACCTTCTAATACCTTTGTTGTGGGCTCTACTGTGAATCTTGTCTCTAGTGGTGATTCATTTCCATCGAGATTTCCCTCTATATTAGTGCCTATATATTCGACCATCATCCCCCTCTCATGCTAGAATAACTTTCATATATTAGCGTCTCCTTTGATTTTCTGCGATGTTGTGAAGTCTGCTTCTAGAAATCTCCATTTGGGGTCATCTTCTTTGCTTGTTTGTGATTTTTTAAACACTCTTTCTATATCCTACTCCTCTAGGATCCTTGTTTTTGAAGCTCCTATGATTGAGGTTATGGTAGTGGCATAGGCTATATGTGAGGCTAATTTTATTTATTTATTTATTTATTTATTTTTTCCAAATCTATATTAATTTGCTGGTTCAATAACTTGTGGAAAATGTTGGTAGACTGTCATTCTTGGTATCTGAGTAGTGGAAACCATTAATTTCTGACAATTTGAACATCTACCCACTCACTTTTTTCTTTATTTTTTTTTTTTAAGTTAATAAAAAATGTAACACACCCCCTTACATTCTTGAACCAAAGATAGTGGTTATTTGGTAGACCCAACCCGCAAGGTACTGTTAAGAGAATGGGATCTAGAAAAATAATTTTAATTTATTTATGTCCTTTTATTTATATTTCATTGTGAAAATACCTTTTGTTTCTTGTATTTATGTGCTCTGAAAAACAAATAAAACTTGCTTTTAAAATTGATTCAATATATTGATAAGGCCTATTAAATCTCATGGTTATCCCTAACTCTCAATACATGGTCCCTTAAATGCCAAACATTCTCACAGTTATAATGAAGTAAAATATTTAAACAAGTTAATTCTGGCCAGAACAAAAATGTGAATATATAGGACAAGAAAAATATAACATGCAATATGGTAACATCTATAGTAACCATTCAATACCCATATGCTTATGGCTAGCTTACAATGAAGGTAGATAAGTTGGAAAACCTTTTACTTGTCAGAGAGACATGCACTGCAAAGCTCGGTAATTTTATATTATTGATAAGCCCCTCAAATTACACAACACCTAGTTTAGTTTTTAGTGAAATTCATAAGTCAAATGGCCAGTGTACATTCCCCAAAGTGCAACACATCATAGGATAATATAGAATATAAAAGGAATTTATTTGGAAATGATTTGATTTAATAGACATGCATATGGTAAACATTGGAGTCAGAATGAAAGGCAATACCAAGTCAAGAATGACATGAATAGTGAATATATATATTAATTATCATATATGATAGTGTGTAATATTTACTATGCCAGATGGTTTTTGCAGGAATATGCTTGGTAGTGGCATGCTCGTCTTAAAAATGTCGAGTAATCCCAGCAAACTACCTAGATACCAAAAAAACTTAAGGTAGAAAACATCTAGTCAAGTGGGTTTAATGAGCCAGATACATGTGATTTCCAATTCCGATTCTGTATCACGTGGAATAGGTTGTTGATAGAAAATTGCAAGGACATATTATTTTGCAATAATAATCATAATGCTACCTTGTTAGAGATGTGAGCCATCGTAACAAGGAAACTACTTTTAAAGGCATGGGAGCTTGGTACAGACTCACGAATCATAGGTTCAAAGCATCATCATGTTTATTATGCTTGAAAGATATAGTAATGGAGATACGTGTAGCTACATCATCTTCATAAATCTTGTGCAAGTGAATTGGCTTTCATATATTTACTAGATCCTTGATCCTTGAGTGTCTTCATCTAAATTATACAGGGTCTTTCAAAAACATTCAAGTAAAAAGCTCTGAAAGTATGAAGGTCCAAGGACCAAAAATATGTAAAAATATGGAAGTGAAAGGGTTTGGGGATGCAAAGTCAAATATGAACATGGTAAGACCTTGCATTTCCAATAGATGCTACCCACACATAAGTTGGAAGTATGACAACCGATAAGCCACATAGGTTATTGGAAAAAAGGCATTTAACATAGGCATGTGAGGAAGGAACAAATTGAAATTTACAATGGTAGTGTGTATCCAGACAAATGAGAAATATGAAATTTTTCATATGATGCCTTAATATTGAAATTTATTTTTGCACAGATACTATTACCCAGAAATTATGTATGGGTGCTAGTGGCAATGTTATCTTGTGTGGGCAGATGAATGCTTTGGAATAGTACCCTGTGGAAATAATCAATAAGCATATCCAAAAACCAATATTTATGACTCTGCAGTCTAATTCCTTATGACCAATAACTCAGTTTTATTCATAATTCAATTACGGAGGATATGGTGCGTTAGTTTTCCCCAAACAAAATTCAAAATTTGATGAATTAATGCTTCAAAACTTGCATTAATTCTTAATGCGAGCCCTAAAAAATAAAGTGAAATAGAAGCCTTGGAACATGCATTTTGACAAGGTTCATTATGATTTTAAGTCATTCCCATATTCAACTTGAAAAAATAGAATAAAGGACACTACTTACTACTCCTAGGTCCACCAGTCGGTACTTTATTTTGATAGGAAAGGCCAATCGTAATGAGATTCAAATAGGCGATGAAGCTTTCCAGATCCACAAACAACCAAATTCTTGGAAATAATTTTCTATACCCTGGCATGAATTTCATGAGCATCGAAATCCTGCGTAAAAGATTCTGGTTGCTATTTTGTGGGATTATTTTTTTATTTTTATTTTTATTTTATTTTATTCTATTTTTATTTTTATTTTATTTATTTTTTTCTTTTATTTTTTTCTGGTCTACAACAATGATGTCCATCTTTCTGCAAGGCTTTCTTATGATCAAAATAACTAGTAGCAATAAGTTCACACAACGAATTACAAGAATAATAGGAACTAAGATGTTCAGGCATAGTATTGATAAATTCATGTCATTTAAAAGATTCTATCAAGGACAATAAGGTGCAATATTCAAGAAATTATCAGGAATACAAGCACTTCAACTATTTTCTATGTGACTAACATCATGACTAACAACGTTTGTAAATATATATCTTGGAATCAATATGATTCACATCACAAATAATATCAACTGTAGACTATAATCTTTCTTCGATGGAATTCACATCCCAGAAAAACCTCTGGGCACTTTCATGCACTCGCATAGGGCACTTACTCTCATTGTGAAGATTAAATTTGTGGCTTAGGAAACCACAACTTGTGAATTTTCACACAACATACCGGACTTACACCTTTGGTGATCAATCCATCCATATCAAAATCTAGCCTGGGGTTGAATGTTACAAGTATCATAGACATAAACCACAATATATGATACACTCAAATATTATCCATACATTGGATAATACTAGGAAACTGCTATAGAAACCTTATGCAAAACTGATTCCACAATATTACCTTAACTGGTCCCTGTGAAATCACGGGGAATTATTTTTTATTTTATTTTCTCTCTTGTCATGCCAAAGGAATTTCATCATGTTATATGTAGCCCATGGTTGGTTGGTTGTCTAATTTCCTGGAGGTGAAGTCACGATAAGTTACAACTATAGTCACATTTCTAGTGTGCGAGTATATAATAAACAATCTTGTTGCATAATGGGTGCAATAGCACAACATTCATAGGCCTATTAATTATTATATCATGTATATTCATGCAACCATTAGGGATCCAGAAAACCCATTGGTCCATGCATATTTAACTTCAACTTTACGAGAGTACGAAGGGTAAAAAATCTATTATTATTACATCCGCAAACCAAAGCATGGATACCATTTAATATCAGCATGAACGAATCCATATCTTTAATAGACTATACATTTGATTAATGAGCAAGCATCATAGTAACACAATACTTATCTTTTAATTCTATTTCATGAAACTGAGATGGGGAATACGTCTTTCCACCCAACCATAGATTTGGAAACTCTAAAGTCTTCTTCGTTGCCCACTCACCCTCGTGCTAGATCTAAGAGCTCCAGGGAGAGGGGTTGAAGGATTTTTCTTCTATCATTGTTGAGAATCCGTAGTTGCTTTCATATCCCCCAAATATTCAGCAGTTCATTCCCATTTCATATACTCCCAACAAGGAGTCCAAATATTACTGATGCATGTGCATTAGGCTGAGCACATAAACATGAGAATTTATTGAAATTAGACCAAGAGCTTAACAATGTGATGGATTGATCACATGCCAAGGATAGAACATTTAAGTTTATTTGTGAAAAGTTTTTGATATTTAGTTAACAACATCTAGTTAAAATTAATTTTGAATAGTTAAGGATATCATTTGATAGTAGCTAGAGAGTTAGAACTAAGGGGAAAAATAGATCTCGTTTCCTGATGATGTGGAGTGAGGAAATTGTTTCACATCAAAGAACTCATTTCTTGGACAGTTTTGTTTTTCAGTTTTGAAAAGAAAAAGAAAAAACATTTTCTTGAGTTTTTTTTAGGGAGTGAGAGGGGAACGTTGTTTTGGTTCTTTGTGTGAGGCTGAAGAAAATATCTATGTGAGATTGAAGTTAGGGAGATAGAAACTAATACATCTATGAGATCAATCTGTGGGATTTGATCCTCAGTATGTGTGAACTAGATGTGGCATGTGGAGTTATTAGATAACTAAACAACATTCTTATACAAGTGTTTTTTCTAATCAGAAAATCTAATTTGTAAGTGTATTGCAAATGCATTTGTGAGGTTATTAACAACAATATAAATATTTGAATATTGAAATTGATTTTGTTTTTAAATTACTATGTTGAATTAGGAATTAGTGCAATTTATTCCCTCTGCTCTTTACATTTGAATGAGAGCCATATCAAAATTAATATTTTAATCACAGCTTGCATCAAATTTTTGTATTGGAAGGAGTCATTTGCTTTACAGGTTTGAGAATACAGAGCATTCTGTGTCAAGCCCAGAGAAGAATGAATTTTCGCAGGAGAAAAACGTCATTTGACTTACGGATCAATTTTTGATCAAAGGAAGACGAAATTAGAAATTCCGCCATCTAGGTTTTGTTCAGAGCTGGTTTTATTTGGTAACTCGCGAGCAATTTTCCAAAAATATCCTTGGTTGAGGAGTTACGAAGTGATTTCTAAACTATGTTTTTGCAGACTATGTGACTGAAAATAACAATTGTTGTTCCTTTGCACCAACGCTTGTGTTTGTAGATATAGAAGCCATCAATTTGTGGTATCAGAGCCTTAAATTTATTGTTCTCTACAGTATAGATAGACGAATAAGCGAGTAGGAAGAGCGCGAGGTCGAGGAGGCAAACCCATAGGTAATGCATAACTCCGAGAAGAGATAAGGAGGCTGCAAGTTCGGTTAGAAGCCATGAAATTGAGGAGACAAGCAAAGGTTCTACAAAAAATTTATAGAAAAGGAATTGTGGAAAAAGAAATACAACTCCAACCAAGGAATAGAGTTGGGAAGAATGGTTTGAAGTGAATTTGGAGGTTTGGTAGCTGAAGGAAACTTCTAGAGTTTGGCAGTAAAGGACTCAAAATTTCTTGAAGAATTGGATATGCTTAGATATGGCAGGTAAATGGTCTTTAGATTTTAACATTGCTGAATGTGTAGGTAGCAACAGGATTGAAGACATCTCAGCAGAAGAAGATCATAGCCTCAGGGGCAGTGATGAAGGAACTAGTGAGGGTATTTGAGAGAGAGAGTGGGGGAGTTCAGTGAGGATGGACAGGAAAAGATGTATCAGGCCATAATCTGAAAAAAGGCAGAGCAAGTTTTCTAACTTTTATGTATAGTTAATTTTCTGAATAAACATACAGATTCATTATGAGTGTGTGTTGTTGTTCTTTTGTATTTTATGTGTATAATATGATTGAGCAATGTTAGTGTAAGATTCTAGGTAGAATCATGATCTTGTGATTCCAGTTTGGGGTGCAATGGCTGGGCAGAATCGTACTTTCTAAGATTCCAGTTATTAGTTGGAGATTGGGTAGAGCCAAAGAGGTTCCAATATTTGGAAAAAGACTGTGATGACTTAGATAATGCCCTATGAAATAGAGTATTTACACATTTCATTTTTTTGTGTGTGAATGTGTCGAAAACATGGAGAAATTGTGTTTGTGTGACTGTGGCAAGTAGAAGTACGACTGCCATAAGAAAGTACGCCTGAGTATATTCATCGACCCATATTGTGATTGTGTAGAAACTGGTAGTTTTTAGAATAGACGAGATGAAGGGTTTGAACCGGTGAGAATGTAAGAGAATTGGTCCAAAATTGGGGCAAAAGTTTGAATCATTCTTGTTGAATTTATGCATTGTGATTGTGTCAATCCAAATCGGTGTGCAGGAAGATAACAATGGTCTAATAGACACGTTGTGGCCATTGAAGGTTGAAGATTATGCAGAAAAGGAAAGACCAGGGTTGCAGAGATATGGTGGGTTTACTGTGTAGAGGCAGTGAAGGAAATCGTAAACAAAAAAATCTGATGGTAGTTATGCATTAGTATATTGATCCAACGGTGATGAATAGTCAAGAGAATGACCTTATGAAAGACTGAAACCATAGATGATGATGAAGATGGTCGAACGCTGGCATGGAAGGTCGTATGAGAGGCATTCCTTTGGTTTCTGCGATGATTTTGTATAAGAATGCTCTCGGTCATAATGCCATGGTTTGGAGGGAAACAAGCACTGTTATGTGTAGTGAAGTGGCTCTTAAGCCTTAGCCCATGAATTTATGAATAGTGTGGTTTAAGCACTGCTGGAAGGGCTATTGAGTGTGTTATCCTAGGCGTAGACAGACCTTAGGGAGGGATCTGTCATCAATTACAACAAGCACTTCTTTTATCAGTCTAAATGAAATTTTCTCTCACTATTCTCTTAGCCCTTTATCTCTAATTCGCGCAGCACCCTCAAAGGAATCCCTTCTTGTCGAGGAATTTTCCTTTTATATAATAAAATATTTGGCATCATCTATTGAGTTTGAAATAGCTATCCTTATGCATTATCTATCATTATTTTATGTTGCTCTCACACAAAGCCTCCTCCTATTTTTCTCCCAAAATCTCCCTTATCCCTTCAACTTATTCTCTACTTATTTATTTTTCCTGCTCGTTGTTTTCTTGTTACCAAATGGGTTTCTAATCTATGTACATTCAGTCATGAGTTTTCCCTCCACAACATGGCCATCAATTAGTTGTGTCTGTAATTCCTTGTAACTATTTTCCAAGAGATGTTTTACTTTCCCTGTTTTATGTTGGTTATCTTCCTTGACCTATCCCTTTTTTAGCATGCTTGGAAGCCTCCCATGGCTTCCAACTAATCACCCTGATTTTTATTTTATTTTCTGATAATCCTAAGATATCTCCCTCCCCAAGCTCTAAAATTCATATCCCATCTCATCCTTGCGTAATTTTACTGACATCAACATTATAGTGCTTATAATTTGAAAGAGCTAGTCAGGCTATCACAAACCCCTTCCCCCTTGGGTGAACACCATCCTTACTGTTCAATGAAACATATACAATACAACACTAATTTTTTAAAAGACACAACAGCTGATATGGAGCATTATATATACAACTCATTTCATATTTTTACAATAGAATATGTACAATGGCTCACCGAGCCGCTCAGTAACTTTTACTTTATAAAATTAGCCATGTGCCAATGGCCCCTTTTGCAGTCTTTTGGTGCTTGATGTATTTAATATGACTTGGATTCCTTCCATTTCTCTCATGTGTTTCCCGCCTCCAATGTAACAGCCCTGGTCAAAAATCCATGTAAACGTTAATAAAGGTAAAATAAGACCTTGATCATGGGACACATATTACAAGTTGAATGTTGGGAAAAACATCCTAGTGGGTGTTCATTTGGTTTATTATGGCTATGGAAATTGGAAAAGGCAATGTCAAAGGCTTTGGAAAGGAAAAGTGACATTTATTGGCATTTATTTATGAAAATAATGGAAAATAGGAGAAAAGGGAGGTAGAAGATCATAGGTTGCATGTGAAGAGGAAAATGAAGGAAAATAATGGAAAATTGAAGAAATTAGAGGCATCATTGATAAAAAGGTTGTTGAGTATCAATTGGTAGCTTTTGATATGTTCCGTTTTGGAGCTCTCATTTTTTTCTCTCTCTCTCATACTCTTGGATACTTAGAGTTTTCTTGGAGCACCCTTGGAGGAGTGTGGCATACTTGGGATTTGGAGCAAGAAGGGAAAGGAAAATTAGGAAAGCAGAAGAGGACATCGGGATCAACAACTGCATTGGTTTTTGCTTGCAGGTGCCGAGTTTCATGTATGAATCTCTTACTAGTTTTCGTATGCATGTCGTATTCATGTGGTTATTTGGTTATGACAGTTGTTTTTCATAGCCTTTCCATTTCCTGGATAGCCATAGTGTTGTGGGTTTTACTTGTGTTTTCTAGTTGGTTTTCATGTGCCTTTGGCTATGGGTTGAGTTATTATTTCCTAGAAGCCTTGTTTGGACAAACACTCTGGAAGCCCTGTAACATTTTGGGTTCAGTTACTATTCCTAGA
This sequence comes from Pinus albicaulis, assembly GCA_034641835.2. Lineage (NCBI taxonomy): Eukaryota > Viridiplantae > Streptophyta > Pinopsida > Pinales > Pinaceae > Pinus > Pinus albicaulis. The sequence continues at coordinate 225,785,002 of CM076577.1, read as the reverse complement.
ATCATTGGTTGGAAAAATTCTTTGGAAGAACTTGGTGGGTTGAGTTATTAGTCCTGGAAGCCCTAGTTGGAAAAACGCTCTAGAAACACGACAATAATTTTGGGTTGATTTACTAGTCCTGGAATACTTGGTTAAAATAAATGCTCTGGAACCCTGTACAACATAGGTAGAGACAAATCTAGTGATGGTTGGTGATGTATGACCGTGAGGTAGGATCACTGGTTGAGGGTTGAGGTGTTTTGGCCTCTGGAAGCCTTGGTTTTTTTTTTTATTATGTTATGCAACAAACTTAAAAAATATAGTAAAACATAGATCAACGATTTAGAAATCAACATTTTCAAGGGGGAAACCTCCTTTACATTTCATAAATGAATAATTCTTGGATGATACAAATGGAAAAACATACTTTCTATATATATGAGTCTAAGGGGTACCAATATAATTAGAGCCAACATAACAATAATAATGTAAGGGAACAACAATAAAAATATTGGGATTATATGGGGCACAATAATAACAATATGGGGATTACATGGGCACAAAAATAAGAATAAGGAGATTACGCTAACAATAACAATAAGGGGTTATACTAGTGTTATAGGGACCTAACATGCCCCTCGCCTTCAAACAAGTTTTGTCTTGTTAGGGCCCTATATTACTAGTGTAGGTCCCTTATTATTGTTAGTGTAGCCCCCTTATTGTTATTTTTGTACCCATGTAGCCCCCATTTTGTTATTATTTTTCCCCATAATAGCCCACTATTGTTATTTTTGTGCCCTTACATTATTATTGTTAGGCCGGCTAGGATTATATTGTAACCAAGAATTGTTCATTTATGTAATGTAAAGTAGGTTTCCCCCTCGAAGTGGCTTATTTTAAAGTCATTTATCTCTCTTTTCTTCTATTTTGTGAGTTGGTTTCATAACATTTGGTATCATAGCTTTTCACTGCTTCAAACAGGGCATCGGGCATCGTGGCATTTTCGCTATAATTTTTTTTTTCCACGAAGGTTCGAATGCTAAAAAAAAACCCATTTATGAAGAAATCCTGAGCACTTCGTGTTAATATTTTAGATCTTGGTTCGCAATATTTTCGGAGATATGATATGTGGAAGTTAGGGTTTTTGCAGGCTCCTGAATTTCATTGCAAAGTGGTGACCTTGGGAAAAACTTCATAGCTCTCTCTCTGAGCATCGGATTGGAATTATGTAAAAGGTGGCCAAAAGTACACAGACTGTAGCTTCTTGTATATCAGTTTCAGAGCCAAAGGAGGAAATAGTGACACATGGAATGTCATGAAATTTTACTCTCCTGAACTAATCCATAATTAGGTCATTGTGGGAGATTGGGCATAACTTTTCCTTGAAGAATCCAAATCAAGTCATACCTATGGCATTGGAAAGAAGATTCATAGGGCTAATAAAGGACCGAATCCCGAGGAAACAAAATCACAGAGATACATGAGATTCAATATTGAGCTCCTCAAAAGCAAGAAAAATGTGTGTATTTTTTTTTAAATTGCATAAGTATTTTTTGAAAAATCAATTTGAAGGGATTCCAAGGGCATATTGAAGCATAGATATTAGTATTGGGTTCTAAAATGGCCCCTAAAAATAATTCAACACCCATTAAGCCCTAAGAATTATTAATATGACTCGTGAAGAGGAATAAGTGCAACATGATATATCAAAATTACAATAACAAGTGCAACGAAATTCTCTCTCGCAAGGAGTAACCAAAAATGAAATTGAAGCTAAGATGGATGGTTTGAAGAAAGATGTGGAAGCTAAGATGGATATTTTGAAGAAGGTCTTGGAAGCTAAGATGGATGGCTTGAAGAAATGCATAGAAGCTAATATGGATAGCTTAAATAATTGCATGGAAGCCAATATGGATGGTATAGAAGGAAATATGGAAGATTTGAAGAAAGACATGGAAGGTTTGAAGGAAGGTTTGGAAATTTTGCTACAAGAAAATATTCCTAATGGAGAAAAATTAGTAGAGGAAACTCATGATGAGAACAAAAGAAATGTTAATCATGATTTCATAGACTCTAATGTTGGCTTTAAGACCCACCATATTCCAAACATAGATATGAGGAAGTTTGATGGCAAGGATCCTGTTGAACCTCAAGACTGTTCCTATTTTTGACATCCTTTTCCACCATATTTTCTTCCTTTTCACAATATCCATAAATTCAATCAGTGATAATTCCCACATTTTCCATTTGAGAAGGCATTTAGATGATCTATATTTTATATTATAATGTTTCTTATTATTTAGATAATTTTTTGTAATTATCTACAAAATTCGTGCAATTCTGTAGCTAACCTTTGTTTTTGTAGCCACTAGTATTGTTTGACAGGTTTCAAGAAGAAAATGAAGAAGCAAGTCATATGAGTAGCTTTTAAATGGTACATATATGGATCATATCCTACTTACCTATCCAGATTTGAGAAGGATGATGCCTACACTCATGGTCAAAGATCAGTCAGGATAAGGGACGAGATCAGCGGACAAAGATTCTTGAATTTCTCTTACGTAGAAAAACAAGAAAGAGCCATGAAGACTTTGCTTCTGATTAGACTTCTAGTCTTAGCTTTATTTTACTTTCCATAAGAAAAATTATCTTAGACAGTTAATCTGAAACTATGTATAAATACTGGTCTATTGAAATCGAGAATAAGCTTGATTTTGGTGATAATATTATGATAAATTTTAAAAATTGTTTTGCTAATGAAGAAGGCGAGTTCCAGACCATTGATGTGCAGTTATATTAAGTAGATTTAAACTTGTTCTATTGCAGAGGGCGTCTGCACAGAAAATAGGTTTTTACAGTCATTTCGTAGTTTAAATTCTTGTCATTTCATAGTTTAATTATATTTCATTTAGTTTCTAAATGTTTTCTGAATTAATTTTTTGTATTTACACACAGTTGACTCATATATCATATTCTCTCTTGAATTGTTTCATTATCATAACTTTGTCAGCGTTCAATTTAAATCATTCTTGCATCTGGTTACACAACAATCATAGCTTTTAAATTAGACATCTCATTTTCCTCAATAGAAACTTTGTAATCTTTGCTTGCCTTAGTAAGTTTTGAATTCAATTATCACAGTCAATTCAGCTTCACGGTAATAGATTTGATGCTTTCGTTTCCATGGAATATAGAACAGAGTTAGATTAGGATTATATTTTGATAAATCAATCTTAGATAGAGTTAAAACTAGATCATATGCTCTGTTTCTCATGGGATTAATGTTTTCAATTGATATATAGAACATGGTTTTATTTTTGGTTGCGTTGATAGATAGAACATAATTTAGATATCAATAGAATTCAATAGAATTTAGAATGATGGCTTGTTTAAATGCATAATAAGTTCAATTAGATTTTTTCCTAGATGTTTTTCTAGCATATAATAAGTCTAACATAGCTCAAATTTAATCACTCAAAGTTGATTTATTTTCATGCAAAATAGATTAGTTAATTAACATTTCCTTTTCTTCATTCTTAAAATAAGTTTTTCATCATTAAATTTCTTTTAGATTTAGTTATTCCTTAGCATTCAAGATAAAATTTAAAGCTTAGATTTCACTTCTTGGATTAGTTTTTATTTTTAACATTAGACATAAAATACAAACCCCCAAAAAAAATATATCAAACTACACAACGAAGTAAGAAAGAAGGGCATCTATCATATATAGTGGACCACACTTCATAAGATTACCAACTCTGGTTGATAATTTATGATAGCAATTTAAGACATTAAATTGAATAAATATTTTGGCGTCATTGCCAGGGAAGTGTAATTAGGAAGCCTTAATTCTTACATATCCAAAAAAATGATATGCGTAGAGAAAGAGACTCTAGGGGTAGATTTATAGCTAGCGGTAAAAGTTTGATTCCAACAACACCACTCACTCCACCAAAACCACAAAGTGCCACACCACCATCTCGAACTCATATTCCATTTTTCACAACAAGACATAGACTTCCCGAAGTCTTAAGGTCAGAAATTCAACTAGGAGACTCTCCAACTTCATCTACTAAGGTAGTCTTAGAAGAGGAAGATCCTAGATCTCCAATAGAAGGAGTAACCTTTTTCACCTCTACAAGAGAACAGATTCTAGCTAAGGAGTTAGAAATCCCTAGTGAGGAAGAAGAAGAAACTTTCTTCAACATCCCATTGATAGAAGAACCAGAGGAAGAAAAAATAACCCTACAGTTAGAACCCTACATTAGTTATGAGGAATCTACAATGGTCGGAGAAGAAGGAGAAGGAGTACACAATTTTAATGGAGAAGCCTTAAGAATACGAGGAGGAAGAAGAGGTGGAGGACGAGGTAGAGGAAGAGAATAGGATAAGAGAAAATAGGGAATACCATAACTCTGTTGGATTACCTATAGTCGATGAGGATACAAATGCCACAATGAAGAATATTTCACCTTCTATCCTTTGCAATTTTCATGGATTGAGGAATAAATATTCTAAAACGTTTATATTTGAATTTGAGGTTTTATGTAGATCATATGGCTACTTATAGGATTCTCAAAAATTGAAACTATTTCCTGCAACACTCAAGGGTGCAGCTTTAAAATAGTTCACGGGCTTAATAATACAATCTATTAGGACATGGGATGAGATGAAAAGTGCATTCTTGCAAAGGTATTTGGATTTTTTCACACCAATTAATCAAAAGGATGAAGTATTTAAAATGATGCAAAGAGAGGATGAAAACTTGGAAGACTTAATTGAGAGATTCAATTACAATATAAAAAGAGTTAAAATGGAAAACTTGGATCAAGATTATTTAAAAGCTCTCTTATTGAAATATGTCAGAGATGAATGGATAGATTTTCTTAATATTATGGGAAAGGGAGATATCTCTCAACTATCATTACCTGAAATTGTTGAATTACGCATTCATATTTCAAGAAAAAAAATCAAGAACTCGGAAAAATGCAAGAGATCATATTCTCTCTAGATTGAATAAATCTGCAACTAGAATAGTAAGTAGGGAATAAATAGGAAATATGCCATATGAATTCAAAATGGATACCTTAGGGAGTCTTAGTGAACAAATAGACACCCTGAAATTACAAAACAAGCAGAAAGATGAAACTGATTCCTTATCTTTTTTCTGTCCTAAATGCAAAAAGAAACATGCCTTAAGAGAATGTCATTTTGATTTAAAATTCATAGATACATGTGTTATTTTTACAGAAAATCATGAAACAAAAAAATGTCCCTCTATACCAGGTCTTAAGGTTTTTTTCCAAGAAGAAATAGCTCCACATCCAGTAGAACCTCTTTTTTTTGTCTCTAGAAGACCATGGCAAGGGCCACAAACTCAAGGTTTTAACAATCAAATGTATACTCAACCCCCACCAAACAATTGGAATTCGCCAATGCCATGGTAGAAACCTTGGTCCCAACCTCAACCTTGGACATAATGAATGCAAAATACTTATGGCAGATATTCTCAATATCACCAATATCCACAATCTTATCCAAAATATCCTCCCCAACATTTCCCACAACCTAGTCAACAACCTCAATTTCAAAATCATAATCCACAACTTTCATTACCATTTCCACAAATGAAAAATAAACTACTTGCCCAACCATTACCAAACCCGAACAACAAAAATTCTCAACTTTCTTATAACATGGAAGGAAAAATTTTTCCAACTTATATGCTTACTACACTAGATCTTAACAATGTTTGAATTAGCTCTGGTAGGATATTAGAAAGGAAAAATCCCTCTGTTGTTATTCAGGAAAAATATGGTCTTGATGAAGAAATTTCTTTACAGCAAAATAAAAATCATTCTGAAGAAGGAACATCCCTTCAACAAAATCAAAATTCTCAAAATCTAATAAACTCAACTCCTATCATAAAGTAACCTTCAGTATTTTTTTCTAACCCTCCTTTCCCTGAAATATTACAAATCGATAGAGGGCTAGAAAAACAAATTCAATTGCCTAACTATGATTTTCTAGGTGAATTGAAAAATGTATGTATCAAAATCCCTTTGTTACAAGCCATTAAAGAGATTCCAATCCTTGCAAAAACAATAAGGGAGTTGAGTACGAAGAAATCAGGAAGAAAAACAAAAAAGTAAAAAGGATTCAGTTAGTGGGAAAAATTGTAGATATCATGATGGGAAAAATAGCCACACAAAAATATTTGGATCCAGGAAGTCCAGTTGTAAAAACATACATCAATGGTATTGAGATTCCAAATACAATGATTGACTTAGGAGCAGCCATAAAAATCATGAGTAAACAAACCATGGAACAACTTAGGCTTCCAAACCTTCAATATACACCAACATTACTGCAATTAGCAGAAATACCAGTAATCAAGACAGATGGTGTATTAGAAGACATTTATGTATCCTTAGACTCTTGGGATTATATAGTTGACTTTATGATCTTAACTCCCAAGAATAATCTAGGAGGACATCCATTGATATTAGGAAGACCTTGGTTAGCTACAACCGATTCTTTCATTAGTTGTAGATCTGGTGATATGTTTATTTTTATGGTAATTCAACAAAGAAATTTACTCTATATCCTCCAGCAAAAACAATCACAGAAAGATAAAATGAAGAATGGATGAATGATAACAATGATATACAACCTATCTTTACTATTTCTCATATTAGTGAAGAAAGTCATTTTCTAAATTCAATAGAAAATTTTGAAACATCTTCATAATGTGACTAGATAATCATAATTTTCAAGAAAAATGTAATATTGAATACTTGTCATCTAGACAAAATATATTTATATTCTATGGAATAATTTGGTAACTTTGTAGTTGAAATCTTTCCAGGAAAATATTTAAACATAAACAAAAACATGGAAAAATTCCAACAAGAAGAGTTAATCAAAATATTGCAAAAACATTCTTCAGCATATGCATGGGAGTGCACTGACATGAAAGGAATTAATCCTGAGACTTGCATACATCATATCTATATTGTGGAAAACTATAGGCCTTTCATACAAACTCAAAGAAGGATGAATCCAAATATTATGGAAATCGTGAAAGAGGAATTGCAAAAATTGTTGAATGTAAACTTCATTTATCCAATTACACTACAAGAAAAAAAGACATTGGTGAGGGGAGAAAAATGTCACCATAAGCTCATTGGTGAGGTTAAAAAGGGAATTCGTCACCAAAAACTAAACTTCACCAAAGGTGGTGTCACCAAAAGTATAGGTGTTGTGGTGACATTCAAGGTTCGTCACCAATAATTATTTATAATGTGGATAGTGACCGTCACCATTTCATATGAGCAATGGTGACGGACAATAGCCTCCGTCACCAAAAACCTGAACGTCACCAAAGGTGGCATCACTGAAATTATGTGTTGTGGTGACCTTCAAGGTCCGTCACAAATATTGATTATAATGATGGATAGTGACCGTCACCATTTCATATGAACAACAACAATTTTTTGTGATGGACCTTTCATGGCCGTCACTATTGGTGCATATATATGGCGATATTTGTTGACCGTCACCATTTCATATTTGGTAAGGCTCAAAAAATGTCATGATAAGCTCATTGGTGACATCAAGGTCCGTCACGAATAATGACTATAATGACAAACAATGACCCTCACCATTTCATATCAACAAAAATGATTTATGGTGATAGACCTTTCATGGTCATCACTATTGATGTGTATATATGGTGGCATTCGTTGACCATCAACATTTCATATTTTGGCGAGGGTCGGAAAATGTCACCATAAGCTCATTGGTGATGGTCAAAAGAGAATCCGTCACTAAAAAATGATAGCCTCCATTCCCTATGTATATCAGGGCACGATGGAATTGAACCACCAACCTCCTGCTTGTAAAGAAGGTGCTCTTCCATTCATCTAGCACCCTTTAAAGAATTATACTTTAAACTAGCAATTGCCCCTAAAGGTGAAAATATACACCAAATAATAGAAGATATAGGAAGATCAAAAGTTACTAGAAATAACATGTTCAATATACATAATAAAAGACAATATGAATAAATATGATATTCAATATACATAATAAAAAGAAAATAACTCAATTGATTAATTTCCTCTATGATACCTATTATTTACCAAAACTATTCATGATTAAATACTTAATATTTACCAAAACTACTAATGATTAAATACGTTTATAATTTCAAGAAGGAACATGATTTTCCTGTTACAATTTTGATGTCCTATCATGTCATGATTTAATACGGAGAATGGTTAAATACACACTGATTGGTATTTAATCCATGGATTGTTTAAAAACACATAAATTTTAGAAATGAACATTTCATGTTACAATACGATTTTAAAACAGTGAGATGCCATAATTAAAATTCTACTAAATAACCATTTATGACAAAAGGATAATGAGAATCCCAGGTAGAAACCACTAAAATCATCTTGATTTCCTCCTGTATTACATTGAAAGCTTCAGTGTTCTGGTTTAAAATTAAATGCTTGTGCCCAAGGAGAGTAGAGCAAGAGGAGATCAATAATAAGACGCTAACATCGATGATGATGAAAATGGTATCGATTTGTGCTCTCCTCATGGTGTTTAATAGGGAGAAAATTCTATGACTTAGCCAACCCACCACAATTATTAACTTGGAGGGTAGATTTATAAAAAACACAACAAAACAATGGCCCACGATTGGGTAGATAGATGCACCCTCTAACCATTGGATTGTCATGGGGAATGATGCCCAAAGAGTTACAGAGGCAAGCTTCTATTTTGGCTACTAGTGTTAGGTTATATTAAAAAGGTTGTACATGAACAAGCTTTAAAAAAACTTAGAAGCTACAAAGTGGAAGTAAATATGGAGGCCATGTAAAGAAAAAAATTCTAGGCCAAATACAATTACCATCATGCCTATACAATGAAAATTTTGGGTTCCACGTACTAGTGAAGAGACTATTTTTAATCCTTAGCAGTTGGCTTGGCCTTGTGCTTGGTATTGGCTTCCTGCAGAAAATGTACGACTCTCTTCATTGTTGGCCAGTTGATGGGCAAGGTGCTTATGAAAAGGAGTCCTACGTCCAGACCCATGGTCATTTCCTCTTTAAAGCAGTCCACAAACTCAAGATACAACACTTCAAGAAATCCAATATTTTTCTCTATTTTATAGCAAACCCACTTCACAAGATCTTCACCCTCTCCAATTTCTTGATCTATTGATTTTTTTCCCATCACTAGCTCCAAGATCACCACTCCAAAACTATAGATGTCAATTTTTTCGGTTGTTGCTCTGTAGAAGTTATGTCTTCCTGAAATCCTTACATTGGGGACTTTTTGTGTAGTGCTTCCTTCAAGTTCACTAAAAAAAAAAAACACTAACAGACTCCACCATGCTAATAATGGTAACCTAGGAAAGGAAGGAACACAATTAATGTCAACCACAAAGGTTGAATTGCTGAAATGTACAGGATCTAACTAATGAAGCTCCTAAAATCTATTGACTTCGATGAAGTAGGTTTACATCACTAAGGAAATTAGATAATAACATAAGATGAGAAATAAAATTTGGAGTGATATTTATAGTGAAATAGGGTATGAACCTGTGTTAAGGTTGGCCACACTATATTGAAATTTGAAGTCCATAATATGCACATATTAGTGTATGTAGGCTATAAAAACAACCTTGCCACATCCCAACTAATCATTATCTCATGGAAATACTGGAACAAATAGAAGAGGTCTAATTTCTAAAATAAACTTGCATGATTTAGCTTTCCAGTGTTGTTGGCTTGAGGGGTCTTGACTGAGGTTCAGAGGTTAAGGTTTGCCAACAAACCCCTATACTACTAGCCCTTTCAGAAATGACCTACTTTCGCAGGCCAAGGTCTCACCCGGAGTAGTATGGGAGGGTGCTGGAACCAGGTTTCCGCACCCTAGGAGAGTAGGTAATTAAGGCAGATCGACGTTGTAACTATTAGGTTCACACAGATCGAGTTTATTGTCAGACTTGTGATAGTATAATCAACATATAACCATAACGAATCTATTACCATTTACAGATCAGATCAATACAGTCGCATCTACGTGTGCATCAGTAATTACCATCACATAATAGTATAATTGTAGCTAATTCATAGATCGCAAATATATTCGCAGCATAAATCAATAACACAGATGCACTTCAGTAATGAACACAATCAGTCCAGATATCACAAGATACTTCAAATAGATTATGTATTCATTAGTAGCCAAAATATCGATTACAACCCAAAACACAGCCCGCACACAGCCAGTGGGGTTCGCACATAGTAGGATTGAGGATCTCCATGCACACAGCTAGCAGGAGTCCTTACCTAATAAAACCCAAACAGATCTCAAAAATTTGCACGCAGCATCAATATTACTTCCACTTACCTACTAGACCCAACTATCTGCCTATTTATATCATCGCAGCCTTTGCTATCCCATGGTCTACAAATCATGGTTTGCAAACCCTAGAGCTACCCTTTAACCCATTACAAAACATTGGGGGCTTTTATCCGCCCCAAAACTCCTACGCAAGACTGACTATTACAAAAATATATCAAAAACGCAGCTTAGGGAACCCCGTTCCAACAGGCCCCCAACAAAATCTTGTGACTCGTCCTGAGTCACAGTGGCCGTGGGGTTTGCATCTTTTCCTGAAGATGCTTGATCGCATCAACTAGAGGGGGCAACACTCATTCGCTCTGTGCAACAGCGTTCTGGGAAATATGCACCAACTTTTGTGAAGTTGGACCTTCACTAGCAGTAGTGACGCTTTCCAAGGTCTGCTTTAGTTTTTTAACTGAAACATCCACTTCCTGCGATAGCTTGAGGGATTCACTGACCCATGGCTTGAGGTGGTCACTGAGGACCTTATTCTTGTGGAGGAGCTCTTCTTATGTCATCTCTAAGTGTATGGCTGGTACGCAGTCATGCTAGGCATTATGCAGGGTTCAAAGTGGACATAATAGCTTCGAGATGTTCAAAATCTTCCTCCTTCTGGCACAGTTCTTGAGTAAACTCATGCAAGAGAAGATTGCATTGTGCCTTAGACCACAACTGCATAGTTGTCTCCAACAATATTGCACCCTATGCAATCTGAGCTATGATGGCATTTGTAGCTTTAGTGACCAGCACAACGCTCTGGGCTCGTACCTCAAGTAGATTTTCTGGCTACAATTTGGCCTGCAAGGCAGCAATTTGCTGCTCCATCTCTTTCTTGGCAGTCTAAATCTTGGTCCTTGAAGCCTTTAGGGTGGAAAAAAGTGCCTCAATCTTGGCCTGGGGTGTAGCAGAAGCTGAGATATCTTCAGCAACATCCATGCATACCCTGCTGATCAGATGTTCCAACTCGTTCTGCCGTATGGTGGCAAGGGTGCATGTAGCCAGCACCTAGGACACCTTGGTAGTTTTTTCAATGATCGTTTGCTTAGCTGTGCAGAGCTACTGATGCACCCGAAGGTATCTATGTTGGATCTCTTCGACGAGGGTAGTGTGGAGGACCTGCAGCAGTTTGTGTGGAAGCTGTGCCAAATCCAGTTGCACCTCTGTGCAGGCTTGGACTTGTGTACCTAAGGCAAGTGGGCTCAAGGTGAATTCTACACTGGGTAGGGAGCAGAGGCGGCTTTCAGTTGTGATGATTAGTTCACTGCTATTTGCTAGGGGTGTCTGCGCCTGAATCTTGCTTGTCTGAAGGGTGTCGGTTTTTAGCTGCAGAGCTCAGAGCTTATACTGGAGCATAGTGACTGTGGCTTTCTGCTGCTCTCCCAGGGCCAGCCACTTATCTTCTGAGGTGAGTGTAACTGCATCTGCGATCTGCTCCAGGTACTCCTCTGCTAAAGTAACTTCGGTCTCCCTTCCGGGCCTTGTAGCTCGTCATTTCTTTCGTTGGCCCTTGAGAGGGCCAAGAGCCCGTTTTGTACCATGTGGGGAGTCAGTACCCTGCCCATATAGACCCTTTGTGTCCAGATCTTGCTATGAGTCCTACTACGACTCCGGCTCCGCACCCTTCTCAGCGTCCTTACCATGTCCTTCTGTCTCTTTAGTTGTATTAGGAGGGTTGGTCTTCTTGGTGCTTGTTCTTGCAGTGTCAGCTGTACCTTATTTGAAGCCTAGTCTCCAGTGTGGTGGCCAAGAGGCAATGAGTTGGTCAATTTCTTCGTCGACGACCATATATGGCAGTGATACCAATGCTAGATCCTTATGGCCCCAGATCTGCACATTGTGCATCGTGACCTGCAACGCTACGATGCTCTTGTACTTGTCATAAATGGCCGGTGACAAGCGCGGCTGGGAGTGGATTGCTGCTACGAGCCCGCTCTGAAATAGGACCTAGAAGACCTTATTATCCTCAATGCGCTGCTCATCCTTTGAGTCCCACAATTTCACATATCGCGCCCCCTCACACATGTTTGACTCAAGCTCAAGGAGGGCCGAATCTTCGGGGGCTTCCCATGCAACCAACACGATGAGGAGCAGTAACGAGGAGTAGCAAAATGCCCTTCCATGATCCTGGGTCTCGCACCTTCTCCAAGAATTCGTGACACAAGAACTGGGACCAGTTGAAGAAGACACCTTTTTCTCATCAACCAGCCAACTGAATGAAATAAGTGGGGACGGTCGCAACCTGGAATTTGTGCATCATTTTACATGTCAGCAACAAGGTACCCATGCGCACTCCGGGGTCACTGATGGTGTTAATTAGGAACCCCCTAGTATTCCGCTCAACATTGTAGTCGTCGTGCACCTTATCAGTGATTTTTTGCTCATATTTATTGCCAACATGCTCCATGGGATTCGACCCTTCCATGGGGAGACCAGTAATATGGTGAATGAGGGCGGCATCAATGGGAATGTGGACCCAAATCCATAAATTTCCATCATGGATCAGGGCTAGCAACTGTCGCACAACGCGGTAAATTATAATATCTCGGCCAAAATGAGCCATTCGCAGCAAGTTTAGTAAACTTGATTTTGCTAGCCTGCTCACCCACAAAATATGTAATATTCCAAATTTGGAAAAGCTAGCAAGGCATGAGTGGAAAACACATTTTCCAGTAATGGCTGCTACAGGAATTGAAACCAAGACCTAGATCCCTTAGAACAAGGTGTCTAAGTGCCAAATCCAAGAGGAGGCTCCAAAGAAATCCTTCTAGAGTGGTTAAGCAGATCTCCCACTCCTAGATGTCCTCTAAATGTGGCCGATGAGGGACTGCAACAAATGTAAGCACATAAGATGGAATGACAACGTTATTATTAGAGCTGTGAGCACATGAAGATATATATAGCAAAAAAATATGTTATATAGCAGAAAATGTATACAATATGTGGAGGAATCAATCACTCCAACTAGGAAATGGAAGCCTTAATGTGAAATGTACAAGAAAATGAGTAAACACTGCTGTTTTGGGAAATAACTCCCTAGAGGTCGTTGGGTCAAAAACCTCCGCAGATCAGGGCATGCTATTCAAGAAGGACTCACACAACCACAATTGTACGCTAAAAACTAGATATTATAGATTGTAGAACTCACCCGTAGATCCTACGTTTGATGTAGATCCCGCGGGGTCCAAACCCCCAACAACCCTTCTTCCTCTTCAACCTGGAAATAAAGAAGAGACATGCACAGAAATCTAGTTGTACAACATATATCTTTCCTAAATGTTAGTGTAATCCATGTGAAACATCATATAAACAATAATAAATGCTTAATTAACAATCTTTTCACATATGCAAGTAGATATTAACACGTGAATTTGGAAACAAGATGGTTCTTCTTCATTATGAACAACATGTACAATAATATAAAGGTGGAGAGATCAGCTGAATCCTTCCACGATCTTCGAACAGACCGTCGTCCGGATCCATCCCACCCTTGCCTCGCTAGGATTCTTTCAAGACTTGTGCACACGAGATGGCATATAAGCTGATGAATATCTCCAGGAAACAAGGGTTTCCTGTAAAAATCTGGGAAGTGCAGGAGGCACGGGAAATCAGACTTGAATCGGGCTCCAACAGAGTATAATGTCTATAATTTTTTCTCTCCCCCTTAGGCCATGCATATGAGGGGATTTTATACTCCCTCAAAGTAGTTTCAATCTGTTGGAAACAGTTGGCCATGGGCTGGGGTGGTTGAATTACGGGAATAACCATCAACGCAGCCTCGAAAATAGGAATTTTTATATATTTTTAAAATGATTTTAATGGCATACGTGGAAAAGTATCTCTAGACTCACGTATACACGCGGAAAAGTTTGGGCATATCCACATATGGGATTTTAAACACTATTTTTTATGAACTTTTATTCAAGTCTGTGGGAATGGGTGCCCAAGGCCAAAGAGACAATCATGAATCACATGAGGGTGAAAAATGATGCTATAACAACTGCTACATATAAAGAGCCCTGGCTAAAATAATGTAGTTTATAGGAGTTACTGCATCATACAAAATGAAAATAGGATGATATGACAATATCAACTCAAAAAAATGAGGGGGAGCAAGCTCTCAACCCCTGAAAACACTAATACAACAAAAATACACAATCCTTGGAAGGATTGGCTGCAATACATGTACAAATGGCCAATCTGCAGAAATGCTGGAGTTGCTGGGTAGCTGGTGCAACTCTGAAAATGACTGGAGATGGCCGAAGATGATATGCAATCTGAATTAAACCCCTTCCGACAGATCTCTCAAGTGATAGGCTGATCCTATCCTTGAAGACCTCCTCCTCCAAGATGATGGTGCAACCCCTCACTGCAAGTGTGCACTGAAATAACGTAGTATGGAGAATGCACTGCACTGTCTATGATGGGAGATGCTTGGCCTTGATGCTAAGGTATGAAAATCAGCTCTGAAATCTCCTTTACTGATCTCCCAGAGAAATAGGAACTCCCTCCTCTGAAAGATAAGCCAAGGAAAGGTGTTGTGGAACCCTCCACTGCAACACCCAAAAACACTACGTTATACTTTAGAAGAAATAACACAGTGACTGATGGTAGGGGCTTTGGCCTTGTGCCAATATGTGGAGAAATGAAGTGCAATCCTTCAAGAGGCCTCTCAAGAAGGAGATGAAATCCTAAACAGGAATCCCTCATGCTAAGCAGAACTGCAACTCAACTGAACAACTGGGACTGCAAATATGTCTAAGCAGACAAATGATCAAATGCTCCAAGATATCTCACTATGGCTGCCCCTTCCTCCTTTTATACAAGTGAATACATCTTTTCCATGGACCCCACACATTAGGGTTTCTTCCAAAAGGAATATTCCTCCCTCTCAAACTACGCTGTCTTGTCATGCAAGCTACACCTCTTAGGCAATGTTGTTGACTTGGTCAAACTTGACCTTGTCCTCATGCATTTTCCCCTTTTCACACTGGAAGGTGCAAAATTAAGCTGCTCCATTGATCCTTTCCACACTATGAAGGATCTTATTCCAAGTCATGGGCCTTTTACCCATTTTATTCATCTCCTAGATGATATAAGAAAAAATTAATATTCCAATTTGCTGCATGCAAATGTTGGAATATTACAGTACTCCCCTCTCAAAGATTGCTGGTCCTCAAGCATATGAAAGGATAGACTGAATTATTTCCTCCTCTCCCTGTAGCATCCATGTATGATGATCTCCTCCAAGTGAAGTGATTCTCTCTCATCAATCAAGCCTCCATATTGTTCCTCCCTAGCATGCAAGGTAGCTATCAAGCCATCATCATTTAAAGGTGAGATACTCAAGAAGATATCAAGGTGATGTCTATAGGTTCCCTTGAGGAATGGGATCTAAAATCTAATGGGAACTATCTCTCCCATATGGACCCTCCATCCCCAAGCTATAAGCCATGCAAAATGAGTCACCTTCCAACTAGGCAACTCCTGAAAGCTATCATCCACCTTTGGCTCTGGAAAAGTAGGTGGGATGAAAATATGCACATGGTAGACTATGTAGCCTACCCCACATTGTCCATCTCTCCACTTATGATAAGTGTAGAGTGTTGGTTGTCCATGGGTTGCAATGAGTTTTCCGTCAAGTGGAAAAATGAGGACTAGACCTCCAAAAATCTCTCCCCCAACACTGCAAATCAAGCTGGCCCAAATCCTTCCATATATGATGAGTTGGAAGTCACCATCATATGGAGTCCATCCAATCATATGAACCCTCTCATAAGGAGACAAATGTGCTGTTGTGTTGGTCATACAATCTCCGATACTCCCCTTAGAACATGTAGTGCAAAAAGTGTGAGGAATTTCTCCCTCAAAGGACACATCCATCCCATGTGTCTTTCTCCCAAACATGCTCCTCATAAAAACAAAAACAATAAATCCATAGGGAGAAAAAATGAGAATCATACTTGCTCCCATATGAAACAATTGAGAAGGAAAATGGTCCCTCAAGTGCAAACAGCGCAGCTTGACCCTCAACTTCAATAGAGGCTGATAAAATAAGTGGCCTCTCAACCACTTTCCTGCTGCTCCAATATCCTCATAAGTATGGAGGAAGTGAATAATGCAAGGTGTACAATGATCATGTCCTCCGTAACATATCTCTTCCCCAAGTCCTCCTAGGGAATGGCCATCAATCATGCTTATGGCCTCATCTAAACCATGTGGTCTAGAAAAAATAATGCTCCTCCTTAGAGCATCATCCTACACATGTATGGTTAGGGAAATATACATACATCATATAAATGCTCATGTAAGCAAAAATGAATACCCTTACCATACTCTCTGATCATATAAGTGGAGTGGCTCATAAGTGAGTCCCCTCTCATCTCCAAAGGGAAAATAGGTGGTTGTGCTAACTCTCTCAAAGAGTCATGTCTCTCCTCCATCTCTATATGGTCCATGCATCTGCTCATACGATGATATATCTCCTCCTCAAATCCCATCCAAAAATACCCCTCCATGATGGTGTGGTATGCTCTCATAGGATAAGTGGGGCTGAAAAGGAACTCCTCATGAGCTGCATGTAACAACTTATCCTTGAGCTTGGAAGCTCTAGGAAAGAAGATCCTGCCATGATAAAAGATGGCCCCATCTCTGACTGAATATCCCTCCTCATGCAACTGGTCATCCAAGATCATGCAAGTGAAAATATCCTTGGAATAATCCACCAATAGTTGGGAGCTCCAATATGGATCTAACCTCCATAGTGATAGTGCTGATGATCTCTCATGAAGAGCATTTGTCATATGGTCATCCTCCTCTTTGACATCTCTTATGCCAAAGATGCAAGTTGGAAGGTTGTTGTCCTTCCCCTGCTACTTCTGCCACAACGCAGAATCTGTAATGAAAGTGGGTACTGATGATGTTGAGAGAATGCTCCCTCTCTCCTTGAGTCTACCCCAGACTCCTAACACTGTATCAAGCTCTACCAAGGTCTCCAACCTCCTTAAATCCATGAGTGGTGCCCCAACATGTGAAGCATCCATCCTCCTCTGCTGATCCAGTGGTCTCCCCAGAAAAATGTCTCAGTGCAGTGAGACATCATCCTCAAGAGGTGACTACATATATGAATGAACAAATCTGTCCATGCTTCCATTGCACAATCCAATTACCTTCTTAGGTGCATCAACCTCCAGAAATGAATAGGGATGTATACTCCTCATCTGATGATGTTGGGTCTTCTCCCTACCTCCTCTTTGTGTCTCTATGGTTTCACACCTCCTCAACAATGGCACAGGTAGAACATGATTTGTGCCTTGATCTCCACACATGATATCCTGAGGACTTCCTTGCAAAGATGCAAGCATCCATCTATTTGGAGCAAGGGCTCCTCCTTCCTCTGCATTAGGTGCTAGATCAACTCTATATCTAACAACGTTTTTGCCCTCAATCTCTACAACATGAATGGGAAACTCCCTAATGATTGGATCCCTTTTTGAAAAAGAGATCTCCATGCTTTCTTGCTCAAGGATGTGAGAATAAAATATTTCTTCCGGCAAAGTATGGTGAAAGTTCTCATGCAAGGGTTTTGTTTGAGTTTTCTTGTTTTGCTCCATCATATGTGTTTCATGAATCCTTCTATCAAATATTTCCACTAATGCCTTAGTGATACTAGCATAAGATGCAATGTTTATATTTCTCAAAGAAAAGGATTCAAAGATCCACCAGGCATAAGCCTTACCTCTCAAATGCAGCACTACAACTTTGATGGCTTCATCCTCCGACATTTGGTGCTACTGCAAGAAGGTCTCTAACTCCTCCACCCAAGCTTTGGCTGAACACACAGGTGAACCTTCAAAGGTAGATAGATGAAATCTATCTTGCTGCTCTCTTCATTTCACCTTCATCTTGGAAAACTTTGAAAAATTGAGATGATCTCGGAATTTCTGAGTTGGAAACTCATACTCTTTCAAGAAATCACTAAGGGTTTCCATCCTAGCAACCTCTTCTTCTCTTTCCATCTTTCTTCCGACAATCCTGGGCATGTGACTGCACTGAGTATTAGGATGTGTAATTGCATGCTCACACTCCTCAAATCTAGAGTTTGTTTTAGAATCAAACCCTCCAGGAGATTCTCCATGCATCTTCCTCTTGGTCTCCTTGAAATCTTCATGAATCATATGTACAGATTTAGGATATACAGATGAATCATATGTACAATTTTTCTTCTCCAAAAGATGGAGTCTTTTTCCTGCTTATTTCTCTGTCTCCTTGATGAGAATAGGAAGTGTAGGGTTCTTCCTCTTCTTTCTGATTATCCTCCTTGGGGAGGTTCTTCATGGATCTGAAATATGATGAGATAAATCCAATTCTCTTCAATATTTTGACCTTATTGGACTTAGACTCATAGGATGAGCCAAGAAATCAGCCTTGATACCACTGTAATATTCCAAATTCGGAACAGTTAGCAAGGCATGACTGGAAAACGCATTTTCCAATAATGGATACTACAAGAATTGAAACCAAGACCTAGATCCCTTAGAACAAGGTGTATAAGTGCCAAATCTAAGAGGAGGTTCCAAAGACATCCTTATATAGTGGTTAGGTAGATCTCCCACTCCTAGATGTCCTCTAAAAGTGCTCTATGAGGGACTACAACAAATGTAAGCACATAAGATGGAATGAAAACGTTATTCTTAGAGATGTGAGCACATGAAGATACATATAGCAAAAAAATATGTTATATAGTATAAAATGTATACAATATGTGGAGGAATCAATCACTCTAACTAGGCAATGGAAGCCTGAATATGACATGTACAAGAAAATGAGTAAACACTGCTACATATAAAGAGCCCTGGCTAAAATAACGCAGTTTATAGGAGTTACTACATCATACAAAATGAAATTAGGATGATATGAAAATATCAGCTCAAAGAAATGAGGGGGAGCAAGCTATCAACCCCTAAAAACACTAATAAAGCAAAAATACACAATCCTTGGAAGGATTGGCTGTAATACATGTACAAATGGCAAATCTGCGGAAATGCCGGAGTTCCTGGGTAGTAGGTGCAACTCTGAAAATGACTGGAGATGGCCGAAGATGATATGAAATATGAAATAAAACCCCTCTGACAGATCTCTCAAGTGATAGGCTGATCCTATTCTTGAAGACCTCCTCCTCCAAGATGATGGTGCAACCCCTCACTACAAGTGTGCAATGAAATAACGCAGTATGGAGAATGGACTGCACTGTCTATGATGGGAGATGCTTGGCCTTGATGCCAAGGTATGAAAATAAGCTCTGAAACCTACTTTACTAAACTCTCGGAGAAATAGGAACTCCCTCCTCTGAAAGATAAGCCAAGGAAAGGTGTTGTGGAACCCTCCACTGGAACACCTAGCAACAGTACATTATACTTCAACAAAAATAATGCAGTGAATGATGGTAGTGGCTTTGGCATTGTGCCAAGATGTGGGGAAATGAATTGCAATCCTTCAAGAGGCCTCTCAAGAAGGAGAGGAAATCCTAAACAGAAATCCCTCATGCTAAGCAGCACTGCAACTCAGCTGAACAACCGGGACTGCAAATATGTCTAAGTAGACAAATGATCAAATGCTCCAAGATATCTCACTATGGCTGCCCCTTCCTCCTTTTATACAAGTGAATGCCTCTTTGCCATGGACCCCACACATTAGGGTTTCTTCCACAAGGAATATTCCTCCCTCTCAAACTACGTTGTCTTCTCATGCAAGCTACACCTCTTAGGTAGCGCTGTTGACTTGGTCAAACTTGACCTTGTCCTCATTCATTTGCCCCTTTTCACACTGGAAGGTGCAAAATTAAGCTGCTCCATTGATCCTTTTCACACTATCAAGGATCTTATTCCTACTCATGGGCCTTTTACCCATTTTATTCATCTCCTAGATGATATATGCAAAAATTAATATTCCAATTTGCTGCATGGAAATTTTGGAATATTACAGCATTGGGACGACTTGCAGTGCGTTGTCTTCCAGTACTCTTTAAAGGTATAATTCAAGTGCCAATTCTTGGAAGGCCTTTAGGTTGGCTAGGTTGTGATCGTTGAATTTTACCAAATAGAGTGTGCCAAAGGATTCTCTAATTGGGGGACCTTGCCTGGAATCAATGGCGTTTGTAGGTACGCGAGCGTTCCTTTAAGGTTATTAGGTGTGTGCACCAAGGGCTGACGAGGTTGGACATAGGGCGGCAGCTAAGTGATTGGTTCAACGATCTGGGCTTCTTCCTGAGAAGGCAAAGTTATCTTTGATGGGTTAGGCAAATATGTGTGGGGTACCATTCGTAGGGACTTCACATTTCGAGGGGAGGTGTACGTCTTCCCTCCAGCCCATTTCGCAGCCCTCCCCTTCCCTCGCTCCTTGCCTTTCCCTTTACCCTTCTTTTTCTCAACCTGCTTCCCCTTGGTTGGCATGGACACAACATATTCAACTTTAGGGGTGACCTCTTCAACTTCATCAGTGGAGACCACGGTCTACAATGACTCAGCTGGATTAGTTGCAGTCATGCTTGCTCGGAAGATAAATTAAAGATTTCTACTATCAGATGGGGTAGCTTGCCCAGACATTAACAGAGCGCAATAGTCATAGAATTTTGCAAAGCACAAAATTCTCAAGATGCACGAAACCCAATTTTGATCTACCCTTCTGATTTGATAGCCTTGGATATTGACCAATGGTTGGATGAGGATTATCATAAACTTACCATCAAGAAAACAGTAAAAAATCTCCAGAAATTGCCTCATTAATTGCCGACAGTCTACTCCTTTCAACGGTAAAATTTTATTTTTACCTAGTTTTACTATTCCAACAGCTAGTTTTCATAGCTTTGTATTACCCTTGTGCACCCAGTCACCTCCCGGGCTTCCAGACTTGCGATCACCCCCTGCGCTCCCAGCAAAACTCCCCAAGCTTCCAGACCTACGATTGACCCTTGCCCGTATAATAGGCTTGCCTGCTTTGTCCCCCCTACTTGTGCATATGTTGCCCAATACAGCTATGCCAGTCATATAGTCATTTGATCTGGTATGGTTTGAGATGACTGCCATTAACATACCCTGGTACAATGTCACCACGTAGTGTAGCTAACCAGACAACTCCTCCATTAGTGATTTCCTGTACCATATAGGGACCTAGCTAGTGTTGACAGAACTTCCCTGGGTGCTTCGAGAACTGACTATCGTATAGTAGGACCAATTAATTCTTCGAAAAGGTCTTTTTCCGAATATGTCGATCATGCCATGATTTTTCCCAGACCTTTTGAACTTTCCGATGAAATTTAGCAATGAATTGATCTTCCTCCAAGGCAACAAGCTTTTCTAAGTGCTCCTCCATGATATTAGGCTCTGCCATGTTGGTAAAGGCTGCGATGCACAGGCTAGGAATAATATATTCCATGGGCATAATAGCCTTCTTTCCATAAACCATCCGAAAAGATGTTTTCCCGTTCAATTTCTTGCAAGTGGTTCAATAGGCCCAAAGGACCGACGGGATACACACATCCTAATTTCTTCACTCGACATTGTAGATCTTTGTCAGCGTCTGTTCCAGAATTTTATTAAAAGCTCCCACAGTTCCGTTCGCCTAGGGGTGATATGGGGTATTTTTGGCGTGGTGGATCCGAAATTCTTCAGGAAAAGCCTGTATTTTATCATTAACAAAGTGCGACCTCTATCAATCATAAAGACCTTCAGACAACCAAACCTGGTTAGGATATGTTCAAAAATAAAGTGCATAGCGGTGTCTGCGGTAAAATCCTTTACAACTTGCACTTTGGCCAATATAGTTACATAATCAGTTGCAATAATGATGTAGCGGGCACCTATCTTCTTTCCTGGAGGGTTGATGTGCCCAACGAAGACTATGGCCCATTTGTCAAATGCTTGCAAAGCCATTTGCAGCTGCAAGGGAATTTCGTCTCTGGGCAATGGTCTTCCTATCCTTTGACATGTGTCGCAGGCTTTACAATAATCATGAGAGTCACTATGTAGTGTGGGCCACCATAGCCTAGCTCTCAAGATCTTCTACATCGTTGATTTCCCTATGTAGTGACCTCCTGCTACACCGTCGTGGGCTTTTGCTAAGATGGTCTGCCTTTCATGTTCGAGAACGTATCTCCATAGTACCTCATCAGCTTCCAGCTTATACAATTCTCCTGCTATGATGGTAAAATCTGTTGTGCGGGTTACCAGCTCTTATTTATATTGTATCAAATATTTTGCAGGATCCATCCCCGTAGTTAAGAAGTGGATGATGTCGGAGAAGTGCGCATCAACCACCTTGATAGCAAATAGCTGCATATCGGGAATTCCTGCTTCCAGGTTGGTTGGTTCTTCACCACTCTTGATTCGGGATAAGTGGTCTGGCCTAGCATTTAGTTTCCTTGGCCTCACGATGACCTCAAAGTCATATTATTGAAATAGCAACAACCATCGGAAAAAATTCTACCCCCAACATAGGATTATTCACTAGGTACTACAAAGTTGAGTGATCTGTGAACATCTTGAAGTGCCCTCCTAACAAATAATTCTGGTATTTATGTAGGGCATATACCATGGCCAATCCCTCACACCCAGTAGTGGAATAGTTGTGATCTGCACTAGAGATTTTCCTACTAGCAAATGCAACTGGATGGTCGATGTCCCCTTCCCCAGGATGTCTAAGGACAGCTCCCAGGGTGATCCGTGAAGCATCTACATGGACATGGAAAACCTTCGCCCAGTCAGGAAATATGAGAATAAGTGTTGAGACCATATTTTCCTTGAGTAACTCAAAGCTCTTCTGACACTCTGCATCCCAAAAAAATGAAGCGTCCTTCTTTATCAGCTTCTCCATGGGTTTTGTGATAAGTGCGTACCCTTGAATGAACTTCCTATAGTAGCCTGTATGTCCGAGGATAGAGCACAGTTGTTTCTCTATTGTAGGGATTACCAGGTTGATGATAACGTCTACCTTGGCAGGGTCAACCATCGGTCCCTGTTGATAGACTATGTGGCCTAGCAAGATCTCGAAAGGTACGAAAAATATCCACCTCTTAATATTCAGGGAAATTTGGTGATTTTTACAGGCGTCCAATGTCATGCACAGGTTCGAGACGTGATTCTTTACCAAACCAAATACGGTCAAATCATCAAAATATACCTCCAATTTGGATGAATTCCTTGAATACTACGACCACGACCCACTAAAATATGGTAGGGGAATCCTTGAGCCTAAATAGCATGACGATGTACTAGAAGGATCCCCATTCAGTGGTGAACATATTTTTTGTTGCAATCTTCAGGTGCGATCCTGAACTGATGGTAGCCCGAGAACCCGTCAGTGAACGAGTACGCCTCCTGCCCTCCCACACTATTAAGAATGTTGTCAGAGAATTGTGTAGGGAAGGGATCATGAATGCAGGCATTGTTTAGTTTGCACAAGACAACACAGATTCTTATTTGTCCTTTAGTCTTCTTCTCCTGGACCACCATAGGGCTTACCCAATCTGACTGTTCTACCAGTTCGATGATACCTGCGGCTATCATCTTATCATTTTGTTCCTTGGATTTCTACTTATACTTGGGGTTAAATTAATAAGGTAGCTGCTTAATAGGGCACACATCTGGCTTTAAGGTGATGTGCATGACCCCTAGGTCCCCTGTAATCCCCTTGAGTTCTGATAATTTTGTAGGAAACAGGTCTTGGTACTCCATGAGGTGTTCTGCCATTTTCCCAAAAGTATCATCATCCCAATAGTCCCCAATTTTAGCTAGCCTAGGTTGGTCTTTTGTTACAATATTAACTTCCCATAGCTTAAGAGGCTTGGTCACATCAACGGTCTGCAGCAGGGGTCCAACAACTACGCACTCTCCCTCCGATTTCGGGATAGTGATATTTCACTGGTCTTCATTGCATTCCTCCATTGATAGATTGTAGCAGTTGACAATATACTGCATCTGTGTATCCCAAGCTGGTGCCCCATACTCCATACGAGGGCACGATTCATCAAATACCAGGGCATCAATGTCCTGTAAAGCTTCATCCAATGCCTCAGTTCTGCCTATCAACCTGAACGTCCCTGCAAAATCGTTCCACATGGTCTCCCATTGGCGGGTGCGCTGGTGTAGCTCTGCATCCAGATACCATGCAGTGGGAATTGGCCCCAAGGCATGGATAAATAGGTGGACCCATTCATCCATGGCCCTTTCACACCATGCCTCCGTCCATGCGAGCCTCCACACGTAGGTGAACCAGAGGTTCGAACCATAGAATCATCATTTCACGGCATTCTTCCCAATCCTAGAATGTCCCCTTATGCGTTTCCCACCACCGCACAGGTGTTGCGCACATGGCTAGGTTAAGCACCCACATTATTTTCTCCCTTGGGATTTCAGCTTCAAATTTTCACAAAATATCCCTAATACTACCAGAACCATAAAAGTAGGGAATTTCTCTTACCTCTGAGGAGATACATTAGAAGCTCTTTGTGATCCTAATACATCGTAGCACAGATACGTCACGTAACTGATTCTGCCAATTTTCTAACTCTATAGTGGAGTTAGAGAGGCATTCATTGTCTTTCTCCCAGCAAACCACTCCATCAGCTGTAGGATTAATCCAATCACCGTGTTAGTTTATAAATTTGATCCACGTCGTCTTCTTCTCACTCTGGTTTTGTATACCATTCTCCTTCCACAGGGTCTAAAGGGACTATCACTCTTGTACCCTGATTTTCAAAAAACATGCTTTTCTTCTTCAAGTTGATAATGCCTCCCATGTCTATCACCCAATCCAGTCCTAGGAGTGCAGGATAAGGGTTTGTGTCCTCCACGATCTGAATTACTTCAAAATTCGCGTGTACCTTAACTATTGCGATACCTACCATAATCTTTGACAGTCTCCCCAATGGTATAATTTTCTGTTGGTTAGCCATGCGCAGCTGTATAGTAGACCATTCCAACTTAGGTTCTCCCATCCTTTTCCATGTTTGCTTAGGTAGGATGTTCGCATTAGATCCTAGATCTAGGATGGCCTGATCCATTTCATAGTTGTCGATCTATGATGTTAGCCGCATTTCCCGACTAGTGCATTTCTTATTCTTATAGAGTTTGTGAACATCTTAACTTCTGAAGGAAGGTACGCTCTCTCTACGCAGCTGTCTATTAGTGCTTGAATATTCTCTACTGCCTTATGGTTGCGTAGCAGCTTCATACATGCCTGTAGGAAAGGTTTAACTTCATTGTTTTCTCTTAGGCTTGTTGGAGCCTTGGAAGTAGATGTCTCATCCTTGGTAAAGTATTTACGAGCTGTGATGAAGGTTTCTTTCTCCTTATGTAGATCCAAGCTTTCTTGTTTGATAGAAGCTTTCCGGATAAGGGGTTTGGCCACGAATTTCTCCTCAGCTCCTTTAGTATCCATGTCACTGTGCGTTATGACATTAATACTTGGTCCTTCATCACGCGGTTCTGCCTTAACCCTCTGCATATTCCGTGTTGGTGTCTACTGTTTTTCCTACATTTTTTCTATCAGGACTAGACAGTCTTTGATCACATGATCCAATTGTCGAAAATATCAGCAAGATTGTCATGCAGGGTTTGGATAGTCTCTTGCAAAGTGTCATACTTCTCCACAGTTGTAACAGATCAATTTTCCTCTTCCCTGACCTACGCCTCCACCCATTCCCCCTCCTCTGCCTAAGGAAGATAGTGGTAAAGAAGGGTCAGCTTGTACCCTGTATAGGTTTCCTCTGTCTATAATTAAGTCATATGTCCGACAGTTATGTTCGTCATGTCCCATAGATGAGCATAAGCGACACCATTGTTGCGTAGATTCTGGAACATACACACCAAGACGGGGACAGTGGTTGGTATCATGTAGTCCGACAACACGATAGTCAACACACCATAAAATCAGACCACTTGGCCCCGCAGCCTCTTTAGGATGCAATGGGTTGGGTCCCCCAGCCTGCATGTAGTCTGCCAGTAGAGGGCACTGATCCTTGGTATGGCCAGACATCCTGCATCTTATGCACCATACGTCTAGGCTAGCTTCTTTTCCTCATTCTTTCCGTAGATTCTGGATTTCGAGGTGCATGTCCTCTAGTTGTCCCTAGATTTTCTGCACCCAAAACTGGGCATCATCTCTTGGTGCAGCTTCTAGCTTCATAGCAATCTCTAAGGCTTTCTCTTGCATCTCAATCTCTTATTCACCTATAGGTCCGTGCAGGTGAGGTAGTAGCATGGCGATGAATCATTCCTTGTGTTTTCTATCATCATAATGAAATTCACCATATATAATAACCTTCTTTAATCACTGATCAACCTCCCATACAGGCTCAGTGGGTCCTTGTTTAAAATATTTCATGTCAGTTGCTAGTTGAGAGTAGGACTTAGGCTTTCAAAACTATTATTTTAAAGCATTGTTAATCTCTTGAATAGATGGATCTGCATGCTAGCCTATATACCCATATAACAGTCCAGGGCCCTTCCTTCAAAGGCGAGGGATAGCTGTGCTCTCTTTACAACATCGCTAGCCACATTCTGCGCAGTCCATACTAATTCTGTTACAAACCAAAATTGGTTCATATCTTCATCTCCTACACCCTTGAAGGTGGGTAGCTTCATGTGCGTGGCCATATATTCTTCTGGTGGTGGCGACAATGTGGGGGAGTTCTTGCCCTTATGATAACTCGAGGGTGGGGTAGTTGGAGGTCTATTTACTGTGTGCATAGCCGAATATCTTAATGGACTGTAGATGGATCTATCCCCTTCTCGGTTGGTTTGGTAGTTCTTACCACTTCGTGTTGTACTCTTGCTCTGATCAGAGGTCATTCATTCAGTGTGGCTACACATAACGCCTTTTTCTCACAATAATATTTTAATTAGCAATGGCAATGTTCACAATAACTTACCTCAAAACCCTTTGAAGAACCTTCGCTCTGCCTCATAATAGGATATGAACTGATCGACTATGAATTCCATTACAAACCCCCCTAGCATGCTATCCACCCAATGATCTACCGTACGGGTGATCATGTTGTGAGTCTTCTCCAACTGTTGAATCAATTCTGGAGTCCACTGCGTAACCTGATCGTCCTTCCAACACGTTTGGAATTCTACGAGGCTTGCTAACCACTCCTGGAGCTCATGTGCAAAATTTACAAAGAAAATTTAATATACCTCTATGAAAATATATTTGTTCTTCCACTTCTCAGTTGCTAGCTTCGTGCTGTGATTCTCCTTCATAGAAAATTCCTGGATCTGTGTTTCAAACCAGTCTTCAAGCTCCAATTTCTCACGTCTCCAATGGCCTCATAGCATTACCCAATCTCTCTCTCAAAATGGTCCTGGTCCTGGCAACAGAACCATTTCTTGGCTTGAGGGGTCTTAACCCAGGTTTAGAGTTTAAGGTTCGCTAATAAACCCCTATAATACTGGCCCTTTTGGCAATGACCTAATTTTGCAGGCCAAGGTCTCACCCAAAGTAGTATTGGAGGGTGCTAGAACCAAGTTTCCACACCCTAGGAGAGAGTAGGTAAATAAGGCAGATCGACGTTGTAACTATTAGGTTCGCACATATCGAGTTTATTAGCATTTTTTTGATAGTATAATCAGCATATAACTATAAAAAAGCTATTACCATTAACAAATTAGATCAATACAGTTGCATCTACGTGTGCATCAGTAATTACCATCACATAACAGTATAATCACAACTAATTCATAGATCGTAGATAAATTCGCAGCATAAATCAATAACATAGATGCACTTCAGTAATAAACATGATCAACCCAGATATCACAAGATACTTCAAATAGATTCCGTATTCATTAGTAGCCAAAATCCTGATTACAACCTAAAACATAACCCGCGTACACAGCCAGCAGGTTCCACACACAACAAGATTGAGGATCTCCACGCACACAGCCAACAGGAGTCCTTACCCAAAACAATCCAAACAGATCTAAAAAATTTGCATGTAGCATCAATCTTACTTCTTCTTACCTACTAGACCCAACTATCTACCTATTTATATCATCGCAGCCTTTGATATCCCATGGTTTGCAAACCGTGGTTTGCGGACCCTAGAGCTACCCTTTAACCCATTACAAAACATTGGGGGCTTTGAACCACCCCAAAACCCCTACGAAAGACTGAATATTACAAAAATATATAAAAAATGCAGCTTAGGGAACCCTGTTCCAACAAGTGCTAACAAATATATTGTTTATTCCAATTTCTAAGAGTGTGCTCTACCAATATTAATTCATAACAAGCACTCATATTTAGATTAATTGTCAATAGAATGTACTTATTTTTTATCACCTTTGGATATTAAAAATTTTTTCTTCTTACCCCACCCCAATCTATACAAAGTGCATAATCTCACAGAATTTTCCAACAACTCCATAGCAATATATCTATAGACAGCACCACCAAGCATGCCATAGACAACTTATTGATTAATGGTTGCCAGAGGACATAGTCAGTACACTATCGGTCTCCTCATTGACATGCCTAGCTTTGCATATACCACCCTATACTTCAAATCTTGTTCACAATACCTATTACAATATAAGGATGTTTTTTAAGTATTTAGTTAGTCTTAGGATTTAGCTCATTTTGTTCCCATATGCACTAGAAAGCCAAGGTGATGAATGGGTCACAAGAATTACCTATTTTCCACAACTAAGTATGCTTTCTTGTTTCACTAAATATGTAATTATGAATATGCACAGGAAGGATAAGCCATGTGTTTTATAAAATTTAACACCATTCCTCTGCATGATATTTTGTACCAGCAGCTACTATAAGTTTTTAGAGTCAAGTAGTCATGACAAGATATGGGTAATTCACAAATTTCACTTTGAACTTATAAATATGGAGCACAATATTCAAGACCAAAATGGAACTCAATAACAAAACCATACCAAAATAAATCCAGATTCCCAACATCCAAGGAATTTCCCATAAAAATGGAGACATGATACCATAAATTCCATGATGATAATAGATACCAAATATTTTGGAACTTCCATTTGAAAATTGTGGAGGTATTGCAAGGGGTGGCAGTAAGAACCAAGAAAACTAAAAGGATTCAGTGTCCTTGCTCCTATTTTTATTCTATGACACTCTACAAAGTATGATCCTGATCTATGACGTATTTGTGCCAAGTGATTCTAAGTTAATAGTAATGTTATATTCAGATAAAATAAATGAATAACTGAGAGGCCTTATGGGATAATTTTTAATCCTTACACCAAAATATCTTAATATTCAAGTCTATGGAACAACTCGTTCAAAGTTCAAACTAGACTCGATTTTAAATGGAAAGCATAAAACTAGCTAATTAGTTTACTAGTTAACATTTTGGATATAGCTTTTGTTCAATTTATATGACAAGTTATGCCATAACCTTGAAACTAGTTTCTTAGCTAAAAGACTTTGTTAAGTCAATAATGACAAGGAAAGATAGTCATGGCAAGAAAACTTCTCTTGTTTTTTCTAATGAGGGTGCATGTAACTTGATAAAGGTCGCATGAGAGTATCAAACCATAAACAGTTTCATTAAAACATGGAAATGACAAAGTCTTGTTAAGAAACAAAAGTTTACTTGAATATATGAAATGTATTGAGCTAAATGACATAATTAAACTAAAATTGATTGTAAAAAAATGAACTTTCCATCATATACCATTTGGTCTGGTTAGTTCTTCAGAAAGAGAGAGTGCAATTGCATGATTCGGCTCCTCGTCTTGATTATGTAATGGACCCTCCTAAACAAAAATGTCCACATAAAACAATCAATGTTATTGTATTGGTAAGAATTTTGATATAATCAAATAAAGCATGTACTACGTAGGAGAATAACTAGAAAGCACGACTAGAAATTTGAATCACAACATAACAATATAAAATAACATGCAACAGGGAAGGAACAACTTCACAAGTTGAGAAATATGAAAAATCCATGGGCAAGTTCTTATATATTGATATAGATAACGAAATAGAAATCTAGATTTATGAAATTCAAGTATCACACAACAATGCCTTGAACAAATATCAATATGTAAAATAGTATATTTTTCATTTTGGATTTACCATGCATAACCTTAGGAAAAAGTTTCAACATAAACAACTAATAAACTTAACAACATGGACCTTAGGAGAAATTGTGCAAGGGATAAAATATGAAGGTAAAGCACTAGAGAAGTATTCAAATAAAATGATGAAAAGCATATCTAGAAAGAGTTGAGAACCCTCTGAAGTAAACCACACATTTATCATCATGACTAGTACACTTGAAAAAAAAATCAGAATAAATTATGAACTATTCCACCAAAAAATAGTGAATTTTTCCACTAAAATACAGTTTCAAATTAATCACTAGCATGACACTAACTTTGTTAGAGCTAACAGGTAGAATATTGAAGTTTAAAGACAATACACTTTGATGAATTAGGGATTACCATGGCATTAGAGGGCACATGACAAATTACATTATCATCTCCAAATGCACCCCTACGTAGTGTCCATCTGACACTTTGTAACTTGAATCTTTAAAAGGATTGCCTAACCACTTCATCATTCGATATTTATTGTGAGAGCGTGATGGTACAATGTGACATGCATGTCCCAAATAACATTAGCCAATAATGAAAATCATAATTAAATTATTAATGCATTACTAATTTAATTTAATCCTTGAAAAGACGAGAAACATGAATCCAAGAAAGAAAATGATAAGGTTCTCATTAACCAGCTATTATATTTACAGATATGGAAAATTTGTTGATTGGATGTTTCAGAATTTAAAGCATTTTACTTATTCTCCAAAACATATGAAAAGACGCTAAAATTACCAAGGTCATATTTCAAAAAAAATCTTGCAGAAAATTAGATTGCAACTATGAAGATATTATTACAAAAATCTTGCAGAAAATCAGATTGCAACTTTGAAGATATTATTACAAAAAATTTGCAGAAAATCAGATTGCAACTATGAAGATATTGTTCTAAAATTTAAAAATTATAGTTAAAATCCATCTTAAACATGACTTAACATTTTATATCATATTAGACAATTTTTTAGTCAGGGAAAAAGTAGAAGGTTCGGAGTTAAAATATTTGCATCAAGGACAAAGAGATATCATATACAACTTTTTGAGTTGAGGTTATCACTAGAGAACATAGTATTGAGCCTTAAACCATTACTTAATGAGGGACTTTTGGAAATAAATGGGTAAAAAATGTGAATTCATCCCTCATGAGTCATGGCAACCCGTAGACAACTCCTGAGGCTTTAAAACCACTGCAGCTGCACCCATCACACTACCTTTTTAGGTTGAATTGTCCATGCCTGAGGGTTTGAAATTTGCAACTAGTGCAACTTCAGCCATCACACTAGCCTTTTAGGCTGAATTTTCCACATGTCCTAATCCACAAAATATGTAGTTGAATAGTCTTTTGTGTTGAATTGCGCAGCTTTTTCCCACAGTTGACCATAAGTCATTGCATGTGATGAGTGCACTGGGCATGTATCATGGAGCCACAAAAATTTCAAACACAATTATCCATGAAGTCCGGAATGGGGAGGATGTAACTAGTTTTGCATGGAAGGTAGTTCAACAAGAGAAGAAAGGTTTTGTATAGGGTCCAATTATTCTAGACACGTAATCTAGACTTGAGAGGCCTTGGAATGGGCTTAAGATAGTGGCTAGCATCCTTGTTTTATGTAGATTGGACCTTGATCACAGACATTTTGGTTTTTCTTTTACTTTTGACCATGATGTGTGGCCATGGTGAACACACTACTCTCTAATGCGTCAACATTTCTCCATGTTAGTAACTCATCATCCCCTGAAATTTTGCTAAATCAATCTATTTGTCAAGGGTTCCCCTTTGCCCTAGATTGTATATTTGACAATGGATGCCTTGGCTCACCTATTTAAGCTGCTATCATTCTGGGGCAAGTGAAGGAAATATTAGGTCCTGATGGGCCAGACATGGTAAACAATCATTTTGCTAATGGATAATTTATTTCTATAGTGTTAAGCAAAGCTTGGTTGATGGTGCTCATACTTATTTCCACATCTTTGGCTCTACATTAGATTTTTTGGTTAGTGACCACGAGACAATTTTTTAGTTGTTAGAGTTAGACTCTTAGCCTACTAGATTCCCATAGCTCGGAATTATGTTCGACCTAGGGTAATTGTGAGGTATCTAGGCATTGCATTTGAAAATTTGAAGTGGGGCTTTCACCAGTGGCTATCCAGGATTGGTGTACCATTTCTTCAACAATTTCAGAGTAAAAATTGATTTTGGCATCATAAGGACCTCTCATTGGATGGGAAGTTGACAAAGGGGTTGGATAGATGCTCTATGCCTCACACATTTATTATGTTTCTTGTTGGTTGCCTAGTAAGACTCAATTTCAACATCTAGAGTAGATCATGCAATGATACCTGTGGTCAAATTATGGTGGGGATAACAATATTCCACAAGTATGGGGGGGCTCATCCCTCGCCCAACACGTTGAAAAATAAAATTGCAACATCGAGGCTATTTTGCAGGGATGCAGGGTGTATCTTTGGTCAGTCCTTGCAGTAGTATCAACCAAAAATAATTTAACCTTTTTTGCTTTAGTATAATCTATTCACTCCAAATATCAGTGGAAGATGGGGTGTCAGTTGATCTAGAATACATGTGAGCAAACAAATTACATCGTTTCTAATATGTTTGGAAAGATAACCAAGACCAGTATTTAGTTCTCCTCTAATATCGGGCTCACTAGTGTAATGCCTTGTTTGGTAATTGTAGCTATCTGGTCCACTCTTCCTTCATTGGGATTTGGTAGTGATTGGGAGTTACTACTCTGTTTTCCCTAGGAATATTAAGTGTAAGTTTGCTTTTGAGAAAAAAATTAGTTATTTGTCTACTTTTTGTTCTATTTATCTGTCAAATTTTTGTTCCATGTGGTGTAATGAGGTACATGACTAGCTATTAATTGAGTGTGAATTATTGATAAGAGATGCTCAATATTTATATTTGGTAACCTATACAAAATATATTTTTGCTTTTCTAGTCTTACAGAAGAGGATACTACTATAAGCTCCGTTGTATATATACTTCCACCTTTTGATTTACTGTTTGTAGATATTTTTCTGTAAATATAAGAGATATTTTGACAACAACAACAACAACAAAAAATGGATGACCTGCACTAAAAGCTACTGATTTTCTTACATTCTTCAATTGTGTTGAAGTAGAAAAGAATGACAGTCACTAGATAATTATGCATGCCATCAGGATTAGATAATTATATAACTATGCTGAGAATTGGCCTAACCATGTTGAGATGTCATACAATATAAAACTAAAGTATTCGAAGTCCTACGAACATGAGCCATAGTTGAGGCATACAAAACAATGAACTAATTCTAAGACATGTTGGAATTCAATAGATTGCATTAGAGACAAGTTCCTTCAAAACGATTTGGTATTGATTAACAAAGTGATAAAACCTATCAGATAATCCAGAAAGAAGGGTAACTTCATAGGGTAACCAATTCTGGGACATGTTGGCATAATATATTTCATTATAGAAGAGTGCCTTCAAAAGGCTTGGGGATTGGTTCATGGAGTGAGAAAACCTATCAGATACTCCATAAAGAGGGAGAACTTGGTCAAGGTCACTAAGTTCACCTGCTTTAAATCAACATTTCATCAATGAATTCCAGTAAAAAATGCTAGTGGACTTTGGACCACAAGTGACCACTCTAGCCTAAGAAAACTAAGGAGCTATATTAAGGTTAATGAAAGCAAAATTTTGGTAAAATACATGCATTTTGGAGTTCTGGGATTTTGTAACTACTACTTTACTTTAGCATCGTAACAAGTCACATAATCATGTTGTGAATTTTTGTGTCTAACGCAGATGGTGTAGAATACCAAAATGCATGTCAGTAAAGGCTCATAATACCTGATTTCCCTTCTTAAAATATCTTTTCTCATTGTTTTTTAATATCACCCTCATGATGGTTGGAAAATTTTCACCACCATTGTTGGTTCTCGTCCATTTCCCGTGTCTTAAATAGAATCTGGTAGAAATATGTGGTCTATTCCTTTACTATGGAAACCACTAGAAGTCCATAGATTTGAGGTATCTTGTGCTACATTCCTAGTTTTGAGTACTGCAGCAAACTGTGGAAGATGTTTGATTTGCTAAGTTGATGTATTGACAGAAACTTTTGTGAAACTTAAATAGTTGTTGTCAAAATAGGCACCAGAGCTAAAGGAATATAAAGTAGTTAACTCCTAACACAAGTTGGGCATGTTCATTATATTGAAATATATAGGAATACCTTATAAAGGCTTTTAATAAATGATTGGCAGAGTTACACATCTATCCAGATAATATATCAGATGATTAGGCTCAATAATTCAATGTCTTGTAGAAACAATGCATGTAGATATGAAAATGAATTATCAAAAACTAGGGATTGTGGATCTCAAGTATGCATTAGTTGTAGTAGCTTCCGTCAGGAACTAAAACTCCAGCCAAATGAGACCACTATTCAAGGAAATGACAACAAAATTTATAGCATTATGAATTTTTCTAAATCACCAAACCTCCAGTAATAAATAATTGACATTTTGGAGTTGTAGGATTCTGGAGTCTATGGTTACTATGATATATGGAAAAGAAACCAAATATTCATCTATTCATAAAGGCTCATATGAGCTAGTAAGTGGGCCATTGTTTACGTGAATTCAAGTATCATTATTTTGAGGGTCTCTCCAAATTTTCCAAAAAATTGAATTGGTGCTACTTATTGCTTATTTGGAGTGCAACTTAGATAAAAAAACTAATTTTAAGAGGTGGTTCACTCCATAGTATGCTGACTAATGGATGGAAATTTTAAATACTGTATAATATTTTGGACAATGTATGATCTACTAAATTAATATGTTTGTTGCAATTTTTTCTTAATCACAAATTTTTGTACATCCAAGATAGTTGTCACGTGACCAAGATGACTAATACCATTGTAATTCTTACTCACCGAGCTAGTAGTTGCAACTTGTCTCCTTACCTTAGTAGAGCTGTGAATATTGGTGGTTGTACTTCAGTTACTAGGGTGACTGCAAGATTATGCACCTAAGTCTTAATTGATTGTTGGAAACAAGATGATTGAGCTCATGTTCTCTTAATCCGTCCACACATACTTATTAGTTTATTTGAGACATATTGATAAGTTTCTTTGAGCCATGGTGTGGGTTTTTTTTGTATTAATTTTACTTGAATCTAGGATATCATATGTCATACATACCCCTTGTGGGATAGAATTGTAATTATATTTGGATAACTACGGTGCATGATAAAGTATCTTACACACTATCAGATTAACGAAGGACTCCTCGTTGGTTTCTATTTATGGAAACTAGACAGTTTGACAAAACCTTTTAAAGGAATTATTGGTTTCCACATTAACATTTCACTTTTATAGAGACATATTTCATTTCTTATAAGAGACTTAGCATAGGAATCTGGTAAAGGTTTTTTCTTCCTAGAATACTCGACCTTGGGTGTCTTTTGGTTCTTATCCTCATCACTTTCATCTTTGGAACTAGAGATCCAAGTAAAGTGAATTGTTTTAATTCACTCAACCTATCACTCATGTTTATCAGATTCCTCAATATTTCCAAAGCTTACAATCCAAGAATAAAGATAGCAATAATTCATGCCTTCACATTAGCCTAGCTAGGGTAGCCTATTAAATAGTTACCTTTTGAATACTTGTTTCATGTTTCCATTGCCACTGGTCTACACTGAATGGCTGAAGCAATACGTTATCCAGCCAGATTTCTATTCCTGTATCTGGGCTTAGAAAAATATAAATACTTCTCCATTATCGTGACAGTTAATGTTTGAAAATTCGAATAGGGTACGTATAAAATTCATCCATCCAAGAAATGATTCAAAGTAAAAAAATCTCTTGTTTATACAATTTACCTCAAAGTATAATGTGGCCGGTTTTGGAGAAATATCTAGATTAAGGCCTCCTTTGAGCAGAGACCAAAAACCAATGTGTGCAACTACAATACCGACGTAGTTATAGTTCGTGACACCTCCACTCCTTGTAGCTACGGTGGCCTTAACAACTGCACTGGAAGTATTTCCTTTGCTAACATGCTAAGTGAATTTAAATCACTTTACTCAGATCATATATTTAAATATTTTGAATCTCAAAATATGATTTGCATTTTGAATCTCACCCAGGGCTATCTGCGATAAGTGGAGATATTTACCATCTCCAGGATCACAGCTATGAACCTCCCCACATTTTATCTCCACACACCAAAACTCCATTTGATCTGTAGAATTCGTTGCAGCAGGTGATATTTTAGTGTAAGATCTGTAGAGTTCGTTGCAATAAACTCGTGGTACGAGTTTATGAGTTTGAAGGGAAGTTTATCGACTATTTCCAGTGGGTCACCGGAAAACCAGTCATTCTCGTTGATCTGCTTCTACAATCAAATGTCCAGCCTTTGGAATCCAAGTGCTGAAATGGCTTGGAAGTCAGCCAGCTTCTTCCATTGTGTATGCTTTGTTTGGAAGCCAATGCTTTTTTTTGAAAACTGAAATCCAAGAGGTGGCTCTCAAATTGGAAGTGAGTGGGCAGTCGTTTATCTTTGTTTTGCTTGTAGCCGGCTCTAGCGAGGGTTCCATTTCATTGCCTGTAGGTTTATAAGAGAGGATTGGGGACAAGGGGTTGGTATTGAAGCAGTGGGAACTATAGAAGGAGATTTTATCACATCCTTCCACTGGAGCTTTTCTGACGCATTGTGGTTGGAGTTCTCTCATGGAGGGAATGAGTGTAGGATTTCCTTTCATCGCTCTACCGATGCGACAGGATCAGGGATTGAATGCGAGATTGATAGTTCATGAATTGAAGGTGGGTGTGGAAGTTTCAATATGGAGCGATGGTAGAGTCAGCAGGGAGGATGTTTGCAGACCTGTGAGGGCAGTAATGACACTAGAAGATAGAGAAGATGCAAAGTAAGTTAGGCAGAGGGAGTCGCTCAATATAAAAGAAACAGACAAAATATCTATCAACCAATAGACCTAACTCCCTCCCTTGACCCATTATATTGGTAGGCCTTTTAGATCTTAAGGGAGATGGATAGGGATGGAGCTTAAATGCTTAAGTAGGACCAGGAACCTGAATCCTCCTTCTTTTCTTTCTTACCCTTCCCCGGTCCTCCTTTCTTATTGGCCTACCGCCACCGATGCAGCTGGGGTATGAATGGGTGGGAAAACATGCAACCAGGGTGACGTCCGATGTGCTCTCCACATCTTAAGAAGTAGAATACACCAGTTACTACCTCGAATGGATTGAAGGAATGACAAATTGTTACATTGATTTCTTCTAACTTAAAACCCCCTTTGCTTACTGACAGTGACGAGTGCATCACAGTGGATTTAGTGCCAAGCACGAATAGGGATCGAGAATGCATGGACTCGAACCGCGAACCTCAACCGAGAATTCATGCATCGATACGCCCGGCCCCTACCATGAGGCATGAAATATCAATAAAGTGGGTGCTAATCAAAAGAATACAATACTAATGAACCTGGTTCTAGATCCGGGTCATAAAATAGCCCTATAAAAGTCACTGCATCTCGATATGGATCTTCAACTGAAGCATCTTAAATTTGCACCAGAGTTGCTTCTCGGTTAACCAACACTTTATTTACCTCCGCTTCAGGTGGTGGTGCTTGCTTTGTTACTGATGCTTTCTCAGATGTGGGTACCCCTGCTATTGGATATTTCACTGGTGAATATGCATATAAAAGAAATGACTCCCACTCCCACTGAAAAACGACTCCTGCTCAATCTAAAAGAAACGGACAAAGAGCCCTTGACCTTTTCCTTCACCCACATCTAACCCAACCATGCTTATTTTTAAAATCGTAGTTCAAAATCGAACTAACCCCATTCAAAAAACTGCTATCATTAAGATAAAAAAACTTGACATGAAAGCACGGTGATAAAATTGAAAATAAAGTGGTTTACATAGTTAGTTTTATCGATAAAATAATTGATTTCCTACTCGCGGGAATCATAAGGTTGCACATCATGATTAAAATGAATTAATATTCTATGAAATTATGGGATAAAATTTGAGCAATGGAAATTATGGTATAATAGGATATTATGTGTAGTAATTACTCAATTCACCATATATATATATATTTAAAACTATCAAGATGACACATTTTTATGAGTAAAATTATGAAACACCATGGAAAAATTCAACATAGAATTTATGGCCAAAACATTTAAGAGTTAGAATAGAGTCTTTAAGTGATCACAATAAAAATAATACACATTAGAGATATATACATGGATCATATATATCAAGTTAAAGTGACTGCTAAAATTACATCTTCCTACACCTAGTGTCCTAGATGGCCAAGGCAAGGTGTCATCAAACCAATTATATATTCATTCGTATATCTTAGTTGGAATATTATTAATCTCACAAGAATCACAAGGGTTTATATGTCAATCAAAATTTAAAATTATCCTCTAAAAACTCATATCGAAAGTGGGGTAACAGGTCCTATGACATCCAACCTGTGATTTGCAATGGGAAATCCTCAATGGTATCTTTGGAGAAATAATGTCCCATTAAGGGGTTCAATAAGAGGTATGAGGCCCCACCAATTTGATAGTTGAAGAAGTTTGAATATTGGCTTTTCAATGTTGGCCCTGAGTAGGAAAGGAAACATGGAAGGAGGTGACCCGCTTGGAAAATTTCAAAAGGGGAAGGCCACATAAGGTATTATATAAAGATCTAAATCCAAGGACCTCCCTCATAAAAATAGTTAGACATGTATTGAATGAAAGTAGATAATGACCATCTAAATCTTGATAAAATAAATATAAAATCCCTTGAATCCCATAATAAATGGATCATCTATAGATCAGGTGATCCTCTAACTCAATGTTGTGTATATGGCAAAGCTAGAAGATGTTATTGAGAAGAGGAATATCATGATGTCATTTGTTTCGACTAGACACTAATGTAAACCCACTTTGAAACCACCAAGGGGGAATTGACAGGCAACATCTAGTGCTCTTGTGTGTATGAGGGTTAAAAAATAAGGCCCCCTCTTATTTTCATGACGTGTTCCTAGTACAAATCCATCTTAGAGTCAAGGCCATGAAAAGATGAAGTCCAAGTACTAAATTTATTGTTTATAAATAACCTCTTTAACAACTTGACACAAAATTATAATTATGTCATTTACATTAGAGCTGTATATCATCTGAATTATGTTACAACTTTAATCGGTCCCCTATAAAATGGTGTCATGCTCCCTTGTGATGATGCCTCAACCCTAATGGAGAACAATCTCGTGATGTAAAAGGAATTTAAACATGATATAACTTTAATAGTGTCGTACATTCACCCCTTGGCTCACCACTCATGGAAAATGTGAGGCTATTTCAAGCATTGACGTGGAGAATATCATTTCATTTTCTCTTATGTATAGTATTTTACATTGACACAATTGTGTTTTTTTAGCAAAATAAAATATTTGTATCAACAGTTTGCTCCTTGTTCATTAGGGTTCAAGAGGTTGTGTCATTATGAGTGATCTATTCATTTCCAACTCCTTATGTGTGAGAGCACTACAAGCTCCATGTCAACATGAAGTGTAGATATTGTGAGCAATTCTTATCAATGTTTTGCAAATTATCTAGTTTTTCTACATTTGGTATACATATTAATAAGGGAATTAACCGCAAACAAACACCATCGAGACCAATACCGAGTTCTCTAAAAATCAAATGGTACCAATACTCTTAGTTAGAGGTGAAGGATTCTCCTAAGAGGTTATTTTGTTGGTTTGATGTTTTATTTTTTGCCTTGGATACTAATTGGTTAAGGGCTTCAAGAGTTAAGAGTTAAGGGCCAAGGGCTTGGGCGAAAAGGGATTTAGGGGTTAAGGGCTTAATTAAGGGATTTATGTGTTATGTGTTAAGGGGTTAGGTTTTAAGGTGTTTAGGGGTTTTGGATTAAGGTCTAAGGGTCACGAATTAAGAGAATAAGGGGTTAGTGCTTAGGGAGTTCATGGATTATAGGTTAGGAGTTAATGGCTTAAGGTTTAATGTGTCAAGGGGTTGATGGATTATGAGTTATGAGTGTAGGGGTTAAGAGATTATGGCTCCGGGGCTAAGGGATAGGGAATTTAGTGGTTATGGTGTAATGGCTTATTGGTTATGATAATGAAGCCCCTAATACACTTATCACTGCTATCGAGGGTTTCCCTTTCAATTTCTCTTGTTACCTTCCCTCTATGCCCCCCTAGCCCCTATGACATTAGGTCTTAATCCCCCTTCTCATTCTCTAATGCGTGGATTATAGATCTTAGTAAACCATGCTTGGACATCCCACTTCTACCCATCCATGCTACATGTGTGTCCCTTAGTCCTGTTCAATACACCACAAAATACTCCTCCCACATCCTTTTTGGTCATATCATACAACTTATCCTAACATTATGGGTGAAATTGGTGTTTATATTGTAAAGTGAACAAATAAAAAAATTACTTGTTTTTTCTATTAAGAAGATGTAAAAATTGATTATCGTGATTGGAATGTGTATGCATCAATATATATTGGCTTGTTTTTCGAGCTTAGACATGAATAATAATTTGTTCACACTCCATCGTATTGATGGAGTCTGGTA
This sequence comes from Pinus albicaulis, assembly GCA_034641835.2. Taxonomy (NCBI): domain Eukaryota; kingdom Viridiplantae; phylum Streptophyta; class Pinopsida; order Pinales; family Pinaceae; genus Pinus; species Pinus albicaulis. The sequence goes on along the minus strand of CM076577.1, from coordinate 225,743,811 downwards.
TCAAAAAGATATCGAAGGGAATTTTGAGAGATTCTTTTGAAATCTCATGTGTTGTGTTATTTAGCTCCTTGAGAATGTGTCTGAAAGATAGCTAGTCCAAAGAGTTGGGGGAATATATGATATCCTGTAGGAAGGGATGTAGGTAGATGTTTCTATCATGAATTATTGACCCAATTGATCATGATTTTTGAATCTCCCATGATTTATAGGGATTTGACTCTTTTGATGGATGCAATTTCCAAAAGGTTACAAAGAGCAATGGAATCAACTCAGTTGTTGGAGCCTTAACTTTGGGTATATCTTACTTTCTCACTATAAGACTGGGAGAGGAAAAGTACCACACCCAATTTGCGGCTAGGTGGGATAACTTGTGCAACACCATCAAAGAAGTGACAAGGTTATCCAAGAGGGAGTGGAGGAATTACCAAAATCCATTATTTTTGTGGTTTAAGATGAATCTTGTCTTCCAAACATTGTTTTTAGTCAATTCAGTTGTGATCTTTGTTAGAATTTCTCGTGAAAAAAATGTATTGTTGTTCCAATCCCACCAGATATTGCTGATTATATTGAATGGTAAAGCTTTTTAATAATCTTCCATGATGTTGTGTAACTAAGTTTGAAATTTTATTCCAAGCTTAGATAGGACCACGAGCCTATCATGTTCAATTTTGCAAGGGTGGAGGTGATGACCCGAACTGTGTTGGGACAAGAGATAAATAAGTGTGAAGAAATATCATCATATGACTTACATAAAGGATAGATGTTGGGGTGATTCATAAACTATCATGGATATTTATCATGAAAAAAATGTGTTGCTATTCCAATCCCACCAAATATTGTTGACTAGAATGCATGGGAAACCTTTTTAATAATCATCCATGATGTTGTGTAACTAAGTTTTGAAATTTTGTTCCAATCTTAGATATGACCACAAACCTATCATGTTCATTTTTCAAGGGTGGTGGTGATTACCTGCACTGTGTTGGGACAAGAGATAAATGAGTGTGAAGAAATCTTGATAAAAGAAAGTAGAACATCCATTGAATACCATAATAAATGGAGAATCTACAGATGAGGTGATCCTCTAACTCAATGTTGTGTATATGGAAAAGCTATAAGATGTTATTGAGAAGAGGAATATCATTATATCATTAGTTTCAACTAGACACTAATGTAAACCCACTTTGAAACCACCAAGGGGGAATTGATGGGCAACATCTAATGATCTTGTGTGTATGAGGGTTAAAAAATAAGTACCCCTCTTATTTTCATGAAGTTCTCCTATTACAAATCCATCTTAGAGTCAAGGCCATGAAGCAATGAAGTCCAAGTACTAAATTTATTGTTTATAAATAACCTCTTTAAGAACTTAACACAAACATATAATGATGTCATTTACATTGGAGGTGTATATCGCTTGAATCATGTTACAACTTTACTCTCTCCCCCATAAAAAGGTGTCATGCTCCCTTGTGATGATGCGTCAACCTTAATGGAGAAAAATATCGTGATGTAAAAGGAAATTAAAGATGATGTAACTTTAATGGTGCCCTACATTCACCCCTTGGATCGCCACTCATGGAAAATGTGAGGCTATTTAAAGCATTGACGTGGATAATATCATTTCATTTTCTCTTATGTATAGTATTTTACGTTGACACAATTGCATTTTTTTAGCAAAAAAAATATTTGTATCAAGGGTTAGCTCCTTCTTCATTAGGGTTGAAGAGGTTGCGTCATTATGAGTGATCTATTCATTGCCAAATCCTTATGTGTGAGAGCACTACAAGCTCCATGTCAAAATGAAGTGTAGATATTGTGAGCAATTATTATTGATGTTTTGCAAATTATCCAGTTGTTCTACATTTGGTATACATGTTGATAAGGGAATTACCCACAAACACACACCCTCGAGACCAATATCTAGTTATTTAAAAATCAAATGGTACTAATATTCTTAGTTAGAGGTGAAGGACTCTCATAAGAGGTTATTTTGTTGGTTTGATGTGTTGTTTTTTTCCTTGGATACTAAGTGGTTAAGGGCTTCAAGAGTTAAGAATTAGGGGCCAAGGGCTTGGGGGGAAAGGTATTTAGGGGTTAAGGGATTAATAATTAATGGATTTAGGTTTTATGGGTTAAGGGATTAATAATTAATGGATTTAGGTTTTATGAGTTAAGGAGTTAGGTTTTAAGGTTTTTAGGGGTTATGGATTAAGGTTTAAGGGTCACGAGTTAAGAGAATGAGGGGTTAGTGCTTAGGGGGTTCATGGATTTTAGGTTAGGAATTAATGGCTTAAGGTTTTAATGTGTCAAAGGTTTGATGGCTTATGAGGTATGAGTGTAGGGGTTAAGAGATTATGGCTTCGGGGTTAAGGGATAGGGAATTTAGTGGTTATGGGTTAATGGCTTACTAGTTGTGATAATGAGGCCCCTGATACCCTTATCACCACTATTTGGGGTTCCCCTTTCAATTTATCTTGTTACCTTCCCTCTAGGCACCCTAGCCGCTATGACATTAGGTCTTAATCCCCATTCTCATTCTCTAATGCGTGGATTATAGATCTTAGTAAACCATGCTTGGACATCCCACTTATACCCACCCATGCTACATGTGTGTCCCCTAGTCATGTTCAATACACCAAAAAATACTCCTCCCATGTCCTTTTTGGTCATATCATTCAACTTATCCTGACATTATGGGTGAAATGGGTTTTTATGTTGTAAAGAGAACAGAGAAAAAAATTACCTATTTTTTCCATTGAGAAGATGTTGAAATTGATTTTTATGATCAGAATGTGCATGCATCAATATACATTGGCTTTTTTTCAAGCTTAGACATGAATAATCATTTGGTCATACTCCATCCTATCGATGGAGTCTGGTATCACAAAGGTATCGATGGGGAGTTTGAGAGATTCTTTTGAAAGCTTGTGTGTTATGGTATTTAGCTCCTTGAGAATGTGTTTGAAAGATTTCTAGTCCAAAAAGTTGGGGGAATCTATGATATCCTGTAGGATGGGATGTAGGTAGATGTTTTCTATCATGAATTATTGACCCAATTGATCATGATTCTTGAATCCCCCATGATCTATAGGGATTTGACTCTTTTGATGGATGCAATTTCCAGAAGGGTACAAAGAGCAATGGAATCAACTCAGTTTTTGGAGCCTTAACTTTGGGTCTATCTTACTTTCTCACTATAAGACTGGGAGAGGAAGAGTACCACACCCACTTTGCAGCTAGGTGGGATAACTTGTGCAACACCATCAAAGAATTCATAGAGGCATCCAAGAGGGAGTGGAGGAATTACCAGAACTACATATTTTTGTGGCTTAGGATGAATCTTGTCTTCCAAACACTGTATTTAATCAATTCAATTGTGATGTTTGTTAGAATTTCTCGTGAAAAAAATGTGTTGTTGTTCCAATCCCATCATATATTTCTAATTAGAATGCATGGGAAACCTTTATAATAATCTTCCATTATGTTGAGTAGCTAAGTTTTGAAATTTTCTTCCAAGCTCAGATAGGACGACGAGGCTATCATGTTCAATTTTGCGAGGGTGGTGGTGATGACCTGCACTGTGTTGGGACAAGAGATAAATAAGTGTGAAGAAATATCATCATATGACTTGCCTAAGGAATATATGTTGGGGTGATTCGTAAAATATCATGGATATTTATCATGAACACAATGTGTTGTTGTTCCAATCCCACCAGATATTGCTGATTAGAATGCATGGGAAAACTTTTCAATAATATTCCATAATGTTGTGTAACTAAGTTTTGAAATTTTCTTCCAAGCTTAGATAGGACCACAAGCCTATCATGTTCAATTTTGCAAGGGTGGTGGTGATGACCTGCACTGTGTTGGGACAAGAGATAAATAAGTGTGAGGAAATATCACCATATGAATTGTATTAAGGATAGATGTTGGGCGATTTGTAAACTATCATGGATATTTCTCTTGAAAAAAATGTGTTTCTATTCCAATCCCACCAGATATTTCTGACTAGAATTCATAGGAAACCTTTTTAATAATCTTCCATGATGTTGCATAAATGATTTTTGAAATTTTGTTCCAAGCTTAGATAGGACCACAAGCCTATCGTGTTTGATTTTTCAAGGGAAGTGGTGATGAATCGCACTGTGCTGGGACAAGATATAAATAAGTGTGAATAAATATCGTCATATGACTTGCCATAAGAATAGATGTTGGGGTGATTCATAAACTATCATGGATATTTCTCGTGAAACAAATGTGTTATTGTTCCAATCCCACCAGATATTGCTGATTAGAATGCATGGGAAACCTTTTTAGTAATCTTCCATGATGTTGTGTAACTAAGTTTAAAATCTTCTTCCAAGCTTAGATAGGACCACGAGCCTATCATGTTCAATTTTTCAAGGGTGGTGGTGATGACCTATACTGTGTTGGGACAAGAGATAAATAAGTGTGAATAAATATCATCATATGACTTGCATAAAGGATAGATGTTGGGGTGATTCGTAAACTATCATGGATATTTCTCGTGAACAAAATGTGTTTCTATTCCAATCCCACCAGATATTGCTAATTAGAATGCATGGGAAACCTTTTTAATAATCTTCCATGATGTTGTGTAACAATGTTTTGAAATTTTGTTCCAAGCTTAGATAGGACCACAAGCCTTTCATGTTAAATTTTGTAAGGGTGGTGGTGATGACCAGCACTGTGTTGGCACAAGATATAAATAAGTGTGAAGAAATATCATCATATGACTTGCATCAAGGATATATGTTGGGGTGATTCATAAACTATCATGGATATTTCTCATGAACAAAATGTGTTGTTGTTCCAATCTCGCCAGATGTTGCTGATTAGAATGCATGGGAAACCTTTATAATAATCTTCCATGATGTTGTGTAACTAAGTTTTGAAATTTTCTTCCAAGCTTAGACAGGACCACGAGCCTATCATGTTCAATTTTTTTTAAATATTTTTCATGCTCAATATTCTGCTCAGGTTCCAGCCTCCTTTGGATCTCCTATCTCCACACATACTAAATCTGAAAACCATCTTCCAGATCTGTAGGCTATATTGCAGAAATAAACCTTGCTCTAAGGGTCACAACTGCTCTTCTTCTATGCAAAGTTGTCACAGTCTTAAGGGCATAGCTTATGAACTAAACATGCTAGGAAATTTTCCTAACTAGGGCACTATACTTATGTACTTCTAACTGTTGTATAACAAACCCTATCCACCCATAGAAAAAAACATGACTTTTTCCTCCATAAGAGACTTGACTTAGCTCATATGGATCCATAGATTTTGGGAATTTCTTTGACTAAATCTTGATATTAAATTCATATCTCAATGTCGACCCTCAAACTAGGGTTACCTAACTCAATATTACACTTGTGTCTACTTCTGTTCTGGCTCTAAATTAAAGTGCAAGCCCTCCTCCATTTATGTTTTTCTTTATCACATACCTTGTGGCCTATTAATGACCACAATATGAGATCGTGTTAGAAAATTATATATATTAAAGAGAAATGAAACACATAAAATATACGGAAAACACAAGCACACAAAACACATAAAACCAGAGAGACACAGATATACGTGTTTCACCCAGTTTGGGCTAAGTCCACCCTGAACAACCAGTCCTTCCTTTCTATTATCCAGAAAAATGAAGAGACACAACCTACAATAGATCTGTTGTAATATCCTTTGTTCTCTCTCACAGTCTCCCTATTTGTTTCTCGCTCTGAGAATACACATACAATACACAGCCGTAATACAATACCCTCATACAAGCGAGGGGTTTCCTTTTGGGGCAAAAAACCCTAAACTAAACATAACTTCTACCGTAAGATCATCCGCCTAATGAACGACCCATATTTACTAGAAATTACTATACTTTTACAAGGCAATTTTACATATGTTTTTAGCTTCAGGGGCACTGCCCCCAAAACCCCCCTACCAGGGGGGGGGCTCCATAAAGTCGCAGCTGCCTCCCCCCCCCCCGGACCCCCTAGGCAACATTTAATTACGAGCGGCATTGCCTCCCCATTAAGGTATAGGGGTCCAATGTTGTGATACAAAATAAACAAGATAATCATGCTCCACACCCAACAATCTCCCACTTGGAGACTGATTGTAGCAACTCCACCGCTGCTTCATGTTTTGGACAATGACTCCTCTTTGGACCTGAATATTTCTCATCTTCATCTTCATCCTTGAAGATCAATTGAAACTGAGCATATTTTCAGTTTCTCCCTGGTTACAACTTTTGTTAGCATATCTGCAGGATTTTGGCTAGTGTGTATCTTTTCTATCTTCAACTGTCCATCTTCCAATACTGACCGTATGAAATGGTACTTGAGCTGTATGTGTTTAGTCTTGGAATGAAATGCTGAGTTATTTGAAAGATGAATGGCACTTTGGCTATAACTGTATAACGTGCCCATATCATGCTTCTTACCCAATTCATCCATAAACCTTTGTAACCAAATCATTTCCTTAATAACCTCTGTAGCAGCAACATATTCTGCTTCTGTTGTTGAAAGTGCAACAACACTTTGGATTTTTGAAACCCAACTAGCAGCTGTTCTACCTACAGTAAATACATATCCTATAGTGCTCCTCCTGTTATCTCTGTCACCTGCCATATCTGCATCAAAATATCCCTGTAGAGCAATGTTTGAACCTCCAAATCATAATGCTTGATTTGTGGTACCTCTCAAATATCTGAGAATCCATTTCACTACCATCCAATGTTCTTTTCCTGGATTGTTCATGTACCTTCTTACAACTCCCACTACATGTGCAATATTAGGCCTTGTGTAGACCATTCCATACATTAAGCTTCCAACTGCTGATGCATATGGAACTTTAGACATATAGTCCATTTCTTCTTGGGTCTTGGGGCACATCTCCTTACTAAGTTTGAAATGGCTAGAAAAAGGTGTACTAACTGGTTTTGCATTCTGGATATTAAATCTTTTCAACACCTTTTGTATGTACTCATTCTAAGACAGTGTTAATTTGTGATTTTTCCTATCTCTAGTTATTCTCATACCAAGGATTTGTTTTGCAACTCCCAAATCCTTCATTGCAAAGGAATTTTCCAATTTTCTTTTGAGAACATTTATTTCCTGCATGTTAGACCCTGCAACAAGCATGTCATCTACTTACAATAACAATATAATATAGCTGCCATAATTTTTCTTTTTTCAGATAAACACAATGAATAGAGTGACATCTAGTATAACCTTGTTTAGACATGAACTTGTCAAATTTTAGATCCCACTGCCTTGGAGCCTGTTTTAAGCCATACAAGCTTTTCTTTAACCTGCACACTAATTTTTCTTTCCCTTTGACCTCATATCCTTTTGGTTGTTGCATATAGATCTCTTCCTCCAAATCTCCATGGAGAAATGTTGTCTTTACATCTAACTGTTCAAGATGTAAATATTTCGCTGCTACAAGACCTAAAATAGTTCTGATTGAAGTCATATTAACAACAGGAGAAAATATTTCATCAAAATCAATACCTTTCTTCTGTGCAAACCCCTTCACTACACTATCACATTTGGCCCAATTTCTGATGACCAATTCGTCGCTATTCCGACACATAGGTGTTGCAAGAGCGACAGTTTGAGGTGGGGCAAAATTTGGTTAGCCATTATGTCGCAATTACGACACTTAAGTAAAATTTCAGAATAGCGACACATTTTCTGAAGTTTCCAGATGTCCATTGCTCTTCCGACGTTATCTCAATTGTCTCTATTCCGACGTCACCAAAGGCTTCACTATTCCGACGTTAGCCAAATCGTCGGTCTACCGACATTATCAAAATCATCGCTAATCTGACGTCAGTTAAACCATCAGTCTTTCGATGATCAATAACTGTCGGTCTTCTGATGAAAACACAACATCGCTCTTCTGACGAAAACAAAAATGTCACTTTTCCGACGAAAACAAAAATGTCGCTCTTCCGACTAAAATAAAATGTCGCTCTTCCAACAAAAAAACAACGTCGCTCTTCCGATGAAAACAAAACGTCACTCTTCTGACGAAAAAAAAACATCGCTCTTCCGACAGACCTAAACGTCGCTCTTCGGACGGAAACTAAAAATTATTTTAAAAAAATCATTTAGATAAATCCCACATGGATAACCCTGGTTATTTTGAAGCTGTAAAATTGAATATAGGTCCCTTGTCTGAAGTTTCATGTGACTCTCAAATGATTCCAAAGCCCAATCAAAGTCTTTGCCTTGTATGTGTTATTTATATAATAATACGCAAGCGACGAGTTCGTGTAATGGTAAAGCAATCAGAAATATCAGAAACCATACTACAATCTAGTGTACATGAAAGGGCTTTTCTAAGTTATTTCCGATGTTTGTTTGTGGATCTCCATATCTTGTTTCTCTCATTTCTAATGCATGAATTGTGAATCATAAGGTCTGGATCTATAAATTGCATCCTGTTGTGGATCCAACCTATAGGGGGCTACAGCCAAATCACATTTGGCCAAGAATCTGCAGGAAAGGAAATAAGAAGGGTTCATGATCAGAAAGTGGCAGAGTTGACTAGAAACAACATTTTCAAAGGAGATAATACATTAAATTCTACATAGAAGCCAAACAGTGTCACAAAGCTAAGGGAGATGAGTGGAAGTGATATATTTTCAGTTGAAAAGCCAGTAAATCGAGATTGTCTTGGAGGAATCAGGAAACCCCCAAGAGGAGAGAGCAGCATTGCTTTGGTGTAAATATAGATTTAACCAAGGATATACCGGGATTGAATAACCTTTTGAATGACCATCATGCATAGGATGATGAAGATAGCTGTTTGTTGTTAAGATTTTTGGTGTTGTTTTGGGTTTACAGATTTGATTTGGGTTAGGTAGTTTGCATGGAAATTTCAGTAACATACAAGCTATTTGGTGGGTGGATCCTTCTATAGGCCACTACCAAGAGCTTCAACTACTATTTAAAAAAAAATTATTTAGATAAATCCCGCATGGATAACCCTGGTTCATTTGAAGCTGTAAAATTGAATATAGGTCCCTTGTCTGAAGTTTCATGTTACTCTCAAATGCTTCCAAAGCCCAATTAAAGTCTTCCCTCTATGCAACTTAGGAAAATTTTCACCTGTCATGAACAATCTAAGCAATGTTATTAATTTTCTCTCACTCATCAAACTTGTCCCAATCTATTAATGTAATGGCACTTATGGGAGAACATATATAACACAAGTTCAGGTTACATAATCTTAATAACCATCACATAGAAAAAATTACACCTGAATCATTGATTATCGCCACTCTATCTGACACAACATTCTATAAAAACATCCACCAAAGCAGTCATTCAAAATGGCAACAGATATTGTTCCCATTAGTATGTATATTGGTTAATTCTTAAATCTCATTATATACTAGGCTTGTTAGAAGATAGGGAATGGATGGAAGTCAACAACTTGTGTTCGAGTATCTTTACCTATGACAATAGTAACCAATCACTTGTACTCAAATATTCTCAACATATGTTTCTTCCATGTATTGTAGTTCTTACCAAGAAATCTTTGGGTAAATTCCAACGTGATGTTAAGTCAATAGGTGATCCTTACACAAAAGAATATAAAACAAAGAGAAAATCTGTAACAACCCTCTATCAATTTTTATTTTTATTTTTAATTTTGGTATTCTGTCGGTAGGGAATCAGTGATGTACATGTATGCAGAAGCAAGAAAATCTCAGGTCTTGGTAATTTGAGAGAGACTAGAGGAGCCATAAAAGATAGGCTCTTTGGCATACATTTTAAATAGTGTTTGGATAAGACAATAAAGAGTCTTAGTATATGCTAGTAGAGCTTTGAGAGGAGTTCTTAGGGTCATCTTGTCATATTAGAAGCCATCTAGCCCTAAGTAAACTTTCAACCTACTGAAGGCTTGAAACTGACAGCCAATAGGAAATTCATAACAAACGACTATGTTCCTTAAGAAAGGAAACAGGGCAAGGCAGTAATTTTTATAGTATTTCATTTTTTGAAAACCCTGAAGTCTTTGATTGGTTGCCAATGATTATAGTTGGGTGCTCTTATCTTTTTAATTTGGATGCAAGGGTACTTGAGCGTGGCCCACAGTTTCTTCCTTACTCCAAGGCTTAAAAGGTAGGCTATATGACTTGCTATCATGATTCACTGATAGCAGTTCCAAGGTCATGAGTCACCTATCTATGAGGATCATTTTTCCTAGCTCAAAGGTGTAAGGCAACCAACCAGGTTTTCTGTGTAGCATTTATAAATAATAACAACCTTCTTCATCGGTAAGGCATAAAAAGGCTATCTTTAATTGACATTATTAAGCACCTGGTGGAATTCAGTACTTTTTTAACTCACCCAGCAGCATACCCCTCTGAAATGTAATTGATTAATTAAAAATATTCTTGCTACTGGATACCGTAATTTAGGATGCATAGTACCACATAGAAAATCATCAATACTATCTGATGGAATTTAAATAGCTCGGATAATTGGGAGAATTTTCAGTCATCCTGAAGGAAATGTGATTAGTATTTCATAGGCCCCTCCAGAAAGTTTAACCTGGATTTTGATAAGGAGTCTTCTCCTAAAGTCTATGCCAAAAGGCTCAAAAGAAAGGGAGCAATAGAAGACTAATATCTTGCACCTCAACCATTCCTTCAATTAGTTAATTACTAGGGATGGATGGATCACGGTGAGGTAATCTCTTTCATTGTGGGAGCCCATCCAGAGCTAGTGATGAGCTAAATGAGCCCACACATATCACTATCTCACTCATTGAAGACAATTATCAGCAAAACAAGTACATCCCTGATTTTCTTACAACCAGAATTGATTCCACTGCTATGAATAATATTCAGGAGGTTTCGGGGAAACTTTACTGTCTATGTCATCACATAATTTAATTTAATTTAATACAAGCTGCATGGAGCAACTAGGTCTCGAGCTGCCCAGAAGGCCAACACAATTTAAAAGTAGACTCTCTCTTGTTGTATTACCATTCACAAATGTTAGTCAGCTGTTTCCTCTCTTCTCTTTCTCAAATATGAGTTAAGCACTTCCTTCTCTGATGTAATTTGCATGCTGATTTGGTTTTCCATCCCACAGAAAATTTTCTGTCGATTTGAATTCATTACTAAATTTTCAATTTTAATTTCAACTTCAAAATTCAAGTACAAGGAACAAAAAGAGGAAAAAGTGATAGCCATGCAAAATAGATTCTTCAGTACATATTTGACATTCAAGGACCAAAAAATTAAAAAGGAAAGTTTTGCAGATTACATTCTTAAAAAAAAACGCTAGTAAGTACAATGACCAAAAGGGATAGTCATGATTAATATCTTGGAGTTGTAAACATTGCAAAGAAAGCGCAGGAAGAAATATAATTCTGCAGTATATGGTCAGTCTAGTAACCTAGGAACAAGGTATAAAATCACTAAAAAATAATCTGATACCTGAAAATTCTAGCTGCTAGTATAAAAACTCTGACAAAGGATCCAAGATCCTTCTACATACTATTATCATTCTAGAAATATTCTGCATACTATTATCATTCTAGAAATATCCAGGTACAACCTAGAAAGCCTTTTTATAAAATGACTAAATTCTAAAATTCATCTACTCCTCATCTTTATAGTTATGTATCAAGACTGATTATGCCTTTGATAAGCTCCAAGTCAGATCATGATCCTCTGTCAAGGCATGCTAAAAGCTGGATAAACCTGAAGAAATTGAGTATACCATCTATGGCATGTTGCAAACTCTGCAATTGAAACAGGGAAAGCTATTAAGGGTCCGAGATCCCCAACTAGTCATTTGGATTTTAGGAATCAAGTATGGGATTCCGATTCTTCTCAGAATACCCCCACTTTGTCACTCAGCATCCCGAGCCAAACTGGGGAATGCGATACAGAGGTGAATAGATCAGGTGAACAATGCCCAAAGCCTTCTCCCAGAGACAAAGTCATGGCACTAGCTACAGCTTGTAAAGTTAAAGATGTTGCTAACCTGTCTAATTGGATGACAAGCCACCATGATCAGTGGATTTTTGTGAGCTCTTCATGAAGTGAATCTCCAACATCAGATAAACCTCTATTTAAATTAGACATCAGATAAACCTCTATTGAAATCAGACATTAGTAATGGCTCCTCCATCCAGGATATTACTTACAAGGCTAATGCCACACACTTGGTTTACAAAAATAAAAAATAAAATTTAGCAGTGCATCTCCTCTTCACATCCTTGCTTCACTCCATACACACCCATTGATTACAGAGCCATGAGATTCACACACAATAACTATTTCTTTCACTCACGAAATTTATTGAAATAAAATCCATTATAATTTCGATGAACTATTGTGACTTAACCATTTACAAATGCCAATGAAGGCAGGTGAGGGACTAGCGGGTCAATGTTTTGACTAGTCGCCACATGGTAATTACTACAATCAAAAGTATTAGCCAACAGGGAAGCTCCTACCACATGAAAATAACACGCGAGTGGAAGCACGACCTATCTCAACAAGTATATGGATCAATGGTACAAAGGGGATGAGGTTTTCATATTCTCGCCTGGTTAACCAAACAAAATGTCAATTAAGTGGTTGTGTTATGTCTCTTGCACTCAGCTATGCACAAAAACTTCAGTTTTCATTCACAGAGCTAAAGGATTCATGATATGGATACTTCTTCTTCTCACATCTTCATTTACTATGCTTACAGGTTTACCCTTAAGAATTATGAAAGAAGTCAATTGAAATATTGTACATTGATAGCAGTCATGAAATCAATGAATATAACTTCTTCTTGTGGCTTCTCTGCATTGTTGATGCATCCTAGGACAAAATAGATGTTCTTAAGCTCAAATTTAGAGTATTTCATGAAAGGTCAAGTCATTCCACCAAATCATAGTCAATTTTAACTGGAAATGGCTAGAAATAAGGGATGGGAAATTCAAATCCCTTTAGTAGTACAAGAAAAACAAGTTTTCTTCTGAAATAAAGTTTGGTCGGGAATGAATTTGTTGATTGAGATTATTTTCCACAAATAGTTTGAACATTATTTTTTATGTAGGGTTATCAGTTTGATAGAAAGGGTTGATGAGTTCAGGATCTCTTTGTGTTACCTCATGAATTCCAAAGAGATCACTTCTTAGTGATTGTAGTTCAATGGAATGTCTTTCAATAATGCATATTAATTATGATTGTGATGTAAAAGTAAATTGGCCAAAAAAAAATCCCTGCTCTGGGCTAACTGCGTCATACATAACATAATGATCATATGTTTATATTAATTATCAATCATTTTCATTTCAGTTGAAAGGATGACAAAGAACCACGATAGACTAATGATCCATGAGATAAGAGTTTTTGTTCTTCATAAACTCTTCTAAGTCCTTCCCATCAAGCTTTGAAGCAATCTTAAGGCTTACCTTGAATCATTAGTAATTGCATAGCAGGGAGAGCATTGGATATAAGAACATAATTCTCTTGAAATAATTTGTGTTTCAGACGCCTAGCCACCTCCTTGGATGGCTGTGGAGAAATATCCACGTCATAGTGGAAGATCTGCTATGAAGGCTCTAATTGAACAAGGAAATGATTAGCAAGAATCTAGATCAGAGCCCCTTCTTTTCCTCTAGAATCATGCCTCCCTACAACCACGAGAGGCACATGATTTTTAGCAAAATCCTTGTCTACTTATTCATTTGGTACAAGTTTTTGGAGGACAGGAATAACCATAAAATCAATCAAGGAAGAAGTATCGGGTCTTGGGACCAACTCCATGTTCTCCATTAGGGAAACCATACACTCCGAAGCTGAAAAGAAATAAAAACCCAAAAGTCCATTGGAGCAAATGGCGAAAAAAAAAACATGAAAAACCTATGGGTAAACTAAAACACATCGAAACCAAATAGCCATTGCTATAGATGAAAACTAAAACTTATCGCAAATATAAGGTCAAAGTAACCAAATGAGCATATCAGCTACCGTAAACACATTGAAACCAGATACGCGTTGTTGCACGATGCAAACCAAAAATTCTCAGTTACATGTGAAAGATTAACCAAATGGGCATATCAACAAACTAGAACAAAGAGAAACCAAAAAACCATTGTCGCGGATGCAAACAAGAACTTATTAGAATAACTTAGATAAAATAACCAAATGGGCATATCAGCAAACCAAAAAATATAGAAACCAAATAGCCATTGCCGCAGAAGCCAACCAAAAATTCTCATAGCTAATAAAATGCACCATAACCAAATGGGTAGAATTAGAAAGTAACAAAACCAAATGGGCAAACAAATAACCAAAGAAACCTAAAGAGCATTGCATTATCATTGGATAAACACATAAACTTAACGAAAAGCACTACATATTTAGGGAAATCCATTACAGCAATAGATATTTCAGTGGGACTATTGAATGGATACATGGATTGCCTTGTCTGGGGAATTTGATAGCATGTTCTTCAGAGTTCACCACTTTTCCTTGAATTTTACTTCTCCAAATCCCACTGCTCTGGGGCTGAATGAAGGGCCTTTGAATCCACGGGGCAGGTATTGATGTCTGTATACAAGGAATAAGACTATTATGATAATTTTTGTTGATCATCGGACCAAAGGCAATCAGGATCCGATGTATCAGAGCATATTCTTTCTGTAGAAGGAAATAAATCACCAGACTTCAACCAAATGTATCAGAGCAGACCTGCAACAGGCACTCAAGATCAATTTCTTTACTTACCGCAACCTTCCTCCAAACTTGCGATAGTATGGCCGCATCCTTCCTCCAAACCTGCAATAGTATGGCTGCATCATTCCTGAAAACTGGCGACAGTATGGCCGCATCCTCCCTCCTTCCATGGAAAAACCATGCAACCAGAGGGAAATAAACAAGGGAAATTAAAACTTATGATATTTGAAATTTTTTGACATTTTGAAATGAAATACGTGTGCTTTTTAAGGCCACTCAAATTCCATTAAATAAAATGTGTGATAATTTTCTTGGGGTTAATAAGGGGTTTGGGTAAATAAGTGGTATTTTTTATTATAAATAATTATTAATGAGGTTAGATCTAAGACATTTATTTAAATTATTAATTACATAAAATTGTTGAATTTTTATTTCATAAACTAGGGATTTTGGTTGATTTTTTAATCTAATTATGTGATATTAAAGATGAATTATGGTAACTTAAAAATGAGTTTTATGTGGTTAAAAGGGAAGTAGTAATGTTATGGTATGAATGATTATTTTCAATGAAATTTTTGGTTTAGTAAGGATAACTCATCTATGGACATTTTCCATGATTTTTAAGATGGAGTCAATATAGGAAAGGTGATACTTAAAGGGCTCCCACATGCTTTAGAAATTTTATATCTATTGGTTTATAAACATTAGAGGTGGAAAAATATCCTAAGCTCTAGAGCTAAGTTTGTTCCAACTTAGCTATATCTTGAACAACAAATTGTTGTTGACGTCAAGGATATGATAGAAATTTGGTGGGTTGTAGGGTAGTCTTGTCATGAAATAAATGTAATGTAGTTACTAGGTATGTAGGGGGAACCATTTTGGTGGAACTTGGCCATAAATGGGACATCTATCCATGCATATTTTTTTAATAACAAATACACCTAGTGGATTATCATTGATCGGGAATCACTTTAGGATCTAGGCTACTGTGCACACACTAACTAAAGGGATATTAGTGAAAAGCACAAAAGTATTATAGGTGATTTTATAAAAATAGGTGTTCATGTGCTCTCATTGGTTAGGTATGGGAAAATGACAATAAAGTAAGAGAAGGATTTGATTACCGGAAAATTAGAGGAATGATTCCACACAAAACCAAGCGTGGTGTTGCAGCACTTTCTAGGCTAAGGGCTTTTGAAGGGGTTGCCCCACCATATGACCGGAAGAAGAGAATGGTCATTCTATATGCTCTGAAAGTGTTGAGGCTTTAGCCAGGTCACAAGTATTGTCTGCTAGGAAGGATTTCCAAAGAAGTTGGCTTGCATCTCTATGACACTATTACAGAATTAGAAGAGAAGAGAAAGGCAAAGGCTCATGCATCATATGGGAGAAGGAAGTAATTGGAAAATTTGAGATCAAAGGTAGTGGAGTTAGCCAAAAAGCAGCTTGCCCCAGAGATGGATAAGATAAAACTTGACAACATATTGGTCAATTTCCTTGACTCTTTATTGGTTATTCAGAAGGAGTATGAATACACCACCATTAATATCAAGGTAACCCCTAGTAGATCAAGGGCTACAAGTTGTAGTTTTATTTTGAAAATCCACATACCACAACCATGCTTACAACCAAGATGTGTTTTTTGAGGAGGAGAAATCTCATTGAGATCAACATCAAGAATCCATTGCAAAAAAAAAAAGTACAACTTGTGGTGATTCCAGATGAGCATAGATGAATAGCTACAATAGATGTCGAATGTGGAAATTATGGAGGAAAAATATGAAATTCATCTTCCTTTTGCATTCGAGTGAGAGGAAATAAATCATCAATGAAAATTAAAAATTTTCAAGCTCAGCAAGATCAACCAAATTGGGGGCAGAGTTTGGGGAACCTTCGTAAGTGAATGGGGCCTATGTGATATGGCTAAGAGTTATCTACCCCCACACAATCCGATATGTAAACATTAAACATTGTAGGCATAGGGTTAATTAACCCCACACATAGGGATTACATAGGTTTTGTTCCCACGCCACATTCTCATGAACTAAAGTCTCTATTTACTGTCAATATGTGCATATGCAACAATAAGACATCTATTCAATTTTAGTGGTTGGGTGGCTCTAAGAACCATGCCAGACATGTAATATTTTTAGATAATGAGGATTGCAACATTTTCTTAATCTCCAAGCATTAGGGATTACAGATGTTTTGTTCACATGCCTCCACCCTTCTAGATTCAACCTGCAGACATATTCTGGGATTCCAGAGGAGATCTTCCTCCACCCAATAGCCATGAGGGATTCTAGAGGTTTTGGTTCCACACCTCCACCCTTCTATTTAATCAGGAACCCTAGATAACCAAGCAATAGCCATGCTTAATGAAAGGCAAAGGGCTCTGAGTCTTGCAGCTCTATCCCACGACCGAATGAAGGCACAACTAGGGAGCAACCGGAAAACAGGCCGCATGAACGTGCATAGGGCACCTGTGCGGTCACAACTTAGAAAATTTGATATTACCTCCCTCAAATGAAATGACCCGACCCGAACATGTTTGGGCGGGCCCCCTCACATGACGTGCACAACTGAACGAAGGCACAAGGGAGAAAATGGAAAATGGGCCACACGAATGTGAAAAAGGCACCCGTGCAGTCACAACTTAGCAAATTTGATATGGCTGCCCTCAAACCTAACAACCTGACCTGACCCAAATGCATTTGAGCGGGCGCCCTCACACGGGGCACCCGAACGAACGAAGGCACAAGGGGGAAAACGACAAATGAGCCACACGAACGTGCACAAGGAACCCCTGTGGTCACAACTTAGAAAATTTGATACGGCTGCCCTCAAACGAAATGACCCAACCTGAACGCGTTTGGGCGGGCACCCTCACACAGTGCGACACAACGTGCATGACCGAACAAAGGCACAAGGGAGCAACCAGAAAATGGGCCACATGAACGTGCACAGGATGGCACCCGTGTGGTTATAACTTAGCAAATTGGATACAAGCGCCCTCAACTGAAACGACCCGATCCAAATGCCTTTGGGTGGATGCCCTCAATTGAAACGACTTGACTCGAACAGGTTTGGGCGGGCGCCCTCAAGTGAAATGACTTGACTCGAACAGGTTTGGGCAGGCGCCCTCAAACGAAATGACACGACGTGCCCGACCGAACAAAGGCACAAGGGAGAAAATGGAAAATGAGCCGCATGAATGTGCACAAGGCACCCATGCAGTCACAACTTAGCAAAATTGATACGACCGCCCTCAAACGAAATGACTTGACCCGAACGCATTTGGGCGGGGACCCTCAGACAGTGCGACACGGTGCGCACGACCAAACGAAGGCATAAGGGAGAAAATGGAAAACAGGCTGCACGAACATGTTAAAGGCACTCATGTGGTCACAACTTAGCAAATTTGATACGGCCACCCTAAAACGAAATGACCTAACCAGACTCGAACGTGTCTGGGTAGGTGCCCTCACACGGTGCACCCGACCGAACGGAGGCATAAGGGGGAAAATGGAAAATGAGCCGCACGAATGTGCACAAGGCACCGTTGCGGTCACAACTTAGCTAATTTGATACGGCCGCCCTCAAACGAAACGATCCGACCCGAATGCGTTTGGGCAGGTGCCCTCACACAGCGCGACACGACGCGCACGACCGAATGAAGGCAGAATGGAGCAACCGACAAATGGGCCACATGAACGTGCACAGGGCACCCGTGTAGTCACAAATTATCAAATTTGATACATGCGCCCTCAACCGAAATGACCCGACCCAAACGCGCTTGGGCAGGCACCCTCAACTAAAACTACTCGACCCGAATGCGTTTGGGTGGGCACCCTCAACCAAAATGACCCGACCTGAACAGGTTTGGGCAGGCACCCTCAAACGAAATGGCATGGCGCGCCAAACTGAACGAAGGCAAAAGGGAGAAAACTAAAAACGGGCCACACAAACGTGCACAAGGCACCCATGTGGTCACAACTTAACAAATTTGATATGATCACCCTCAAACGAAATGACTTGACTCGAATGCGTTTGGGGGGGCACCCTCACACAGCGTGCATGACTGAACGAAGGCACAAGGGAGAAAACAGAAAACGGGTCACATGAATGTGCAAAAGGCACCTGTGCGGTCACAACTTAGCAAATTTGATACGACTACCCTCAAACGAAACAACCCGACCTAAACCAAACGCATTTGGGCGGGCACCCTCACACGACGTGCTCGACCGAACGAAGGCACAAGGGGGAAAATGGAAAACGAGCCACACGAATGTGCACAAGGCACCCCTGCAGTCACAACTTAGAAAATTTGATACAACCACCCTCAAATGAAATGACCCGAACCGAACGCGTTTGGGCGGGCACGACCGAACGAAGGCACAAGGGAGAAAACGGTAAATGGGCCACATGAATGTGCAAAAGGCACTTGTGCGGTCACAACTTAGAAAATTTGATACGGCCGCCCTAAAAATAAACAACCTGACCCGACCTGAACGCGTTTGGGCAGGCGCCCTCAGACGGTGCGCCCGACTGAATGAAGGCACACGGGGGCAAACGGAAAATGAGCCACACTAACGTGCACAAGGCACCCCTGCAGTCACAACTTAGAAAATTTTATAAGTCCACCCTCAAATGAAATGACCCGACCCGAACGCGTTTAGGTGGGTGCCCTCACATGGCGCGACACGACGTGCACGACCAAACGAAGGCACAAGGAAGAAACTGGCAAATAGGCTGCACGATCGTGCACATGGAACCTGTGCAGTCACAATAATCTTGAAGGTACATGTATTAGGGACTACATTGATGTGATAGATTTGGTGGATGCATATGTGAAGCCTTAGTTAATGTTCATCCTAGTGAAGTAGAGTTATATAATGTTGGCCCGGGAAAGGGTATGTAAGCTATAACTATAGTTTTTGCATATTTTTTTTATTATGTCAAGTCTAATTTATTTTAGACCTTTTTCTTACCTATGCCATTTTGATGTGGACAAGAGGTACTTAAGGAGTGTTTGAAAATTAATAACGAAATTTAATATTAGATTATGATTGAAAATTTATGCATTAATATTGGTCTAAATGGCAATAATGGGGATGTGGACATAAAATTGTACTGTCTTGTGAAACTTGAGGTAGAAGAATAATAGTCTTTGTTCCCCATAAGGGACAGAAATCGAGTGTTGGAACACGAAATTAAATACAAAGTGTGATTTTATACCACAAATAGGGAGCAAAAATAGCTTGGAAATAGAGGGGGAGAGGTTTGAGCTAGGGGAGCTACCTACATAAGGAGGAGACCCAAAATTTATCGGAAAATGGAAAGAGACAAGCTGGAAGAAAGGGAGGGAGTTGTCCAACTAAGAAAAAAAAGCAGAATAGAACTAATGGTACTAAATAAGTTAGTATTTATGCAAGGGAAATTGTGCGTATGAAAATTGTGCAAGACTTGGGATGCATCCACAAAATTCATTAACTCTCCCCACCCTGTATCCATCAATGAATTTGGTATGAAGGAAAAGGAGGGAATTAAGGTTTTTCCAAATTCATAAGACTCCACATGTGAGGGGTAAATGGGTGTGTGGCCAACACCCCCACAAACCACCACCTCAACCTTAATGACGAGATCCTGACGCCAAATGTTATGCATGATGCGAATATGTGCATATATAGGAGGAGACATGGGGGGGCATATAAGAAAGGAGGGCTTTGGAAATCTTCAAAAAATAATTCTCATGGTGCATATATCCAACTATAAAAACAAGAGAGAGGGAAAATTATATTGAGTGGAATTATTCATGGAATATCTTTCCAACCTGATCACATGTCATTGATCTCATACTAACCTGCTTCCTTCAAGAAGGAAGGCTTGATTCGTTTGTGTATCCGCCTATTTTTTTTGGCTTCTTAAAATGTGGTAATAAGCCTTTTGAGAGAATGATTTTAGGGTACTATTGATTTTTCTAAGGAGGAGGGATAAATTGTTGTTCTTCAAGAGAAAACCTTTTTGAAGGTGTTGAATAGTGATAATGGAATCCCCCAAGATCACTAACTTAGAGACATGTCGATCATTAGCCAATGGAGACTTGGAAGAAGCCCATACATTTATGTGATATTGTTCATTATTTGGACTAGCCCCCATAAGTACTTTATTTTACATATTCCATTGGGATTTAGGAGAATCTCTCCCCCTCCCCCTCCCCCTCCCGCCACCCCAACTATTTAACTTTTATATTTTATTGAACTATTATGATTCTATTATAACTCTTTATAAATGTATAAATTTATATAATTTAAATGTATCTGGTATTAAAAAAAACTTAACATATTAGAATCGTGAAGATAAAGATAAAAAAATAGAAACTAAAAATATTATACAAAAAAAGTGGTGTTCTATGTAAATTAACAACATAACTTCTATCATGATCCTTATAAAACTAACTAAACCCACATTGGTTTACTATCAAGTTTGATATTTCAATAATTTTTTAGATGATTTTCATGAAATTATTAGAGTTTTTGTTTAGCTGGTTTAAATTTGACTTGAGATTTGTGAACCTCATGAAATTAATTTACCAAAAAAGAAATTAGACAAAATTCAAATGAAATAAATTTTATTCACCAATCTAATAACTTATTTCAAAACTATATAAAAAAAATATGTTTAAAATATAATTGTTAATATATTTGAAAAGCAGTGTGAATTCTATAATAATTTTAGATATTTATTTTTCAAAATTTTTATTCTATTTTATATTTATATATAAAAGTAAGTTAAAACTCTATTTAAAAAATATATTTTAATGTGAAATTATTAATGTGATGTTTATTTTGAAACTATATTATGACATTATATGCAAAAATAAATTTATATTTATATATTAATGAGAAAAAATATGTTTAAATGTGAAATTATATTAATATAATTTGCATTTTAAATTAAAATTTGAGCTAATTATATGTATGTGTTTGAATTATAGTTTAAACAATAGAAATAATTTGTTATATATATTTTTACATAGAAATAATTTAAAAGTATATAGAAAAATGTTTGAATGAAATATTAATGCATTAATGACATTTGCTCCAAACCGTCACAAGACCGACGCATATTTTAGAAATGTCGCAATACTGACGTTTTCTCCAAACCGTCGCAATACCGACGCATATGTTAGAAACGTCACATTTCCGACATTTTGTCCCAAAAACGTTGTAATACCGACGCATAGTTTAGAACGTCGCATTTCCGACGATATTCATAAACATCGCAAAAGCGACGATGTCGCTAAACATCAGTATAGCAACGGTTGTTGGCGGGATTTGAAAAATTGATAAAAATTGGGGAAATTTCGGACAATACGACAAAAGTGTCGGAACTAAAGTGTCAGAATTTTGAACAAATGTACTATTGCTACAAGTTCTTCATAACATTCAGGTTCACCAAAATCAGTCAACAATAAGTAATATAATGAAGCAGAGTATCATTCAGGGGGTCTACTTATCTTGGTAGATCTTCTAACACCACTTTCAGGTGTTTGAGGTGCATGTTTATATTGTGGTGGTTGTTGTTGTTGTGGCTCTTGATTATTATTATTTTTAGGCACCTTTACCTTTTTTGTGATCTCATCAAGAACTGTGTATTCTTTGTTTTCTTTTTCCTGTTTCTTTTCCTGTAACTGATTCTTATAAAATACCTTTTCATTGAATATTACATCTCTGCTCCTAATGATTTTGTGATTTTCATAATCATATAAGCGATAACCAAAATCATTCACACCATATCTGATAAAGGTACATTTCTTTGATTTTTCCTCAAGCTTTGTTCTATTTTCTTTATTAATATGGACAATGGCCTCACAGCCAAAAGGCTTTAAAAAAGAGTAGTTTAACTTTTTACCTGTCCATGCTTCCTCTGGAATACCACCATCCAAGGAACTTGAAGGCCCTCTGTTTATTAGATAAACAACAGTATCTACAGCATCTGCCCAAAATTGTAAAGGCAACCCTGCATGTAATCTCATGCACCTTGCACGCTCCATGATTGTTCTATTCATCCTTTCTGACACACCATTTTCTTGTGGTGTTCTTGGAACTGTCTTCTCTCTACGAATTCCATGCTTTGAATAGTACCTATCAAACTCTTTGATGCAATATTCACCTCCATTTTCTGATTTGAGACACTTCAACTTCTTTCATGTCTCAATCTCAACCAAAGCTTTCCATTTCTTAAAATTATCAAATACATCAGATTTATTCTAAATACAATAAATCCAAGTTTTTCTAGTTGCATCATCAATAAAAGTAACAGAATAACGAAAACCACCGAGAGATGATACTTGAGCAGGTCCCCATACATCTGTATGCACAAGCTCTAATTTTTCGCTCTTGTTTTCATTCCCAACTCTGAGAAATTTGACTCTCTTCTGTTTTCCATAAATACAATTCTCACAAAAATCCAAATCAACATTCTTCAAACCCGACAAAAAATTTCTTGAGTGAAGAATCTTCATCCCCTTCTCACTCATGTGTCCGAGCCTATGATGCCATAATGCTGCATCTTCTCCTTTGGAAGTTAAAGCATTAACAGAGTTAGAAATACCATTGCATAAATACAATGTACCAACCTTTTCTCCTTTTGTTATTACCAGGGCTCCTTTGGTGACCTTCCAAGTTTTATCTGTGAAAGTTGTCACACAACTTTCACCGCCTAACTATCTTGTTGAAATCATATTTTTCTTCAGATATGGGACATGCCTTACCTCTTTTAATAGCCATTGGTTTCCATTCTGATGTTTTAAAAGAACCTTACCCATTCCAACAATTTTACAGGGTTTATCATCACCCAAACTGACTTGTCCAAAATCTCCTTGAAAATAGTCATGAAAATGTTTCTTATCAGGTGTGGCATGGAATAAAGTCCCTGAATCTACAACCCAAGAATTAGTAACATTTTTGAAAGAAAGAATCAAAGCATTTTGTAACACATCACCAGTCACATTTGCTTCATGATTGTTTTCTTGCTCTTCCTCTCCTTCTTTTCCCTTCTGATATCTACAGTATTTCTTTAGGTGTCCTTTCTTTCCGCATTTCTAGCACACTATCCCCAATCTGGACTTGGATCTACCTTTCCTTGATTTACTGCAATATCCTGAGCTCTTTCCTATTTCCATTCTTCTTCCCCTAGACTCTGCACTCAAAGAATTACTCAATGTCTCACCGGAGCTTTTCCATTGCATTTCCTCGCTAAGGATAACACTGACAACATCATCAAATTTTAAAGTACTAGATCCAGAGACAAAGTTACTAATGGCCATAACTAAACCATTCCAGCTTTTTTGGAAATGAGCACAAAAATAACAGAGCTATAACTTCATCATCAAAGTTTACCCCTACAGAACTTAACTGACTGGTAACTGTATTAAAATCATTTAAATGGTCTGCAACAGATCCACCTTCCGACATCTTCATATTAAATAAATGTTTCATAAGAAATACCTTGTTTAAGGCTGAGGGTTTTTCATATAATTTCACCAATGCCTTAATCAAACCCTCTGTGGTTGTTTCCTTTGAAATATTGAAGGCTACTGACACTGCGAGGCACAACCGTACTGTTCTGAGTGCCTTTCTATCAAGAATATCCCATTCTTCATCTGTCATAGTCATCGACTTCTTTATTTTTCCGCTCAATGGTAGGTACAGATCTTTCTGATATAGATAATCTTCCATCTTCATCTTCCACAATAGGAATTTTTGGGCATTAAATTTCTTGACCCTAAATTTACCATCTTCCGCCATTGCTCCCACTCGAACCAGGAACCCTTCTTTCCTGCGAGTTTATTAGCCAAATAGACCTTCGGCTCTGATACCAGTTGTTAGAAAATTATATATATTACAGAGAAATGAAGCACATGAAATATGCAGAAAACACAAGCACACAAAACACATAAAACCAGAGAGACACAAATATACATGGTTCACCCAGTTTGGGCTACGTCCACCCCGAACAGCCAGTCCTTCCTTTCTATTATCCAGAAAAATGAAGAGACACAACCTACAACAGATCCAATGGAATATCCTTTGTTCTCTCTCATAGTCTCCCTATTTTTTTCTCGCTCCGAGAATACACATACAATACACAGACATAATACAATACCCTCATACAAGCGAGGGGTTTCCTTCTAGGGAAAAAAACCCTAAACTAGACATAAATTCTACCATCAGATCATCTGCCTAATGAACGACCCAGATTGACTAGAAATTACTATACTTTTATAAGGAAATTTTACATCTGTTTTTAGCTGCCCCCGAAACCCCCCGCTAGGGGGGGTTCCATAAAGTCACAGTCACCCCCCCTGGACCCCCCGCATAGCGTATCAACCCTCTCTTCTATTTCATGTAGAAAATCTAACAACTGGGATTCAATTTGATCTTGTAATGTACTAAAACAAGATATTGAATCCTTCCTACAATTTGTGGAAACAAAACACGATCACACAATCACATATAAGTAAGAGAAAGAAATTATCAATCGTAAAACAAAAGATGTATCTGGGGAAAGAAACTGCTCAAAACCCCTCTATCTCTATTGTGTATTAAGTCAAGGAATCATGAAACAATACAATGCTTAATATCTTATGAGATTCTCCAACACTCTGCCAATTGTCTCCTATTGATCTAGGAAAAATCGGTCAAGTACTTAGCCAATTCTCAACCTTCCTTCAGCCTGCCTTGCTCACGCAATTCCTAGGGAATTATCTCCCTATTAATTAGGAAAATCAACCTTCCTTGATTGCACAATCCATCATGGAATCTCAATGAATTTATAATTGCACATGGTAAATTTTGTATAAATACAACTGATAGTTATGTTCCCTTTGACCTCTATCTCAACCGGGTCTTCCTAAGAACTGACATGCATGCAACTATTAGTAGTGAATTATCAGTTATTTGATTGATCACTCATTGTGAATTAAATCTGATTTAATTCACTGGATGACCTCTCACTCGCTCATCACTTAGTTAGAATTGTTTAAACTGATTTTAAGTCATTTAATTGAGTTAAATAATTCACACCTGCACCCCACTAATGCATCAACTGCAACTGCACTCCAAAATTATTAGATTAATACCTCTACATGCCTCATCTTAGACACTCAACTCAATTTTCTTGAGCTAACACTGTCATCATTACTTAGCTAACTAACACAAGTTGTTATGTGATGAAATTACAATTTATTGTCCAATTTATTTAAGGGAAAAATAAATTAGACGCCCCACCTTCCTCACTCCTTGTGCATCAAAATTCCTCACCAGTGTGGGTGCATATTTTTGTGTCCTTTTTGTTTTCCAATTTCAATGTTTCTTGTTGCAAATTTCAACATTTCATAATTTGATGCGGCATTCACACAAAGACACCATTGAAATCACATGCCTAGATTCTCATGAGAAACCTCTCTTAAGCTTGATCTGCCATAAGAGAACCAACAATATTCCACCCTACTTCCTAGCTTGATTCGACCATTAAGGTATGCAACATTATTGTGAACCCTCACATGATGATCCTGCTCTTGGAGGATGATAATGGCCTTCATTTAGCAACCCTTACTCAGCCCTCTTACTCGACCTAATTTAGGACTACATCTCTCTTCGCCCCCTTGATCAAATTAGCTCCTTCTCACTTGATGTTCTTTCCTTCATCCTAAGGCCCCCTTAAATATTTTTTCCTAGACCTCTTAAGAACCCTCTAGAACTTATGGATTTTATCCACTTAGACCTTTGGAAATATTAATTTTCCTTTTTTAATTTATTTTAGATTTTAAACCCCATCTTGGGTCCAAAATCGATTTTCTTGGTTTCTTTTCCCACAAATCCTTTTGTGACCAAACTAAGACAAACCCATCACACTAATATTTTGGATTACCTCACAAGCTACAAAATTCAACAACATAGTCTAGTTGTAGTAACTGTAACTTGGTCAAGCTCTTGTAGTTAAGCGAGGGCTTAGTTGGGTTCCCAAGTTGAAAATTAAGTAAGGGTAGTTGTGAGGGAATGATAGCTAGGGAGGGTCAAGGCATGCATGTTAGGAATGAAAAGCCACACTAACACATGTCGGGCAATGTCAATGCATGATGAAGAGTGTTAGGGAGTGTTGGGGAATATTAAGGGATAACTAGGTCAAAATGCATGGAAAGGACCGAATAAGAGTGTGTTCCAGGGAGTGTCAGTGAATTCAAGTGTACCAAGTATGAAGTGTGTTAGGAGAAGTTCAGAATAGGATTTACAGAAGGCAAGCCTACAGTTGTTATATGGGGCTTGACATAACAATTTTAGACAAAGGGAGATCACTTTGTACTAGGCACAACATTGTTTTTCCTTTAGCTATTTTATTTATATGAGATGTGGCACACTTTGGCTACATGCTCATGTTTTAAAATATTCTAGATAATTTCATATTGTACATTGTTATGTATAATTTTTGGGGCACTCAACTTGTGTCGACTTATATCTTGTGTGCCTTGTGCATCTTGTGGTTCTTGCAAAATCTCAGTTAATTTTCTACTGTTTATATGAACTGAACATACATGTGAAATATTTCCTATGTAAGCTATGTTTCTTAGTCGTTTTATGGCCATGGCTAGATCATGTGATCCTTGTATTTGTAACTAGTCACGTGGGACAAGTTGAGCTTGGACATGAGTGGCATAAGATGAGTTATAGGCAGTTCTTAGGTGAACAAGGCACAATATACTTGTAGTAGGTGCAATTGGTCAAGTTTTTGTGGTTGAAGCAAGCCAATATTGTCACATGAAATGCAACAGCCAAGGAATGGATTGGGTTCCCAAGTCGTGAAAAAAATTAAAGGCTAGATTTGAGGACATGAGTGCCAAGGCGTGCTAGGGAATGCTAAGTTGTGTCAAATAGTGTGAAGGCATGTCAAACATGCTAATATGTGCCAAGTGATAAGGCATGCCAAGATGTGCAAGGGTGTGTCGGTGCGTGCCAGGGACTGTCAAGTAAAAAAAAAGGAGAAATAATTTAAACTACCAGGAAATGAACACATAAGAGGGTTAATAAGCCATCAATTTACCTTTTCCAAGAGGGGCATGCTATGCACACTAACACTAGGTGCCAATAGGTTCCAAATGCAAAGTCTTAGTGCATTCTAAGTGCCAAGTCTTCCTTTGTTGCTTCTCATCTACTTTCCAATAGTTGATATCAAATAAATTTAATAGTAAACCATGCCAAATTATACCAAGGTGTGTCAAGGTATTCCATACATGCTAATACTTTCCAAGTGCCAACACATGCCAAGTGCCAATATATATCACAAAGTATTATGCATGCTATGAAGTGGAAGGGCATGTTTAAGAGTGCTAAGGTGTGCTAGAGAGTGATAATGCATGTTGAGGAGTGCTAAGACAAAAATTTAAGGGAGAACTAGGTCAAAATTCATGGAAGTTAATGAATATGAGAAACGTGTGCCAGGGACTAGTGTTAACGAGTGATAGTTGTCATGCCAAGGAGGGAGTGACAAGGTATGATAAGGATTGGTAAGGAATGATAGGGAATATCAAGGCATGTCAAGAAGTCTCAAAGTGTGTGTGGGAGTTCCAGGGTGTGATAATTATATGTGCCAAATAGTGCCAAGATATGCCAATACATGTCAGGTGCTAAGGATGTGCAGGGTGCCATGGTATGTCAATATGTATCAAGAAGTTTCAAGCAAACAAAAGGAAGAACAAATAAGAGGGTTATAAGTCGGGACTTTATATTTTTCAACCACAATAATAATATGTCCCAATACATGCCAAGCGGCATTGTGTGCCAAGTGCTAATGTATGTCAATGCATTCAACCAAGGTGTTCCAGGGAATGCTAGGGACTACATACATGCCAACACATGTTAGGAGAGTTATATGTTGTCCTAGTGCATGCCACCATGTGCTTGGGCATCAATGACATGGAAAGATGTTCTATGTACAAAGATGTTCCAAGACATGTGTGGTGCTAAGAAATGTTAGTGTGTGCAAAAGAATTAATTTAAGGTGTGCCTGGATTGTTGAGGAGTGTTAGGTCTTTCTCATTAATATAATTGACGGAGCTTGATTATGTATTAAATAATATATTTCCTACACACACTAGTAGGACTTCATCTAAAGGGAATTTTCTAGATAGTAAACTGAATAGATATGAATCATGTGTTGACTCAAAATCTTCCAATCTCTATTCGTGAGTCATCAGAGTCATTACTTGAAATGATACACACTAATTACTTCTTAAAAAATTGAGCGACTCTAACCACTATACGAACCACTATGGACTTAGACATATTATAAAAAATACTCCACAATAATGATATTAAATCATTATCTTTTGACAAAAAATATATTAAGAAGCACATAACGTCATCAAAAACTCATTGGAATGATCAATGATGACAAACATTTTTTGACCGTCACCAAAAGTAACAAAAAAAGCATCGGTGAGGGTCATTAAAAGTTCGTCACTAGAAGTGTCACCAAAGAGAGAATTAGTGACGGGCCTTTAACAACCCTCACCAAAAGTGTCATTGAAAATGGGTTTGGTGACGGACCTTAAATGACCATCACTATATACAGTTATAGTGACACTTTTTTAAGGACCGTCACCATATGTGACATTGGTGACAGACCTTAAAGGTCCCTCACAAACATGACCATCATCAATGTCCCTTTTTCTTGTAGTGAAATTTCAGGCAGTCGGTGGTTTTCTCCCTTGGTAATTATACCAAAGAATGGTAAATGGAGGGTTTGAATATATTATCGAGAATTGAATAAGGCTACTCTAAAAGATCATTTCCAATTGAATTTCATAGATCAAGTATTGGATACATTAGCAGGTAGTAATTATTTCTCATTCTCGGATGGTTTTAGTGGTTACAATCAAATTCAAGTAGCTCTTGAAGATCGAAAAAAACACATTTACACTTTCATGGAACCTATGGAAGAACACTTCCTTTTGGATTGTGCAATGAACACCAACATTCAAGAAATATTAGGAATTTTCTCTGATTTAATACATGATTGTGTGGAAGTGTAAATGGATGATTTTACAGTTTATGGAAATTATTTTGAAGAGGCTCTTGAAAATTTTGAAAAAGTTCTTAAAATATGTAAAGAAGAAAATCTTTCATTAAGTCATGAAAAATGCTTTGTGATGGTTACTGAAGGAATTGTTTTAGGAAACCATATTTCAGGGGATGGAATTAAGGTGGATTCATCCAAGGTTGAAGTCATCTCCAAATTATCAATTCCAAATTTTCAAAAGGATGTTAGGATTTTTCTTGGTTTTACAGGGTACTACAGAAGATTTATAGAAAACTTCACAAAAATTTCATCTCCACTCTTCAAATTTCTCACCAAATATTGTGAATTTAGTTGGAGTCCTGAGTGCCAAATGGAATTTGAAACTTTGAAAGCAAATATATCTGAGGCGCCCATATTAAGAGGAAAAAATTGGAAATTACCTTTAGATATCTCAACAGATGCTTCAGATACAACTCTTGGAGTTGTATTAGGAAAAAATATTTGACCGCTTATGCCATCTACTACACAAGTAAAAATTTGACTCCTGCTGAGTTAAATTATAGTGTTACTGAAAAAGAGCTTCTAGTTGTTGTCCGTGCTATTAACATGTTTATACATTACATCACTGGCTATTAAACTTCATTCACACAGATCATTCTTTAATTAGGTATTTAATGAATAAAACTATCACTAATGGAAAAATCACAAGATGGTTATTACTTCTGCAAGAATTTAACATCATCATTATAGAACGAACTAGAAAACAAAAAATAGTTGTTGACTTTTTGTCTAGAATTCAAAATGGTAATAATGATACTCTAGTAGAGGATAATTTTCCTGATGAATATATTTTTGAAATATCTACTAAATCCCCATGGTTTTTAGACATTTCTAATTACTTAGCTACAGGAAAACTACCATCATACTTGTTTCCTAGAGAAAAGAGAAAAATAATTCAAATAAGTGCATCATATTCATGGGTAAATGATGAATTTTACAAGACAGGTCCAGATCTCATTATTAGGAGATGTGTACGAGAAATATTGAAGGCATGCCATGATGAGCCTTGTGGTGGACACTTTGTTGATAAAAGGATTGTTTATAAAATACTTCATTTAGGATATTATTGGCCATCCATTTTTAAAGATGCCAAGGAGTATGTTAAAAGGTGTGATATTTTTCAGAGAATGGGGAAACCTGTTCCTACAAATCAAATTCCCTTACAACCTCAGGTACTCATCGAACCCTTTGAAAAATGGGTCTGTATTTTGTTGGACCTATCAACCCTCCATCAAGACAAAAGAGGTATATTCTGGTTTGCACTGATTATGTCATTAAATGGGTAGAGGCTAAAGAACTTTATTTTTCTAATGAAAATTTTGTAGTTTCATTTCTTTTGGAGGATATTTTCACTCGTCTTGGTGTCCCAAGGGAAATTGTGATAGATTAGGGAACTCAGTTTACATCCAGAATGGTGCAAAATATTGTGGAGGAATATAAGATCAAACATAGAAAGTATACTCCATACTATCCACAACAAAATGGACAAGTGGAGTCCACCAATAAAGTGATCAAAGCAATCCTCACAACGACTCTACACCTACATAGGACAGGTTGGGCAGAATGGCTTCCTGAAGATTTATGGGCATACCAGACTACATGGAGGAATACAACAAGACATACTCCCTACGAAATTGTTTATGGGAAGCAAGTCTTGTTTCCAATAGAATTCCATATCAAAACCTTCAAAACAACAATCAGATTGGGACTTTATTTGTCAAAAGCCAAAAAGCATAGAATGGAGAAACTCAATGAGATCAATGAGATCAGGCAAGATGAATTTTAAAAGACAAACCTAGTTCAAAAAAAAAGGTCCAGGTGGCATGATAAATACATAAAAGAAAGAAAATTTCAAGTAGGAGATTGGGCACTTTTATTTGACTCAAAGTTCAAAGACTTCCAAGGAAAATTTCAAACTCATTGGCTTGGGCCTTATGAGATTGAAAAATTCTTTGACAATGGGGTAGTCACGATAAGGACTATTGATGAAGAAAAGGTGCCTCTTATTGTGAATGGAAATCGACAAGCGTTCCATCATAAACCAATGAAAAGGGAGGAATTTATCAAAAAATTTCAAGACAATGCTGATATCAAGTTGGTGAATAAGAATCCTTCTTCTTCCCCAGCTTAGTCTTCCTTTTACTTTTTCATATCTAAAAAAAATAATAAATTCTATATATATATATATAGTTGTATAAGTATGAAAACCAATCAATGATTGACATCGTTATACAGAAAATACAAGGTGTAAATTAGAGCTCATTTCTAACATCTTATATTTTCTCCCATTCTGAAAATCCAAAACTCTTTATTCCCTTCATTTTTTAGAAACAATAAAAGGTTAGCTACAAAATTGATACATTTCTGCAGTGCTCAGAATAATCTGCATTTCTCATCACATTTTTCAGCTCTGATACACTTTTGCAGCCTATTGAAGCAAGACACACTGAACAGAAGCAACTGAAGACTCCATTGAAGATCATGTTGACAAGACACCTGAGGAATCAAGAAATAAAGAAGAACAACAAAGGTTAATTTCAAGGTATGTTACGAAATTTGTTTAATAATAAGGTTCAAAAACATTAATGTATGTAAATTATATGATCCTATGTTGCCACCTCAAATTTCCATCATTAAGATTGATTGTACTCAATTCGCACCACAAAATCCATAATTCACCATTTCAACCATATCATATCCCCTTAATGATCAAGACTGATTTCATTCATTAATGATTAATGGTCATATCTCATGCCGTAACCTGCTTACTCATGTTCCTAAACCCTCTTCCAATTATCTATTTACCTACATGTCTCTACAATTTCTTCTCGACATTCTTAACTCAGATCCAAACCTTCAATTCACCTGGTAGAAAAGGAACAGTATTGAAGGAGAAAAATCCTCACAATAGAGACGTGGCTTTAATAGTAAGAACAAAGCCTGTGGGAGGAAAATTCATGGAGGTATATCCACAGATGAATTTTATGCTACAGAAGGTACGCTGGCTTCAGTTCATATAAAAGTTCGATGGATTCCACACAAAAGTTTCTTAAAATCTGCAGGGCCAAATGCGGGATGGAGGTAGAAGTGGGGACATAGAGTTTTCGGTGAAAGAGTCCTTCATAACGAGAATCTGCAGGCTTTAAAAAGCAGGTGAAATGGTTAGTAGGGAAATTCATGGAGAAGAATGGAATATTTTCTGAAAAATATGAGTATGGACACTACTCTTTTATTAGAGAGTTACTTTGGCTAACAGGTAATATTGACAACATGTATTATTATTAAAATTTATTGCCGAGGTGGGTTGATTTGCATGTTTGTCTACCATGCCAAACTATTAATGAAATTCCTAGAGGACAAAGAAATAAACCTCCCATAATTTTTATTGAACAAATTAAACAAAATGTCAGGAAATGTGCAGAAAATAATTCAATCCATAGAAAACATCATGTATCATCATGGAATGATAAAGATACTCATTGAATTTCATTTAAAACGTATAGGAGACTCCTGGGAAATTTTCCTGATCAGGAATCATTTTCAAGAAGAAGCACAAGAACATCCTAGGGATGATAAGAAAAAAGGAAGAAGGAAAAGAAAGGTTGATACCTACATTGAAGAAAAATCATCACCTCAAACACAGCAACAAGAAGAAGAAATCACCATTGCAGAATTACTGAAGAATAAGAAACATAGTGGTCACAAAAAGGGAGGTAATGAAAAGGAAAAGGGAAAAGTTATAAACTCAGAAATCTTAAGTCCTCCACAGCTAAGGAGAAGTTCCAAATTTCGTAAACCTTTGAAGAAGACATCTCCATAGGAAGCAAAGTTTGCTGATTTATATTAAGAGCCTCGAGTACCATCGCCTATTACTGCCTCTCCTATACATAGTCCAAACAGAAGGACCCCAGAAATTGACCCGACACAACAAGAAATTTATGACTACATTGAGTCCTTAGAAAAGAGACATATATAGGAGAAGTAAAATGTTGAAGAGCAACCTACCAGTCCAGAAGAACCTCTAGTAAACTCTTTGAAACAAGAAATATATGGACTAGAGATACTAAATAGGCACATCAAGCAAGAAAAGGGATCTCTTAAGGAACAAAAATAGTTAGAAAAATTCATCACTGACAATAATATTTTGCATTTATGGCTATGGTATAAAAAGAACAAGAAACCAAAGAAAATGAATAGCTACCTGAGAATAAAAGTCTTAAGTTCGAAGTATAGACTCCTCATGAAGAAACCAAGAATGGAAATCACCTCAAAGAAAGGAAAGAAGAGAAATTTGAATGTATCGGCAAAGATATCAGAAAAGATGCAGTAAAAGGTGAAGGCTCACAATTTTTGAAATTGCATGAGGACATGCAATGGTCTCTTAGTGGGGGTATGTTGAACCTCAAGACAATTCCTATTTTTGACATCCTTTTCCACCATCTTTTCTTCCTTTTCGCAAAATCCATAAATTCAATCAGTGATAATTGACACATTTTCCATCTGAGAAGGCATTTAGATGATCTCTATTTTATATTGTAATGTTTCTTATTATTTAGATAAATTTTTGTAATTAGTTACAGAATTCGTGAAAATATATATCTAACCTTTGTTTATGCAGCCACTAGTATTATTTGACAGGTTTTGAGAAGAAAATGAAGAAGAGAGTCATATGGGTAGATTTGAAATGGTCCATATATGGATCATATCCTACTTACCTATCCAGATTCGAGAAGGATGATTCCTACACTTATGGTCAAAGATCTGTTAAGATAAGGGACAAGATCATCGGACGGAGATTCTCGATTTGATCTTACGTAGAAAATCAAGAAAGAGCCATGAAGACTTTACTTTTGATTATACTTCTAGTATTAGCTTTATTTTACTTTCCATAGGCAAAATTATCTTAGATAGTTAATTTGAAACTATGTATAAATACTGGTCTATCGAAACTGGGAATAAGCTTGATTTTGGTGATACTTCTGTGATAAATTTTAAAACTCTATTTTTTTAATGAAGAATACCAGTTTCATACCATTGATGTGCAGTTATCTTAAGTAGATTTACACTTGTTCTGCTGCAGAGGGCCCCTGCACAAAAAATATGTTTTTACAGTCATTTTGTAGTTTAAATTCTTGCCATTTCATAGTTTAATTCCATGTCATTTAGTTTCTGAATGTTTTTTGAATTATTTGTTTGTATTTATTCATAGTTGAATCATATATCATATGTTGGCTTGAATTGTTTCATTATCATAACTTTGTCAGCATTCAATTGAAATCGTTCTTGCATTCGGTTACACAACAATCATATGTTTTAAATTAGACATCTCGTTTTGCTCAATAGACACTCTGTAATCTTTGCTTGCCTTAGTTAGTTTTGAATTCAGTTAGCATAGTCAATTTAGGTTTGCAGTAATAGATTTGATGCTTTCGTTCATGGAATATAGAACAGAGTTATATTAGGATTATATTTTGATAAATCATTTTTAGATAGAGTTAAAACTAGATCAGATGCTTTGTTTCTCATAGAAATAATGTTTTCAATTAATAGATAGAACATGGTTTTATTTTTGGTTGTGTTTATTGATAGAACATAATTTAGATATCAATAGAATTCAATAGAATTTAGAATTATGTCTTGTTTAAATGCAGAATAAGTTCAATTGAATGTTTTCATAGATGTTTTTCCAGCATATAATAAGTCTAACATAGCTAAAATTAAAGCACTCAAAGTTTATTTCTTTTCATGTAAAATAGATTAGTTAATTAACATTTCCTTTTCTTCCTTCTTTTAGATTTTATATTTCATTCATAAATCAATTTATTTTCTTAGAGTTAAAATAACATTTTCTTTTCTTCCTTCTTAAAATAAGTTTTTCATCATTAAATTTCTTTCAGATTTAGTTATTTCTTAGCATTCAAGATTTCATTTAAAGCTTAGATTTCATTCCTTAGATTAGTTTTTAGTTTTAACATTAGACATAACATACAAACCCCAAAAACAATATATAAAACTACACAACTAAGTAAAAAATAAGAGCATCTAGCATATATAGTGCACCACACTTCATAAGATTACCAACTGTGGTCGATAATTTATGATGGAAATTTAAGACATTAAATTGACTAAACAAATCTGATAACTTGGATACTACAAATGGAGCAATACTTTAAGATCCATAATACGCAAAACACACAAAAGGTACACATTGTAACTTTATATTTAGAACAAAATAAGTTTGTATGGTATCGATGGATGTGTTCTCGTAAACCACTAGTCACATGGTTAATTTTTACAGAGGAAATGATAACACATTATGAGGATACAAAGAGAAACACCTTCTTTAGCTAATTGATAAATCTCAAACAAAAGGGTTTAATGACGGAGCACATTAAGGACTTCCAAAAATTGAATATAAGGGTAAATAATATTCGAGAGGAACATAGGATTGAAGTCTTCATAGGGATTCTAAAGGATAAAATCCAACATGAGCTTCACCTTTGGGAACATGATACATTGGAGAAGGCATTCTGGTTGGAAAGAAAAATTGAAAGAAAAATTATGGCGACAAGGAAGCCTTCCTCTGCTGTGCAAAAATCTTCACTGAGTGTAATTGGAGACGATGAGAGGATGTAAGGGTGGTTTTCAGAAAACTAAGCAGGAAGAAGGACCTACATCAACAACCATTAACTCAAAAAATAATAATCCAGTGGAGTCGCCATTCCTATGGTAGTGTATTTTGCGCAAGGGTGCACGAAATAGACTTCTTTAGCAAGCTGGCTGCTACCTGCACAAGGTCACAGAGAAAAATGATTGCCTACTATTAGTGGAACATATTCGACACAATGTAAACTAATTTTGAGGGACAACTAAGCATACAACACTAAGAACAAATCAAAACACAAGATGAAAAATACAAAAGATCGATGGATCAAACAACCTAACACAAGTGGAGAGTTTTCCCTTTATTAGGTGATGGTGGTAAAAAATATACAATTTTAAATAATTGAAGAGGATTCTTTGAGCTATGGAGCTCAAATACCCAAAAAAAGGAGGTATCCTTCCCTCGAGTTCCTGCAACCATATTTTCCCTCTCTAAAGGCCTTGGTAGATCAAGATCAAGTGGTGAACCTCTCTCTCTTAGACTGAGATTTTGGTTGGCCAACATGGGAGTCCTTCCAATCCCTCTTTTGTTGGAATATGCAAGTTGGTTTACTATGAATCATTCTAGCTAGAATAACAATGTGTCTCCAATTATTCTTCCAAAGGATGGAATATATAGAAATATTTTGAATTCCTTCCTCTTCTCTTGGCCCAAGATGGATAGTGACACAAGAGTGGCGGAGGGATTCCTTCATGGGATGAATTTACTCCTCAAGGTGGCTCAAACCCAGCTATCCTTGACAACATTGGGCAGAGAATCATCATAACCAAGTGTGCCAAGTTGTCCCAGATGGTGAAATTTCGCCATCTTCAGGATCGTGCGACTATCAAAGGAATAGTTGTGTTGTGTGAAAAATTCCTTTGATGAAGGTGAATTTTCATTTAATTTCCTTCTGAACCTTTGGAAAAATTAAATTTTAGTCTTCTCTAATGTATTTCTTCTCTGAAAATTTTCATCTGTACCTTAAGTTTGACATTTTTAATGTCTTTTTCTTGTACGACTTTCTGGTGTTAACACCCATCATTGATGAATTATTGGATGAATTACATGGATAAATTTTCTTCACTAAGTTGGATCTCCATTCAAGATATCATAAAATTAGAATGAAGACTGAAGACATTCTGAAAATATAATTTAGAACTCATGAGGGTCATTATGAAGTTTTGGTCATGCCTTTTGGCCTTACCAATGCACCTTCTACATTTCAAGGGTTGATGAATTCCATTTTAAAACCCTTAGAAAATTTGTGTTAGTATTTTTTTATGATATAATAATCTACAACAAGTCTTGGAAGGATCTTGTTCAATAGGTTGACAGGGTGCTCAAACTATTGGAGGAGAAACAATTATATGCAAAAAACTCCAACTGTTTCTTTGGAGTATAGGATGTGGAATATATGGGTCATACTATATCTCATGAGGATGTTAAGGTAGAAAAAAAAAAATTAAATCCATTAAGGAATGGAAAATCCCCACAACCATAAAGAATCTACAAGGATTTCTCAGGTTAACAAGGTATTAATTTATAGATCATCCAGACAATCACATAGAAAATTATAGAAGTATTGAATTTATCACAAGTTTGTTAAGAATTATGGGATAATAAGAACACTTCTAACATCATTACTAAAGAAATATATATTTTCTTGGACTCCAGAATCAATTAAGGCCTTTGAACATCTTAAAGAGGAAATCTGCCAAGCATCAGTCTTACCCACGCGAGACTTCATAAAACCATTTTTTGTGGAATGTGA
Source organism: Pinus albicaulis (assembly GCA_034641835.2). Lineage (NCBI taxonomy): Eukaryota > Viridiplantae > Streptophyta > Pinopsida > Pinales > Pinaceae > Pinus > Pinus albicaulis. The sequence goes on along the minus strand of CM076577.1, from coordinate 225,705,519 downwards.
TGCCTCGGGAAATGGAATTGGTGTCTTTATAATGAAATAAGGAAGACCCATTTCATTTGAAAGTCGTCCAATCAAAGGAAAGTATTTACAGAATCCTATTTATGAGAAGGAAATGTTGGTAGTACTACACGCACTAAAGAAATGGCAACCTTACCTAATGAGAAGACACTCAAGGTAAGAAAAAATCATGATAGTCTTAAATAATTTTTGGAATAAAGGCTATCTTCAGAAGAGAAACAAAAATTGGTCACAAAGATGTTGGGTTATGACTTTGAAGTCATCTATAAAAAAGGGAAGATAAATGTTGTTTCAGATTCACTCTCAAGAAAGGATGAGGATGTGGAAACATTTCTATTATCCAACCATATTGGAAAATTGAAGAAAGGGAGGAATGGAAGAATGATGAAGAAGTGTGAACACTCATTCAAAAGTTGCAGCAAGATCCCAGTACATCTGATACATTTAGCTGGAAAAATGATTCATTATGGTAAAAATATCACTTATATATTTGTAAGAATTCCCAACTAAAACAAAATATTCTTTTTGAATTTCACACCTCTCCCTTAGGATGACACTTAGTATTTTTAAAAACTTACCATAGGGTCAATAAAGATTTTTTTGGGGATGACCTTAAATCTGATATTCAAAAGTTTGTGGAGGAATGTTTGGTCTGCCAACAAAATAAAGTTGATACAATTAATACCCTAGGTATGCTACAACCTTTATCCATTCCAATTCAATGTTGGGAGGAGGTTTCAATGAATTTTATCACAGGTCTACCCAAGTTCAAAGGAAAGAGCATTATCATGGTGGTAGTTGATAGAATTACCAAGTATGAAAATTTTGTGCATTATCTCATCCATTTAAATCCAGTACAGTTTCTACTACATTTATGGAAACAATTCAAAAGCTACATGGAAACCCAAATATTGTTGTAAGTGACAAAGATCCCATTTTCACTGAATTTTTTTGGACATAATTATTTTCTTGTCTGGGTACTCAACTAGCTCATAGCTCATCTTATTATCCTCAATTTGATGGGAAAATTGAGATAGTGAACAAATGTTTGGAAGGATATCTTTGTTTCTTTGTATTTGATAAAAAAACCTAATGGGTCAAGTAGTTAGCTATGGATGAATGGTGGTATAACACTTCCTTACATACTGCAGAAAAAATGACCCCATTTATGGAACTTTATGGATATCTTCCACCATCCATCACATCATATTTAAGAGAAAATTCTAAGGTTTAAGCAATGGAAGATCACATCGAGCATCAACAACAAGTTCTCCAACTCTTAAAGGGTAACTTCACTTTGAAACAAAATCAAATGAAACAACAGGTAGATCAACATCCTAGCGAAATAAGTTTTGATGTAGGCGACTAGGTATTTTTACAGCTACAACCATACAAAATAAATTCCCTCAAGCAAGCTATGAAGGATAATAAATTATTGCGAAATTTCTATGGTCCTTACAAGGTGTTGCAAAAGTTGGTATTATGGCAGAAAAATTTGAGCTTCCTGCATCTTCCCGAGTGCACCTATTTTTCCATGTTTCATGCTTAAAGAAGGTTATAGGTGACAAGCTCCCAGCTCAAACAATATTTACAGAACTTGGCGAGGAAGGAAAAATCATATTGGAACCTGAAGCAGTCACGGAAACAAGAACTCGACAACTATGAAATCTATCAATTTTAGAGTATCTCATCAAGTGGAAAGACTTACCCATTGAAGATTCCACATGGGAGGATGAGTATTTTATACAGAAACATCCAGACCTACTCAAGTGTTGAGTATAACACTTTTTTTAAGGAGAGGGGCATGCTAGGTCCCTCTAATACTAGTGTAGCCCCTTATTATTATTATTAGTGTAGCCCCCTTATTGTTATTGTTGTGGCCATGTTGTCCCGATATTGTTATTATTGTGCCCCATAGAAGCCCACTATTCTTATTATTGTTCCCTTACATTATTATTGTTATGTAGGATCTGATTATATTATGACCCCTTAGACCCCTATATATAGAAAGTAGGTCTTGGCATTTGTGCCATTTAATAATTTATCATTTATGTAATGTAAAGGAGGCTTCCCCCTTGAAGTGGATAAATTTAAGTCATTGATCTATCTTTTCTTATATTTTATGAGTTGGTTACATAACAGGCAGTCGGGTGGACGGGTGTTTTTTTGTTTACAAAAAAATTTGGTTTCCGACTCAATCTTCTAGTCAGGCGGTTAGACGGTCAGGTATTTTAATATTTTATTAAAAAAAATATTTTATAGCTCTCGCCGACGACCTAAATTTATTTAATTTTTTGGGTTCTTTTATGGAGAAACAAAAAATGTGTTTAAGGCCTTTTGTTTTCTTATTTATTTTCTTATAAACAAAACAAAAGAGGGTTGTTGTAATCCTAACAACAAATGACAACACACTGGAAGAAGAAATTTTCTCTATCAAGTTTAAATTTACAATTTAAAATAAAATAAATTTTTTTTTTTCAAATTTTTTTTCCAAATTATGATCTCTCACTCAGATACTTGATAAAGCAACAATGGTACAAAAAATCAAAATAGAAGTACTAATGAAGAAAATGAAAAATTTAAGTAATAAGAGTCAAATAATGAATTTATTTGTATTTCTAGTACCTTATAATTCAATCATCATCTAAAATATTAAACATTAAGTCTAGCATTTAATATTATCAAAGTTTTTTTTGCTTTGCATTATAATCATCTCTCTTTGAAAATTTCGATTAATTCACTTTTTGTGAATACAAATATCATCTTTACTTGGATTACAAACATCTACCCGCAACTAGAAGTGTTCATATCCTCGACGGGTTTTTTTGTTCTCCTACTAATGTAAAACTGCATGTTCTCACTTTTTAGCTTATGATTGATTTTGAAATTTATCATATATAGCCAAGTGACAGAAGCAGGATATATTTTTTTAGAGGGTTTGTTTGATAGAAAACACTTTGATGTATTAAAATAAACTCAAACTCTATATTATATGATTTGTCTTCTTTAAAAGATTTTTATTTATTTTCTTACATTATATGAAGATGATGGAATTCTCATAACATAAAATAACCATTCAATCATTTTCCATACTAATGAAAGTTTAAGCAGAAGCTACAAAGTGTTTCTAGATTTGTCATATTTTAAAAATACTTTGTCCTTAAACTTTAGATTATTTTAAAACATAAGATAATATATGGTAAAAATATGCTTCTTAAAGTATGTAATCATAGTTCTAATTCTAAAACTAAAGAAACAAATTGAAAGAAAGAATATGTATAAAAATATAAAAATGATAAATAAAAAAATTGATAATTTTGGATACCAACATCCTTACTATAACATAAAATTTATATATGTTCTTGAGATATTTCAATTATGAAAAATATATTTTCAAAATTTTTCCATTTACTAGAAAATTTTCTACTTGGCCTTCTATTGTTTGAAGAATATAAGTTGACGAACCAAGTTTTGAAAAGATTTGAAAAGGACCAGATCAAAGATGTTGAAACTTAGAATGCTTGCCTTTCTCTCCATGACTTGTATCCCATTTGAGAACAAGGTCACCCAAAGAAAATTCTTTTTCAGTTGCTAAATGTTTATCAAACCATCTTTTGATAACTAAATAGATGGTAAGAAAATATTTGGTGGAAAAATAGCTTCCTTACCATATACGAGAAAGTATGGAGAATTTCCTAATGCTCTTTTAGGAGTGACTCTATCAGCCCAGAGGGCATTAGATAACTGATTATGAAATTTCCTTTAGTAATTTTTCACATTCTTTTTAAGAATTTGAATCGGGTTCTTATTTGTGGATTCTACTAGACCATTACCTTAAGGGTAATAACTAATAGAGAATTTAATTTTAATACCTCTTTCTAGGAAAAGTACAGTCATCTTAAGAGAAGAAAAATATGAAGCATTATCAAACACAAAGGATAATGAAATACCAAACCTTGTGATAACATCAATTTTCAAGAATGATCTTACTCGCTCATTGTTGACTTTTTTCAAAGGAATTACTTCCTTCCATCTTGCAAAATAATCAGTAGCTGTGAGAATGTATTTATGTAGCTTTTAAGAGTTTGGATTAATCTCACCAATGATATATGATCCCTATTGTTTGAATGGTCCTTTGATATCAACAGGTTGAAGAGGAAGAGATGGTATTTTTTATTTTCCTGTTGCCATTTGACATTACTTACACTTCCTTGTGTATGAAAAATAATCCTTCAGGAGAGTGGGTCAATAATAGAATGCTCATAATATTTTATGTGTAGTGGTTTCTCCACCATGTAACTCCATTAAAACCTTACCTACATCAAATTTATCAAGGAATCTTATTAAGAAATCATCATCATTCCTTCTACAAAAAATGCCATCAATTATTTGATGTTTAGAACATTTTAACCATATAACTTTTTTTTTTTTTATTGATAGATGGTTAAGAGTACTACCATGAATTAAGAAATGTTTTATATTTGCATACCATGTATTTTTTGGTATAGGTATGTAAAAAATGTGGTCTTGATTCATTTCAAATTCATTGTACCATCCTACTTTAGAATTGGAACTTTGGTCTTCCTCTAGGTGATATCCTTATGCTTTAGCTAATAATTTACATTGGCCATGTCCTCCCATGACTTTAGATGGTTTAATTTCTAATTCACATTCTTGCAATTTAGTCATCCACTTTTCTCTTTTTTCTCCTAAATAAGTTTGAACCAATAAATTTCTAACTGCAGGATGGGGAATTATCGCTTTAGTATGAGATTTCAATATAAAATATCTAAAGTGTTTAACTAATTTATAGACAACATAAGTGTGCTTATCTATTTTGGGATAGTTTAGTTCAGCACCTTGAAAGCCAGAACTCATAAATGAAATAGGAATTTTCGTGTCCTCAAAATTATTTTGAGTAAGGACTCCTACATATGAGATATCAGAAGCAAATGTATACAACATAAATTCTTTATCAAAATTTGGATTGATTAAGGATGGAGCAGCAACAATGGCTTCTTTAAATTTTTTGAAAAACATATTTTTCCATAGATCCCTATTTAAAAACATCATCTTTCTTAATCATATCTTGTATTAGTCTAACTATTCCAGCAAAACTTGGAATAAATATTCTATCAGGATCAATAATAATACCATATTTAGAAACTATAAACCCCAATAATTTAGCTCCAGTGACAACAAAAATCATCTTTTTGGGATTTAATGGGATTCCATATTTTCTACATCTTTCAAAAATTTTCTCAAATGATCAACATGTTGAATTATTTTCTTTGAATAAACAATGATATCATCGAGATATACCACCATGAATTTATTAATAAGTCCATTAAAATCAATATCCATGGCTTGTTGAAAGGTATCCATGGCATTGATTAATCCAAATGTGCCCCATTCGGTTCGAAAAGTGGTTTTAATTTGATATTATGGTGCAACCAAAATCTGATTATAACCAGAGGATCCGTTAAGAAGAGAGAACATTTCAGATCCTGCAACTCATTGAATAATATGTTTATTTGGAAGGACAAGTTAATTGTCTTTTTCAGATGATTTAGTCATATTTTGAAAATCAATGCAGATCCTAATATCTTCATTTTTATTTCAAACTGAAACTAAATTTGATACCCATTGTGAATGTGTGACTAGAAAAATAATTCGATATTTTAAAAGTTCATTAAGTTCTTCTTTGATTTTACCTTCAACTCTAGGATGAATTTTCCTTAATTTTTGCTGAAAATTTTGAATGACGTATTTGATTGGAATTACGTATTGTATGATTTTAGTATCATAAAATTTAAAATCATCATAATTCCAAGCAAAAAATCTTGTATTGCTTGAGTAAATTGATAAATTTAGATCTTTTTGTAGTTGTACAATTGCTTCCCAAATTAAAATTTTGAGGTTGTCTTTCTGTTCATATATTAAAAACTTCAAATTGCATTAAACAATTTTTTGTTTTTCAATTTGTACTCCCTTTGTATTTTTTGGATTTTGGATTGAAGTTTTTATTTTTTTAATTATCTGAAGAGTCTGATTGTAATTGATCAATATTTTTATCTTCATCAATAGTACATCGTTTGAGATTATCTTCTAAATTTAATAAATCTTTGAGTTGAACATCATCATCAAATACTCTCCAATTTTGAATATTATCGAGAATTGAAGGTATGAAAAAAAATTTGACTGAAAAACACTCTAGAGAAAAATTTTCAACAAGAAATGGCTTTTATGCAACATTAGAAAGTACATCAGCATCATAATTTTGAGAACGAGGTATAGAATCTAACTCAAAGTTATAAAATTTATGAGCTAAGTCCATAATTATTGTATGTAATTCCTCAAAATGTTGGATACACAATGAATGGTTTTATTGCATTTTTTCACAATAATTTTTGAATCGCCTAAAACTCTGATATTATTATATCCATTTCAATAGATTTATGAAGACCTTGTAATAAATCTTTGTATTCAGATACATTATTGGTACAAGGGAAATTCATTCTGCAAGGAATAAGAAATTTATTCCCTTTTGGATCAATTAATACACATCCAATACCATATCCTTCATTTGATTTGGATCAATCAAAATATAATGTCCAACTATCAATCTGACTAGTTTTTAATATGGATGGAGCCTCTGTGTAAGAAATTTCCATTGTATTTGAGGTTGGTACTTCAAGAAATTTTAGGAATTCAATTTGATATTTTGATACAGATTATTCTTCAAATGAATAATTAGTGAGATATGTATCAAATGTATAATTTCCTAATGAAGATTCAGGACGATTTATTGGCTCACTGGAATTTTCAAGGTCAGTAACTATATGTTTCATGTGTTTTTCACGATCAACCTTGACTTTATTTGGTCTACCTTTCAAGGGTAACCATAAATGAGGCCAATACGTAGAAAAATAGCCATTATTTTTTTCTAAACAATATTGGCTAAGAATTAAACCATATTATTATGGAATATTTGTGACAATAATGTCAATGATCTGATTTTTTTGCGATTTGAGGCAAGTCCGATTAATTTTTTTTTTTATTTCTCCTAAGACCTTTACACTTGATCTATCTAGTTGAATAATTTGGGTAGATGAGTTTGTAGGATACATATTTAATTTCTGAAGAATAGATAAGGGCATTACATTAGATGAAGCCCCTGAATCGACTAAGAAATTATGTACATTTTTGTTGCATATTTCAAAAGTTAACAAGAAAGGATTTGTTCGAGAGGATGACCTATCTCCAATCAAAGTTGGATTAATTTTTGAAATATTTTTAGATAAGGCTTTTATGGAATTAGTATTTTGAGATTCATCATTTTCTAGAGCTTTTATCAATTTATCTCTTTTTTGAGTGAGTTTTGATAATTAAAATAAAGATATATTACCTCTATTTTTCTTCATATCTTTAACTAAATAATAAACTAAATGTTCTCTTATGGGAGGAGAATTAGATGTATAAGAATATTTATCAATAGTTTGAGTTTTCTTGGTTTGAGACAAAGAATTGGGATTTGGTGTGGATCTTTGTTTGGAGAAGTATTTTGAATTTTTGATATGTTTTGTACAGTGCTAATTTATTTTTCATCTTCAACAAAATCATTATCAATTACTACTCCTTGAGAAACATCCCATAAGACATTAATTTTATTATATTCTTCTTATTTCTCACTTTCATTCTTCTGTTGACCTTCGTTCTCACCATCAATAAACACTTTAAACATGTTTATAAATGCAGAACAAATTTTTTCAGAATGTTTATCATTGTGGGCTCGACAAAAATCATCGTGATTGTAATCATAAATATTGAGTTCTTCAGTAGAATTTTGATTAGGATTGGGGGGTGGGTTCCTTCTAAAAGGTCTCAAAGGTTTTTTTATTACAAGAGTTTTAGAAAGGACATTTTTCACATATGTTATCTCATTAGACATTTTTTTAATTACATTTTGAATAGGTTCTAAATCGATACTATCTTTTTAGTTTTTGTCATCAATTTTTTTACTAGTTGAAGGATTTTTAGAAGAAGATATTGTTTTATTTCTTTCTTGTCCTAGTGCATGTTTCACAACAATCTTTAATATTTGGTTTTCAACATTTGAGGCCTCTTCCATGTTTAGGGCTAATGTGGATATTTTTCTCTAATAATAGAAAATGCGATATCAGAAGGAAGAGCAGTAGTATAGACCTCATTCAGCACATCATCACTTGGCCTAGAAACTGCAGGGATTATACTAAGGATATAAAGAAATCTTTGATTAAAATCTTTGATTGATTCTCGTGAATTCATTTGATATTTGATAATTAAACAACTAAGGTTTCTTTGGTTTTATCCTCTCCATACTTTTTAATAAATATTTTTCAGATGATTCCCAAGTTGTAATAGTGCCATCAAATATAGTCAAATACCAAGCAGTTTATTTTTCTTCCAAATTAAAAGGAAACAATTTGCAAACCTGGTCTTCATGTTGAACTGTGCCTAATTCAAGAGATGATATGAATTGTTTAACATGTTCTTCGATAGTAATAGGACCATCAATATTATACTTTGGAAGCCATATTTTAGAATTTTTAGGTATATCATGTTGATCCATGCAACAACAATAGGTGCAGCAGATAGCCAAGGTTGACCTTCCATATATCAATTTAGAGATGATGAACTTGAACTTGACGAATGAGGTGAAGGAAGTATTTGAAAAGGAGGGCCTAAAGGAGGGATAATTAGATGTGGAGGAATTTCTATTTGAAGAACTGGAAAAGTGGATGAAACTGGAACCTAAACCAAGGTAATTGAGGGGATTACTATTTGAGATGCAATAGGATCAGTTTCCCAATCAATTTATTCCAAAGGGAATAGGGGATTTGTAAAATTTTTAAACTCAGATAAAGATCTAGGACTGGCTTATATTGATGATATAGGACTAGCTTCCAAAGAGGATTATAGCTTCGAACTAATTCCTAGGTATTCTCATTATATATATATAAAAATAAGATAGGGTATAAACCTATCAATTTGCTTTGTGATTAAGTATATACTCTATAAAATTGAATTTGGTGGTGCACAGAAACATATGACACTTCATTTGATTATCATGGTGAGATTATAGTTGTTGATGAAACATGTAAGGGTTCAGTTGGTTGAACAATTATAGATGAGGTGTTGATATCAGATGATTTTATAAGATGAAAACGCTCAGTAGGTTGATCATCTATACAAGATATGTGGCCCTTCTTCAAGTGTCAAATTGTTGACATGCGAAAGAATTCCTCCTGCAATTTATGAGTATTTTCCCTATAAGAGTCCCAATTAGAATCATTCTCGTTTAAATGGTTGTATACTCTTCGTAACAAAAGCCGGGTTGCCTATACTATATTAAAATAAAATTAAACTGACAAAAAATATAATTAATCTAAAGGAAATATATGCTATATTCTAATAATTTAAAAAATATAAACATAATATTCTATTATGATAGAACCATTTTAAATAACGGAGATTAAAGGATTTAAATGAACATAATACCACATGAAATATCATGTGATTTAAAATCCTAACTGGAATTTGAATCCAGAAAATCGAACAGATGAATTTGTGAGAAGTTTTATGTAAAAATTTAAAAAATATATTTTCAGGTTTAAAATATTCAATCAAATTTGGGTATTTTCTGAAATTTATATGCATGCATTATCTAAAGGAAATTAATGATAAATTATATCTCACAAATGAGAGCAATAAAATCCTATCATTGAATAATTGATTTCAATGATCAACTAGTAATGAAAAAATTAACAATTTGTCAAATCCTGGTGATAAAAAATGTAAATTGTAACATATCATATGAAATGTCCAACTGAGTAATAAAAAATTCATTCACAATTAAATAGCATAAGTTATAGAGAAATACTAGAAGCATCCATTATGTAATTGAAATGATTTCTTGACATAAATCTCATAGCTCATCACACATTAAGACTTAAAATTGTCTTAAAAAAAAGTTGGTACTTCAAAACTAATTCAAAAATACAATTCTATAGTCTTCACCATTTCGCAACCCTTTGTACCAACACAAAAGGTTCTATAACCACTAAGAAAAATAAAATAAGTTTTGAAACAAGAAAATCAACAGATTTTCTGAAATTTAATGCCTCATTCTAAAATAAAGATCATATCCTTGATCAGCTGATATCTACATGAGAAGTAGGCAACCTTTCCCCATCTTTAGAATCTTCATAGTTGATACTAAGCAGTAGGTGGGGTGCATGAACTCCGATATTTGTTTCCGATTTTGAATATAAACAACAGAAAAGTGAATGGAAGGAAACTGACTAATGTTGATTTGGCAACGAACAATCAACCCTTGGACCTTTTTCTTTTTCTTCTGATACTTGATTTTAAATTTAGCAATTAGTTTGATTTCCTCAAAAGGTAGTTGTAGATATTTCTAGAATTTTTTTTGTTTCCATACTCTAATCCTTTTGATTTCTACCCGATCCTTTGTAATAATATATTTTGTTGGCTACCTTAATTCTTCTAGAACAATACCTTCAAGGATTTGAACCTTGTAGATCAAATTCTTCTATAAAATTTGTTCCTCTCTCTTAGATTGTCAAACATAGTCCTTGTATTGTTTGTATCCATTTTCTGATTTCTTTAGCTTCATCTTCCATGTGGCTTAAAGATGAAAGCATCAATTTTTTATTTCTCTTTGAAACTTTTGGACTTTCATCAGATTGAAGTTCCTTTTGCCAATCAAGAATAAATAGAAATTTGTTCTTAATAGATTTGTCCTCTTCTACTAGTGAATCAATCCTTTCATTTAAGTCTGTAATTTCATGATAAATTTTTCATATTTTATCCATGTCTTGTATAAATTTGATTTATTTTTCCTTGAAATTAGACTAATTTGTAAAGTTTTCTATTGGGCTGCTAAATTGTCATTCTTATTAGCATTTCTTAACATATATGTCATCCCTTCCTACCATTTTTTTATCACATTATTAATCATAATTTATCATTTAATCCCATTTTATAATTATTTATGCTCTTATGGATAAGTAATATTTATTCTCCTTTATTTTTAATAAATTAAATATTATTATGAATTATTTTGTAAATGATGGTTTATTTAATGAATTTGTTATAACTCATGATTTTAGCCTCCAAGATCTATTTCAGATTGCAAATCCGATATTCAGTTCATAATTAAATATTCCAACTTAGAAATTCACTGGAATAACAACTGATAGTTTTGCATTGGGAATTTCGAGCAAAGGAAGACGAATATTGAAAATATGAGACATGGGTTTTGTGCAGAACGGACCAAATTAGTTCTTTCATGAGTAATTTTCCAAAATTCGGTCGTCATTGGGAGAAACACAAGGTTCTTTGAAGGACATATTCGCAGATTTTCTGTTGTGGCCGTTTTCCAAATTTCCTCAATTGTAGTAATCAGATTCGATTTGTTATAGCTGAATCATGGTGGAAAGATCTCTTAGATTTTGTAATCAATTGGTTGGAAATTTGCCTTTTGTATCTTGTATAATTAAAGGACACAAATCAGAGGAGAGGGAGGATCATCTTGACTCTGTAATTTTCAATCATCATAATACAGAAATATTGTGTCGCTGTTACATGTGTTATCTGATTTAGTTTTCATTAAGCTCTTTCTCTACCTGCACCCTGCTAGGGAGGAAGGGCCCTCCTCTTTAGCAGGGATTGCAATGGTTAAGGTAGCTATGTATATATCTATTTCTTAATTTGGTTTATGCATTAGTAGAGGTGGTGTTGTTTTTTTTTCTGCTGTGAATATATCCGCTTCAATTTCAATATTTTGTATGATGTGACACATATGAGATTAGATACACCAGTTGGATAATTGTTGTGTGGTGCACTAGAATAGATTAATTGAAGTGTGATTACAGTCTTGTAGTTCATTTTATTTTTGCATGAGTAATTTAATTCCAGTTTTTACTTCAACAACGATTTCTTTTCTTTGGAATTGCTTCTGGTTGGGTGTACCGACACAGACAGTGCAACTAGCGTTGAAATAAAAAATGTCTCTAGATTGATAATTTATGTGTACTGTTTTAGTCATTTAATAGTGATTAATATAGCCCAAAATTTTGGCGTCGTTGCTAGGGATGGCAATGACGATCTAATCAATCAGGGTTGTTTCTTAGAAGTGTAATTTTCATGTGTTTTCATAGAGTGTCTCCAACGACACAATTGTCGGGAAGTAAGACAAGAGGTAAGAACCCGCGTAACGCTCTAACAAACCTTAGTAGGCTCACCAATGTCTTGCTGGGACACTTAGGAGGTTGAATTTCTGAGCATTTTGTTTTTTTTTTTTTAGAATGTCTCCAGTGACACAAATTGCTGGGTAGTAAGATGAGAGGTAAGAACCTGTGCATCGCTCTAAAAAAATTGAGTAGACTCACTAATGTCTTGTTGGGACACTTAGGAGAGTGAATTTCTGAGCATTTTGTTTTTTCTTAGAATGCCTCTAGTGACACAATTGTCGAGCAGTAAGACGAGAGGTAAGAACCTGTGCATTGCTCTAACAAACTTGAGTAGGCTCACCAATGCCTTGCTGGGACAATTAGAAGTTTGAATTTTTAGTGTTTTATTTAGGGTGTCTTCAGCTATATAGTCGTTGGGCTGTAAGACAAGAGGTAAGAACTTGCGCATCACTCTAACAAACTTAGGCGAGCTCACTGCTGTAGAAACTGAAGCACTTATAGGATGAATTGATACACATAGGGTCCATGTCTGCTAGTAGGACGATAGAATAATCCACAAACACCCCCCACTCTAAAAATCCCCCAAAATTCATGGGATGAGGTCAAGGAACAAAGCATCAACACAATGGAATCCAATCAAATAACTTCACGATACAAAAACTATGGGAAATCAAGACTATATTGAAGACTGGTTTAACTCTGTTGTTTGCTTGGAACATCACTCCATACTTCAACAACTCTTGGCACCATCCTTAACAGGGAAGTTGGTCTGTCATACCCTAGTACTTATTAGCATACATCTTTCAATTATGGGTATGTGAAAAATTGAAGCCCTATTTCAAAAATGGCTTCATTGGAGGTACTCCTACATGTAAGTATATGTTAATTTTCAAGGTAGAATAGTGTAGTGTAGAGAATAGAATAAATGAAGACATAAATAAATAAATTTCTTTATATCTAAAAATAGTTGTTTTTGTTGCAACATGCTGTGAAATTTGACATAGGTGATCAATATTCAAATTTATTTATGTATGTAGATGCATTATATTAGAAAATAAAATTTCTACAAACACTCATATTCATTTTAATCACCTTCTCGGAAAAATTCCTTAATTATCATATCTTATGGTTTGTGTGCTTGATGAAAATTCTGGAAAAACAATCGGGACAGTCATGTTTTGAGGGACCAAATGGATATATTTTCAAGACCTATTTCGATCCTACATATCCCTTTATTCCTACTTTCTAATCCAATTTGAATCACCCGATTTGGATTTGAAAAGAAAAAGTTATGACCAAAACAATGACAGGATGTCTAGTAGGAAACTCAGGAACAGAGTTGGGACAGTCCATTTTTTGAGTCCTAAATGATTAGATTTTAGAAAACTGTTTATATGGGATATTCCCCTATGAATCTAGTTTACAATGCAACTTGAATCACCTTTTCCGGTATTTTATGAGAAATTTATGACCACAATACTGACTGTTTATCGTAGATCAGCACTCTTGAAACTCTGTCTCTGTTTTCCCAGTTGTTCACTAGCATATTTGACCCATCAATTCTTATTTCTTTAAAAACCTATTACTATTTGGGATAGATACATGAATATTATTAAATTTCCAATTTGAATCAGTTGAATCCATCATCAAATGAAAAATTTATGCTTAAAATATCAACTGTTGGTATGAGTTGGAAAATAAAAAATGACATTGTTATGCAGGTTGTTCTAAGAAAATTTAACATACCATTACATGGAATTTTTAAAAGATGTTTCTATTGGAGACATATCGCTAAATTCACTTTCATTTGGCTTTGGAATCACTCAAATTAGATGAAAAACAAATAAGTTATGATTGAAACATTGCTGGTTAGTATGGTTGGCCACCACTCCCCCACAGGTAATTAATTTTTCTTTGTTTATCTTTCCGTGGATTTGTTTTACAGAGTAACTACTTGTTATTTTTTTCCATATGTATTAAATTTGGAGAGCCCAAGGATCTCTCTTCTTCCATGATTTTATGTTTTATTGTAGGTAGATGCTCGTTTTTTTGCAGGTCCCAGGAGAATAAATGAGGTCAATTTATGAACAAGTGATTTTTGAAGACAATGATAATGAAATTAGAACATTTTCAAAAATGTTTCCTCACACAAAGAAAAAAAAACGAATAATTTTCATCACTTAACGGATTTATAACATGAGAAATGAGGAATTGGTTTCTATTTCAAGATCCATGTCATTTCCAAAAAAGCATTTTTCCATTCATTCACCATTGACATACAACATTGTTGTAACAAAAATCATAACCATTGTAACTTAAGTTATTTATTTATTTATTGGTTTTCAATAAAAAGTCAGTTATTTTCTGATTTATCTTATGTTTTTATACTTCAGGTATTGTTCACTTCAAGGTCACATTTTTGCTTTGTTCTCAAAATAAAAGAAGTGAGTTCTTAAGTTTCATGATGTTGTTACTCCAGAAAATTTTTCTAAGTGTTGAATGTTGTTACACCGTCAGTTTTGTTACTCCATTACTATTGTTATTCTATCACTGTTGTTACACCATCACTGTTGTTACACCGTCAGTGTTGTTACACTGTCACTGCTATTACACTGTCGGTGTTGTTACACCGTCACTACTGTTACACTGTCAGTGATTTTACTCCGTCACTGCTGTTACACTGTTAGTGATGTTACTCCGTCACTATTGTTACTCCATCACTGCTATTACTCCTCTGGTGTTGTTACTCTGAAATTTTTTCTAGTATCCAGTGCTGTTACTCCAGGAAATTTTCTGTGTCTGATGTTGTTACTCCTCCAGTGATGTTACTCCATGGTGATATTTTTCTAAGTACTTGGTGCTGCTACTCCTCTAATGTTGTTGCTCTACCAAGGTAAGTTTCCAGGTACATCCTCGACCGACTCCATGGATTTCATTAGTATTTTACTTATGACATGACCAACTATGACTGATGATAGACACACTTTAGTTTGGGGTAGATATTGTATTTAGTAATAAGGATGATTATTATGGTAAGTCTTGTCATGAATGATTCACTCTTAATTCCTCATTATTTTGTAAAGTGACTAATTCTCCTCATGTCACCTTCCTAACATCATTATTTTTTTCCCTTCTCTTGTTATTACCTAAGTCATGGTTGTTGTTACCACAACACAACTATTTTTGTTGACCAATTTTCACGTTGAATTCAACATATGAAGGTCTTTCTTATTTATTTTTCTCTTTGGTGAATGGGAAATACTTTTAATGGCCTAGGCCCTCTTTGAAATAATGATTGGGTAGTAAATTGATCTTTGTTTATCTATTAACATAATCTTCCTTCTAAGGAACAATTGTGCAAAGATTATTTCATCATTCCAGCTTTCAACTTTCCTAATGGGTCAAGTCCCTGATCTTGTAAAATTTATGATGATGACCACAAAGTTGTATTTAAATCTTTCCACCATTATCTAATGAACTGTTCTTCAACTCCAATCTCAGCAATAAAAAATATATTTATCAGCAGTCATTTGAAGGTTATTATTTTTTGAGAAGAAAAACAATCAAAGTTGAAAATAGTTACTATACAAATTTTTACGCCATCCTTAGCTCTTAAGGAGATGACCTGCCACCTCATCTATTAAGTAATATTTTATTGATTAAGAATAACCATAGTTGAATTCTAAACATAAATAGTCAACTAGAGGATAGGAGGTCTCATCATGAGCCTACCTACCATGATCATAGGTCCTAATAACGTGAAATTACCACTGCTGGTCACCAAGCCACGGTAATGGTCTTCAATCATAAAACTGAAGGACAAGAGGTCTCATCACGAGCTGACTTTTTCACTTTTGTTAGCTCCCTTGAATGGAATTTTTATTAACTGGTTACCATGCCAGAACAATGATCTTTAATTGACATCTAAGTAAATTGAAAGGATTTTTGTAACTATGTCCTTATTTCTAATAGATGGGACACTGGCATCTCAAATGGGTTAAAAAGGGATCCCTATCGAGGCTATGGATGCCTGCTGGCAGCAGTGGCTATGCCTATGGTATAGAAGTTAATTTAATACTATAATCTACTTGGTTACCTTGTTTTGTCAAAGCCAATTTCTTATAAAGCTGACTGTTGCATATACAAGGTTTCCCAGATCTCATGGTTCATGGGGTAATATTTAATCGGTTCTTAGATGATGGTGGTTATGGTTTATATATATTATTGAGTTATAAATATTTACTTTACATGTGAGGGATGAAACTTTTAGGATATTTGATAGTTGACATTTTGTATGATCTAATCCATCATTCCTTTATTTTACAAGTATCATATATTTAACTAAAGATAGTTGCTTCGCCCAATCAATCACTATTTATTCATAGTTTAACAACACCACTACTTTTTTGACATGGAATAAATAGGCCTAATTCTGATTTTGAATCCCAGGTAATTGGAAAGACCTTGAGAAGCATAATTTCTGTGCTCATAACAACCAAAGCTTATAGGTATAGGGAATGCATCTTTTCCCTTCTTATCCATTATTATCCCATGCCATTCACAATATGATTATGTCACTTTTATATGTAATGAGGTCATTGAGGTGATGAATTATTGATTAAGGATACTCATTAGATGTTGTATAGATGATAGGGAAACTAATTAGTTTGGTGGAAAGAAACACTATTACACTTTCTGATTATTTTTTTTTTAGCTTGCATGGCTTCCAACTTCCACATCACTTTCAGCATCATCTCAGCCTGCATCAGCTTCAACAAA
Organism: Pinus albicaulis; assembly: GCA_034641835.2. Taxonomy (NCBI): domain Eukaryota; kingdom Viridiplantae; phylum Streptophyta; class Pinopsida; order Pinales; family Pinaceae; genus Pinus; species Pinus albicaulis. The sequence goes on along the minus strand of CM076577.1, from coordinate 225,688,465 downwards.
TGTCAATCCATAATGTCATTCCATATTTTTACGGAGGTAAAAGTTGAGGTAAAACAACATAAGTTTTTTACTTATTAAAAGTTTAGGAGAATGTCATGAAAAACCATTGAGCATTATTCACCCATATTTTTCAACCATTATTTCCCCTTCTTTACCACTTCCCATTTTTCAGAAACACAAAATATTTCAGTTTGGGGAACTATTAATTTCATTATCATAAACATTCCATTAATTTTCTTTACCATCCATCAATCTCCTTATTCATTATAAAAAAATCCTTGATTCCATGTTGTTATATACCAAACAAAGATTTCAGCCATGATTGTAGCAACTACCTCAATTTATTTTCTAGGGTTGCAGGAGGACATGCAGCACGTTCAGTTTGGGGGAGAGGAAGGGTTGCTATGCATGATGAATTATTTCTCATTTCTTCCTCATTTAAGGTATAAAATCCCAAAATTTATTTGGGTATATTCTTAAAACTATCAACTGAATTCTTGTGATTATTTTTGGACAACAAAGAGGTATCATTAAACGCTGAAATTTTTTTAAGCTAAACCAATTTGTAAATTCCAAAAAAATCATGCATTATTACCTACAACCATTTTGCTGAAATATTGAAATCCGTCCATTGCATTGATTTGATTTTTGGATTGGAGAAGCATTGATATAGTATAACTTTGCTTACAAAATTTCAGCAAAATATTGTTTATAATGAAGTTTGTTCTTACATTTATCATACTTTGTTGCAACTTCATATACATCTCGTTGAAAATGAAAATTGTTACAACTCCATTAATTGAACATCTATTATTTTAAGGAACAATTTAGGGAATAACCATTTTCTTCCATCAATATCATGAGTTGAGGTGCACATTTTGATTAGTGCCCTACAACTTGATTAATACAAAGGCATTGGGTTGCATGAGGAAATGCAACATGTTCAGTTTGGGGGAGATGTTGGGCTGCTAAATTGTCATTATTATTACCATTTCTTAACACATATTTCATCCATTCCTACCATTTTTTTATCACATTATTAATCATAATTTATCATTTAATCCCATTTTATAATCATTTGTTCTCTTATGGATAAGTAATATTTATTCTCATTTATTTTTAATAAATTTAATATCATTATGAATTATTTTGTAAATGATGGTTTATCTAATGAATTTGTTATAACTGATGATTTTAGCCTCCAAGATCTCTTTCAAATTGCAAATCCGATATTCGGTTCATAATTAAATATTCCAACTTAGAAATTCATTGGAATAACAAGTGACAATTTTGTGTTGGACATTTCGGGAAAACGAAGACGAATATTGAAAATTTGAGACATGGGTTTTGTGTAGAACGAACCAAATTAGTTTTTCTACAAGTAGTTTTCCAAAATTCGGTCTTCATTGGGAGAAACACAAGGTTCTTCAAAGGACATATTCGCAGATTTTCTGTTGTGGCCATTTTCCAAATTTCCTCAATTGTAATAATCAGATTCAAGTTGTTACAACTGAATCATGGTGGAAAGATCTCTTAGATTTTGTAATCAATTGGTTGGAAATTTCCCTTTTGTATCTTGTATATTTAAAGGACACAAAACAGAGGTGAGGGAGGATCCTCTTAACTTTGTAACTTTCAATCATCATAATACAGAAATATTGTGTTGATGTTACATGCGTTATCTGATTTAGTTTTCGTTAAATTCTTTCTCTACTTGCACCCTACTAGGGAGGAAGGGCCCTCCTCTTTAGCAGGGATTGCAAAGGTTAAGGTAGTTGTGTATATATATATTTCTTACTTTGGTTTATGTATCAGTAGAGGTGTTGTTGCTACTGTTTCAGCTGTTAACATATCTACTTCAATTTCAGAAATTGCCTCAATTTATTTTCTAGGGTTGCAGGAGGACATGCAACACGTTCAGTTTGGGGGAGAGGAAGGGTTGCTATGCATGATGAATTATTTCTCATTTCTTCCTCATTTAAGGTATAAAATCCCAAAATTTATTTAGGTATATTCTTAAAACTATCAACTGGTTTCTTGTGATTTTTTCTGGACAACAAAGAGGTATCATTAAACGCTGAATTTTTTTTTAAGCTAAACGAATTTGTAAATTCCAAAAAAATCATGCATTATTACCTACAACCATTTTGCTGAAATATTGAAATCCGTCCATTGCATTGATTTGATTTTTGGATTAGAGAAGCATTGATATAGTATAACTTTGCTTACAAAATTTCAGCAAAATCTTATTTATAATGAAGTTTGTTCTTACATTTATCATACTTTGTTGCAACTTCATATACATCTCGTTGAAAATGAAAATTGTTACAACTCCATTAATTGAACATCTATTATTTTAAGGAACCATTTAGGGAATAACCATTTTCTTCCATCAATATCATGAGTTGAGGTGCACATTTTGATTATTGTACTACAACTTGGTTAATACAAAGGCATTGGGTTGCATGAGGACATGCAACATGTTCAGTTTGGGGGAGATGTTGGGCTGCTAAATTGTCATTATTATTACCATTTCTTAACACATATTTCATCCATTCCTACCATTTTTTTATCACATTATTAATCATAATTTATCATTTAATCCCATTTTATAATCATTTATTCTCTTATGGATAAGTAATATTTATTCTCATTTATTTTTAATAGAATTGATATTATTATGAATTATTTTGTAAATGATGGTTTATCTAATGAATTTGTTATAACAGATGATTTTAGCCTCCAATATCTCTTTCAAATTGCAAATCCGATATTCAGTTCATAATTAAATATTCCAACTTAGAAATTCGCTGGAATAACAAGTGACAATTTTGCGTTGGAAATTTCGGGAAAACAAAGATGAATATTGAAAATCTGAGACATGGGTTTTGTGCAGAACGAGCCAAATTAGTTTTTCTACAAGTAGTTTTCCAAAATTCAGTCTTCATTGGGAGAAACACAAGGTTCTTCAAAGGACATATTTGCAGATTTTCTGTTGTGGCCATTTTCCAAATTTCCTCAATTGTAATAATCAGATTCGAGTTGTTACAGCTGAATCATGGTGGAAAGATCTCTTAGATTTTGTAATCAATTGGTTGGAAATTTCCCTTTTGTATCTTGTATATTTAAAGGACACAAAATAGAGGAGAGGGAGGATCCTCTTAACTCTGTAACTTTCAATCATTATAATACAGAAATATTGTGTTGTTGTTACATGCGTTATCTGATTTAGTTTTTGTTAAATCCTTTCTCTACCTGCACCCTACTAGGGAGGAAGGGCCCTCCTCTTTAGCAGGGATTGCAACGGTTAAGGTAGTTGTGTATAGATATATTTCTTACTTTGGTTTATGTATCAGTAGAGGTGTTGTTGCTGCTGTTTCAGCTGTTAATATATCTACAATTTCAATATTTTGTATGATGTTACACATATGAGATTAGAGACACCAGCTGGATAATTGTTATGTGGCGCACTAGAAAATATTAATTAAAGTGTGACTACAGTCTTGTAGATCATTTTATTTCTGCATTTGTGATTTACTTCCAGCATTTACTTTAGCAACAAATTCTTTTCCTTGGAATTGCTTCTGGTTGGGTGTATCGGCACAGATAGTGCAGTTGTCATTGAAATAAAAGACATCCCTAGATTGATAATTTATGTGTACTGTTTTAGTCATTTAATAGTGATTAATACAACCCAACACTTTCTCTCTCAAAAATCTCAGACTATGCATGGCCTCCTGATTCTGATTTAGTTGACTCCAAAGAGATTAGATTTTCTCTTTTAATTTTTTTTCATAATCTTAGAATTGTTATCTTCTTCTTCCTTCCAGATATGATCTGAACTTGATATGTTAGTATTTTTGTGCTAATTACAAGTTCAGAATTATAATTTATTTTCTTCTTATTTGCTTATGGTTCCTTAGTTTCATTGGTGCAGGTGAGTGTCAAAACAAGAAATTGTCTTGTGTTTTATGTTGAAATTAATGACAAATAAATAACATAAGTAAGAAATGAATAAAACATAAACATGTACATCAAACCATAAACATAGCCATCAAAAAAAAAAAATTATGAAGGAGTTCACCTCTTTTGGGCTACATCTCCTTGGTCCAACTCCTAGCTTAGGCCTCTTGTATTAGCTAAAATTTGGAAAAAGTGTTGTGTAAATTTTTCAATTTCTCTTGAAATATGTTTTATTGTCTTCATAACATATAAATAATCTAAAAATGACTGTCCAATTATTGAAAGCTGACTCTAGCTGGTCCAGACTTGACCTCCTTCCCTGGTGGCCCTAAGCTCCCTTGAACTTCCTTGTAGAAAAATCACATGTAGAAGTCGTTCTCAGACTCTAGAACATGTAAAAAAAATTCTGGAATGCCAAAATCATCTAAAATTGACTATTCATTTTCCAAAAATGGTCGAAATTTGCTTCCATTATGGAAAAAACAAAATTCCTGCAATTTTCCAACTAATTCTGGAGAAACTCCAGTTAACCCCGCCAAATTTGGTGGGTTCGACGGATTTGGTGCCTCTGCCAAAAGATCCGCCACTTTTATCTACGGTTAAGTTAATTTAAGCACGTGTTAATGATAAGGGAAGCGTTTTTTACAACAAAGCGTGTTTAGCGCTAATATTTTGATTAGATTAACTTTAATGTGGATTAGTGGTAGCGCTCCGCCGGTCCACTGCACAAGGGATTAAATATATGTTTTCGGCCTTGGCTTTCAACTATTCCACTGTGGCATAACGATTAGGAGGCAACTTTGTGGGGTGGAAGTCTTGGGTTCAAAGCCTGACCCCGCTCCCACTTTACACATAGCTCTTGCAATGAATGCAAACCTTTGCGCATCTAATCGGACCATGGCTTTGATTTAAATACATTTCGAGCATATGTATTTCAACGGACTTATGGTTTAATTGCATATGGTTTTAAATCCAATCGAACCATATTCCAGTGGAACCTTGACTTTGCGCATTTGATTAAACCATGCGCGGACTTTGATATTAATAAACCATATAATAACGGGACCTTGCCTTTGGTTTAATATTACAATGAAACATAACATTTGATATGCATGGAATTTGGAATGTATACGTGGAGTATGATTTCAAACATGATTTAATTTAATATTTAAATATGTTTAATATATATATATATATATATATATAATATGTGTTAAGCATATAATATATTATATTATATAATATATATATTTAATATTAAATCATAATTAAATAAATAAATAAAAATAAAATTCCACCTTACAAATAATAAAAAATTTACCCCCACATAAAGAAAACTGACGAATAAGAAAGTGACACTTGTCACAACCTCTTTGGTAGAAACCTGAAGAATATGCTAGAAGATTCCCTTTTTGCTGACTGAGCTGCCATATCAGCAACCTGTCACCAACCTACAATTTTTTTTGCTTTTTGAGTAAACGGACAACAAGTTATAACTTAATCATACGAACTCGGATTTGATGAAACGAGTTGCATTGGAATCGTGGTGATGAGCTCTACACTTTCGTCCTAGTTTCGTTCAATTCTAAAAATTGTGATTTATGATCTAAAGACTGAGCACATGATCAAGATATGAGCTTTCTCTTCATGCATTGTCCTTAATTCCCGAACGTGATGTCCATGTTTTGAATTTACCTCTTTCAATTCTTTCTGAAAATGCTTCTATAGATTTTATTTTCTACAATGAATCCTTGAATTAGAGTTGCAGAATGCTTCTGCCAATTCTCTTCATTAAACAATTAATTTTTCTCCAATTTCTTCTCTAGAACTTTAATATTTTGTAGATTGTTATCATATGAAGTTGCAAGCTTATTCAAATGATATTGATTGTAGTTAACAAAAGCTCTTAAATCCTGACACGATTCTTGGGATTTTTCTTTCACATCTTTCTGAGCCTACCAACTAAATCCAGACAAAGTTTCTAAAGAATCATGCTTTCTTTCTTTTGTTGTTCATACCATTGATTTCGTTTGAGAATTGAAATAATAATTTTTCATAGGAGGAATTGTATATGGAACTTCCTCTAACTCAGAAATTGGTTTGAAGAGAAATAATTCCCAACAAATCCTGGTAGAAATGGGTGTTACAAAGGTCTTAGGAGATGTAGTTGAAATAATATATATCTTTATGTGAGATTTCATTGTCTACTCATTCTTCTTGGTGACAATTTCACTAGATATTTTCTTCTCTTTCTCCTCATCAATTTCCATTTATTCACCTGTTGTAGTTTTTGGTTTCTTCTACTCAGTTTCTTCGAGGGAATTAATTTCAGTAATTTATTGTTCAATTTTTCTTTCCTTTTCTATCGTTTTTTTTGTGACTGCACTTTATGTCTTTTCTTTCAGAATTTCCATTGTTATGACCTCTACTTTCTCACCTGACAACAACATCTTCTATTTTTTCAATTTCAACCCTTTGTTCCTTTTGAGAAAGAAGAGAAGGAATATAAGTGAGTTGGTTGAAATTCAACTGAAAAAACTCAGAAGCCTTTAACTATTCAAAATAAATGTTGAGATAGAGATCTTTTTTCTTTTAGGAAATTTTCCACATATTTTACCTAAACCTTTGAAACTAGTCTTTTTCTTCAATATTTAAGAGTTTTCCCCTTTCAACAGCCTACTGAAAATCATCAATATCTATGAAAATTTCATCAAATGGAGGTTCCTGATAAGTAAATATTTTCATATAGCTAACTATTATATAATGTATGCTAATAATTCCACTAGGATCATAGTCATAGTGAGGTAAATAAAATAACCAAACTTCTTGAAGCTCTTCGGCTTCCTTGAATCCATGCCCTCTATCCCTAATATTTATGTAACCGAACTTGATTGGAAAACTAGGCTAATTTTTCTTCTGCAATTTACTGAACTTTTTAGCTTGGTCATTTAAAATAGCTTAATTTGCAACTTCTCTGAGAACGAGACTTTTAGGGATATAATAGGGTAAAAGGTGGTGACCAACCTCACTTCCAAAAACTCTTATATAGGAAAATAATTCCTCCATAAACCAATGACCAGTAGACTTTAGGTCTTCTTTTATATTTTGACTAATCCTGAGAGGTAATTTTTCAAATAGGATTTCATGGAAAGGAATTAAGACATAATGTAAAATATCATAAAAATGAAATTTAAAATTTGACTCCCCTAGGATAGGAGCATAGTTTGGGATGGGTAGTTTTTGATTAGATGTGTATTTCCATTTCATGAGTGGGAATGGAAATGAGGCAGTAACAACATCTACCAGATTGGAAGGAATGTAGAAAATGTGTTTTTATATAGGGGAGATGATAATGACAATTTTAATGAATCTGTGATATTCTGTGACAAAATATCATCCTATTTTAAACATTTCCTGTCATTTAAAATGATATGGATGATTGGGATCCATTTGATCTTACAATGTTCAGGATCTTGCTCCCCATATAATCTGGTTAGCATTTTAATAAGAAACCTTATGGGTTTTTGAAAAATAGCTATGGGGTAGTATTTGTTTTCTCTGAGCTTGAAACCTTCATCTTCTTCCCATAACTCACTCTATCATAATTCTCTCCACGTTCGTTGAAGAGAGTGCTTCAAAAATTCTTAAGGAAATTAAAATTAAGGTGGATTTTTGGGGGACTGAGCTTAGATATGGGAGATAGGACTTCAATTTTCCATGAGGCTATGAAAAGTTTCTAATGGTATGATATTGTTCAAGTTTCACTATCAGCATGAGAAAAAATCCATGAAACCATAATATAATAAGGAAAAATCCTAGCCCTAGCTGCTACTTTTTGCAACTATGATACTCTTATTACTTCAAAATGATTGTTCATTGTTTGAGAAGATATTTTGTTGTATAGCCATCCTCTTTCCTTAAATAAATCAAATATTTCCTCCCATCTCGTTATACCTACTTTTTTTATCTTATAATTTTAGTCTGAGATGAGGAACGGGTTGAAGATGACCTCCTTTAGTTGCAGATTCTCAATTTCTTTAATTTTATCCCTTATTTTTGCCATTTTTTGTTTAGCTGCGGGAGTTTTTCCCTTTTTCCTCATTATATTTCCTATGAAAAAAATAGAGCATATATCAGCTGTAGAAATTATACAATATGCATGTATATCTTGGATTCACCCGATCTAACAATGTACTAAAGTTAAATATTGAATCGCTTCTACAAATATTTTGTGAAATTAAAAACAAATTGCTAATCACATGAAGTAAAGAAGAATCGAATCACACACAACACAGATAATTTCCTGGGGAGATAAAAACCCCACTATCATATATTGTATATTAAGCATGGATCCTGAAAAAATTACATACAAAACTCTTCTCACAAGAGCCCTCAAGTACTCAGCTAATTGTCTCACACTGTCATGAACAAAACTGACCAAAACATAGCCAATTCATAGCCTCTAGATAACATGTCTTACTTGTGCAATCCCTGATGAATGAAATCCCTAAAATATAGGAATTTTGGCCTTCCTTGACTACCCAAGTATCATGGGCACTCCAATGGGTGTTTGTTTGCATGTGTGCAACCCAATAATCTGACAAATGATAGTCAACTTCCCTTTCACATAGAACTCAAATGGGTCTCCACCGGATCTAACATGCATGCAGCTAATAATAGTAAATCTTTAGTTGCATGTGCGATCACTGATTGTGAATTAATTAATATTTACTTTACTTGATCTTTCACTAGTGTATATTCAGTTAAAACTAGCACAACTGAGTTTAACTCACTTAACTGAGATAAATTGATTACAACCTTCATTAACTAATGCACCACTACATTTTGAACTTTGTTACAAATGGAATTACTCTGCATACCTCACCAATTACCTCTAACTCGAAATCCACTAGCTAATTGAGTTTATCACTCTCAATTAACTATTTCAAGTCATCATTGAGAATACATTACAGTTTATTTTCCATCTTAATTAAGGGATAACTAAAATAAACATGCACCCAAAAATAGCACTGTGGGCCCCACCCTAGTGTAGGTGCTTAATGCACTAGGCGTGGGTGCTGACTTTTTCTTATTGAATCTCCACACTCCCTCTCAACGAGAAAGGGATTATCCTTCACCTTGATCTTGTCTTTATGGTATTCGAATTTTCTCCTAGTGAGTGCCTTTGTTAGAATATCTGCATCTTGATCTTCTGTGGGAATGTACTAAAGCAACTTTATTCTTATCTGCACATAATATCTGAGATGATGGTACCAGATATCTATATACTTAGACCTATCATGAAACACAGGATTAATCGAGAGTTTAATGCAAATCTAATTATCACAATGAATCACTGTTGGATCCATCTGAGAACCAAACAAACCAACCAAGATCTTTCTCATCCAGATAGCCTCACATGAAACTTGACTTGCTGCCATGTATTCTGCTTCCACTGATCTGAGTACCACAAATCATTGTTTCCTGCTGCACTAGGAAACTATTGTCGATCCTATGCTAAAGATCCCTCCTGATGTGCTCTTTCTGTCTGATGGACTGCTCGCCCAATATGCATCCGTGAAGCCTTGAAGCTTCACTCCCTCTATCTTTCTGTACCATAGACCATACTCTGATGTGCCCCTCAGGTATCTCAAGACATGCTTCCCCACCTTCCAAAATATCTTGGCAGGATTAACCATAGCTTGACTCAATTGGTTAACTGCGTAGAAAATGTCTGATCCACTGTTCACTAGATACATCAGTGAACCAACTAATTTCCTGTAGACAGTAGCATCCACTACCTCTGCAGAAGTAGCATCCTATTTCCTCCAATTTCCTAGAAGAGGAGTATCCATGAGTTTGCAGCTCTCCATGTTAAACTTACCCAGTATCTCCTTTGAATACTTGCCTTGAGACACAAAAATTTCACCATCCCGCTACCATATTTCCAATCCAAGGAAATAATGAAGGAGTCCCATGTCCTTCATTTCAAACTCCCTTGCAAGATCCTCCTTGCATGAGTGTATTAGCTGCTCATCACCAGTCAAAATTAGATCATCAACATAAAGAAAAATGATCAATAGCTTATCCTCAACCACAATCTGGTATAGGTTTGCATCTACTTCACTTTTGGTGAAGCCCAATCCAGTGAAATAGTTGTCTATCCGAGTGTACCAAGCACGGGGTACTTACTTCAGCCCATACAGTGCTCTTTTGAGTCTGCACACATGTTAGTCACTGTTGAAGATCTCAAAACCTTCAGGTTGCTCTATGTACACCTCTTCCTCAATGATCCCATTGAGAAACACAATTTTCACATCCATCTGATGAATGTGCCTTCCCATCTGCACTGAGAGTGCAAGGATGGATCTTCTAGAAGAGTACCTTGCAATAGGTGCAAAAGTCTCATCATAATCTATCACCTTGATTTGTGAGAATCCTCTGGCCAAAAATCCGGCCTTTTATTTCTTGACACTCCCATCAGTAGCTTGCTTTACCTTGTAGATCCATCTTTATCCAACCACTGATTTGTCAACCAGTCTTGGGACTATCTCCCATGCACTATTCTTGACAATGGAGTCATACTCCTCCACCATTGCATCAACCCAAGTTGGTTGCTGCATTTATTCCTGAAAGGAAGATGGTTCAGTCACAATACATTTGCTCATAAGAGCCATGTATCTAGCAAATTGGTCAGGAGATTGTCTATGTCTGCGCTGTGAAGTAGGGGCTCCTACATTCTCTACAACATCAAGTCTCAATCTACCAGCTTCCATGGTAAGCCTTCTGCCATTTCTGATGGATGGCTCTGAATAAGTGTTTTCCTCCACTCCATGAACCTCCTCATGTGGTTGATCCATAACTTGAGACTCATCCTTGGGAACCAAAAATTCCTCCTCTACATGAAAGTCCATCTCCCTCTCAAGGGACAACCACATGGATTTATCTTCATCAAATTTTATATCCCGTCGCACAATAGTCATTCTGTTGTTTCGAAAATACACATGATAATTATGGGGTTTTTCAGTGTACCCCCTAAAAATCACAACCTCAATTGTTGGTTCTAGCTTCTTCCTGACGTCCTTGGTCACATGCACATAAATAGATGGGCCAAAAATCTTAAAGTGTGAAACATCAAGTTTCTTACCAGTGAAAGTGTCTTTAGGTGTACTCATGCCAAGTATCCTATGAGGATAATGGTTCTGCACATGTATTGCTATGTTGCATGCTTCCACCCACATATGCATCGGTAGGCCTTGATCATGTAACATCGCTCGTGTTGCACCAACAATAGTTTTGTTCTTCCTCTCTGTGACCCCATTCTGCTATGGGTTATGAGGCACTATGACTTCTCTTTGAATCCCTTATTTGCTGTAGAGTTTCTTGAATTCGTTAGCGATGTATTATCCACCATTATCGCTCCTAAGAGCCTTCACTTGCTTCCCCAACTCTTTCTCCACCAGTGCCTTAAACTCCAAGAACTTAGACAATGTCTGATATTTCTTCTACATGAAGAAGATACAACACTTACGATAAAATTCATCAACAAATATTACATATTACTTATGTTTTTCTATCGAAGCAACAGAGAAAGGACCACACACGTCTATGTGAACTCTCTCAAGGATCCCTGAAGCTCGGTTTTCCTTCTCATGAAAGGTGGCCTTTACATATTTTACCATAGTACATCCCTTTCATGTGTTTGACTGGACAAGTGTACCCTTGGGAAGACCGGTAGAAATGTATTGCATGAATTTCAAGGCTCCATGGTGAAGATGGCCCAATCTCCCATGCCATAATTTGCCCTCATCCCGGCTCACCACTTGATCTTCCTTGCCCATCATTGCTGCGCAACCATCTACCTCTAGTTTGTAGAGATTCTTAACTCAAACCCCTATCCTCTTGGCTTGTCCTATTTTTTTATTCCACAGGAAATATTTTCCTTCACTAAAAACAACATCATAGCCTCTATCCTCCAACATTGTGACTGAGACTAAATTTTTCTTCAAACCTCATACATGCTTTACATCTTTTAATTGAAAGGGTTTACCTGAATTCCTCTTAGAGGTAATGGTACCAATCGTGGTAGCACTATACCACTCTTAGTCGCCCATTCAATATGCATCTGGAGATCCTCCTCCTCCAAGTCACTAAAAATTTCCTTGTCTCCCATCATGTGAAAGGAAGCACCACTATCCAAATACCACACAGATCCCAATGAAATGGACACCATGCATGTGTTCAATGAGAAGTCAAGCTCAAATTGTGAGGCAAGGCCCTCACCAGGTGCAGATCCTCCAGCCTTCTTGTTCTTCTTCTTTTGTGGACAATTAGTAGCAAAATACCCATGCTCGTGACAATGAAAACACTTCACCTTGGACATGTCCTGCTTCTTTCCATTCTTGGACTCGGATTTAGAATGGAATTCCTTCCCCTTCCCCTTCCTCACCTTGGAAGCCAAAGCACAATCCTCTTCATCTTCATTCTTAGATGAAGATCCATCTCTGGTGTTCCGTCTGAACTCCTCCTGCACCAAATATGACCACAATCCTTCCCAATCTGGAAATTTTCCCCTTTCATTGACAGAGTCTTGATAATTGTGCCAACTCTCTGGAAGTCCTAGGAGAGCCAAGCTCACCAAATCATCATCAACAGCTATTATTCCAACACTCCCTAGTTCATCTCGACTATTAACACTGGAAAATTTTACAAGCAAAGACGACATTATTTAATGTCAGGCAGAAGGATTTACAGGGCTGAGGGACATTAGAGAATTTGGAAAGTATTTAAAAATCTCTAAGGTCTAAAGAAAAATAAAATTTGAACAAGTCGTAAATGCTTTTTCCCACAAAATCCTTTGATAAGAGCGCCTTTGCGCACCTTTTAACCCTAAAAGCACGTAATCCTGGGAGTGGTGGAAGTCACTTTCCAGGACCACAAAAAGCACACTCCATGACATTGATTCCACACTTGAATCTGCCTAATGACAATCACCAAAGCCTCCTTAGGAAATCAAGGGAACACACAATGCAATAAATGTGGCACACAATGGAATCATCCCCCTCTCTTGGGTCACCATCCACAATGTACCAAAAGAGGGAAGGAGGATTTGAATTCTCCTATAAAACACCACCAATAGATGAAAAACATGAGAGAACATTGTTATGCTGGCCAGAATTTCCCCAAGCAATACCAGCAGTGTGTAATCCAGAGAAAAGATAAAGGGGACTCAATTGTTGACCATCCAACAACTTCCGTCCACCATAGTGGAGAGAGGGAAACTTTGTGCCGAGGCAAGCTTGGAAGTAAAGACATCTTTGCATTGAGACTTAGAACCCCTAGTTATAAGGAGCCCTTGGCAAATGAGTTAAAGTTTCATCCTCATTTCCTACCAGAACGCAGTAAGAGGGGACGCAAGCGGCACCGTTTGGGTTATTGCATTTTTTTTACCCTATTTAGAGATTTTTTCTTATTTGTTTTAGTTTTAGTTTAATTTTTATGTTTGAATATGCATTTTATTTCTCTATATAGTATGTTTATGTTCTAGAATGTTCCACTAACTTGCTTGAATCCATATCTTTTCTGCCTATGACCAATAACTTAAGAGGTTAAATCACACCCCTTAAGTTGGTGTGAGTTTGTACATGCGTGCACCAAACACACTACACAGTATTGGTGACACCACTAACATTTATTTCCAAGTTTATGTGGTTGTGCCTTTTTTCAAGGACCTCTATCTGTGTTGTGGAGTTAGGCTGAAACTTCCCCTTTTTCTCTATCAGTCCCTAGTTCATCCCAAGTGACATACTGAAGCAGAAAAGCTCCAAAAAATTACTTTTGTATGAATTTGCATGTTTTTCCCTCAGATAGGCACACACAAGAAGCGCATTTAGAGCTGACCTCGCGCTTGTTGCAACCTTTCGTGCGCAAAAGACAAAACGAGAAATTTCTCCCATATTTCTATCTTTTCCTGCTTGTAAAGTGCCTGGGAGCCCATAATACATCTGCCAACACTGGTTGAGGTACCCCACATCTTGCTAAAGCTCACTCAACTGCTTTTGGTAGGCTTGGTGTTAGTTTTATTTCAAGTTGATTTTTGCAAAGTTCACACATAGTTTAAGTAGGGGGGGAAATTAACTTGAATTTCGAAAATAAATTATTTTTTGAAAATTTAGGTACCAAAACACCTAGATAATTAGCTAAAGTAAGTGGCACAAGTCCATTCATGCTTAGCTAGTTCCTTTTTTCTAGTGTAAAAGTATTTAGTTTAGTTCGATTTTGCACTAGGATTTTGGGACCATGATTTAATTGTCGCTAAAAGAGCAAGTAATATATGTTGCCTTTTCACCCTTTAGTGATCCTAGGCAAGCATATGAACACTCTTTATTCGCAACTCACCATCTCCCTGTAGTTGATCACATAGATTAACTAGGAAAAATAGAAAGCGACCCATATCCACACATGTTTTTCTTTTGAGTAAGGAACAATAGAACATAGCTTAATAGGGGATTTTGAAAAGGATCATCGCATATCCACACGTTCAAATTATGTGCTTGTTCACTTTTTTCTCACACACATCCACACACTAAGAAAAGCAAAGACACTTAAAACTAACTTAACAAAACTCACTAAATTCTCCCCATAGGGGCCACAAAAGAATTTATAGTCTAAGTTAGGATCAAGGCGGTGAGCATCCAATAAGTTGCCTTAATCATTCTTCATATTGAAACATAGAATTTTATTGTTTAGGGAGATTTTAAATCCACCTATGATTCCATGGAAAAGAAAACCCGAACGCGACAGAGACCCGTTTTAGAGGGGGTAAGGCTTAGGCGTAGTGCAGGCATGTATTAGTTGGGGCTACCTAACCCAACTGATACTCAGTATTGTTAGCTGAATTACCAAGAAGCCCAAGACTCGAACGCTCATGTGGGATAGTGGTACTTAGTGGCCAAATTAGGGCATCCTTTCCCTATAGGTTACAGTGCAAGCAAGCACTATATCCTCTACCCTTACCTTGGTAGATTTTCTTCGGTTGACTGGGGGCGTCACCAGCTCTTACGGGACGTTGTGCCAACACTTGTAAGATATCTTCTCAAGGCCCAGTTACATTTGAGTGTGTGAGGACCATTAGGTCTTCTAGGATTTGAGTATCATACGCAAACAAACAAAAACCATATTTTTTTATTGACTCAACACGTAGGATTAATTTAAAGTGAAATTTATTTTATTTTCACTTTATTTTATGTATGTAATTGGAATTTTTCTTTGATCATAATTTCTATCCTCTCAACTATTTCCAAATCCAGACCTAGTCGACACCAGAACGGACCCAACGGGACCTCGTCAATCTAGATGTCTTTTGGATCTCCCCCCATTATTGGGAGGGGTTCCAGGTCTTTCACCATTTAGGCATCAAACACATAACACTGCCACCATTATCAGTACGTCCTTTATTGGGCATCTGCAGTTGGGAACCCTGGTCAGTCTTGTAACACCACACCACATAACACTCCTCCAAAACCCCTAGAGGGTAGAGGAGTGCTACCCATTCAGGAATCCAGTCGAATACACAACAAGGTACATCGCAGATAAACCCTCTTCCTAACCAAAACTTCGTGCTTTCACAAGTTGCAATGGCTACAACCTTGCAGTCACCTTTTTTAGCTTCATTGAATCTACCAGATTTGACCAAGCTGACAAATGACCCCATTGCACACAACCCTATATGGCCTCCCATGCCCACTAAGCTCCATTTGGACATTCCAAAGTTTGAGGGAAAGCAAGCGGAAGACCTAGGAAATCATGTAATGGCTTTCCACCTGTGGTGTTCGTCTAAAAACATCATTGATGATATTATTTGACTGAGACTGTTTCAATGCACATTGACAGGAGTAGCGGCGAAATGGTATGTGGAGGAACCCTCTGCTACACATGGATTCCTAATATATTTTCAGCTACCCATCCACCATGATTCTGGAATGGAATTACTGAGACACTTAAGCAAACACCTGTCGTCCATACCTCAAACCATCTCCACGAATGGCAATGATGTCGTAGTTTATGTAAGACCAAACTCGACGATTAGGTACTATTAGACTTATTCCTGAAACTCTCACTACAGATATTTCGAAGGATGTGTCGCAAAAAAGGCTCATATCCAAAGAGGACGCCATCAAAAAGGCTCAAAAACTCGAGCTGATTTATACGCACTCAGGGTATATTTACAATATCCTGCCAAATGCCTCGTGCCTGCAAACTTATAAAGAATTTCCAGGCGTGTCTAACTCTGCAGGAGGTTTAATTGGGTCATTGACCCAAAGTTACCCAGGCAACAGCAGTCAAAACCCCGGTTACATGTATGATTCTACCCAGAACGTACCACAACCCAGTTTTCAAAGTCATCATATGCCTTCGCAAAATTTGACCAATAGGGCATCGTCATATCACCATGGAGGACCCTATCCTCCAGCTCAGGGGACCCAATATGTAGATATACATACTAACGAAAGAGCTCCCCCACAACAACTAGTCACAAACCAAGGACCGTGTTATGCCCAGTCCCCAACACAAGACCCGCCTATGCAGAATAATGCACAGGTGAACTTTGTGCAGCCTTCCCAAAACCAACCACACCAACCATATAACAAGGAGAACTACCCTTCTAATGTGGTTAATAAAAAAGGAAAAAATAAGCCCAAAGGGAATCCTAGACAGGGGGGCAATAACCAGCAACGCCTTCCTTGATCTCAGGCTGGAGGCAACTCCAACTGAAATCAAAACTAGGAGCTAAGCAATGCCCAACAATAGAGAAAAAGGCCACCTCTTCGAACAAACCATTCTTGTTCGATCTATGGTGAGTATGGCCATTACACTCACCACTATCCTGGTCTCCCTGAGCTGAAGAAGCTGCAGAGTAACCAAGGACAATGAGGATCTTCCCAATAGACATCTATGATGCAGGAACCTTTCCCCCATCAAGGGATAGTTAGCACTCAACAACAAAATCCCGACGACTCCAGAAAAAAAGCCATGAAATATACATGGCTGGCGAAGAGATGTTTTTTCAAACACAGAATTGAAATTACGATATCCTACCAAACACCAACACGTCAGGGGCTAGTACTAGTGCACCAACTGCACCTTTGACCATTTCAAAGACGCCTATTGAACCGTTGCCAAAGATGGCTAAGGGACCAAATAGGCAAGCAGGAAACTATTCCAAAGTAGCCCATAATTATAGAATCATGGATGATTTAGCCCAATCTCCCACTGCTATGTTAGCTTTGGATGTGTTGCAGTCATGACCAAAAAAATGGAAAGCTTTGATTTCTATGGTAGGCGCTATCGACCCTGCCGTTACATGCCTAATGGCTTTTGATTTAGATAAATCCACCCGCAGGATTCCTTCGATGGTCGCCTTTCAAAAACCAATATCGGTCCAAAAAATCACCATTCACTGATGTGTCATCGAAGAGTGTGCATCCACGTGTATCATGTCAAAAAAAATTTGGCAGAAGTTCGGGTCTCCCAAACTAAAATCATCAGTCATCACACTTACAGCATACCATGGTCATCCTTAAACCCCTATCGGTCTCTACCAAAATCTCCCGCTCTGCATAGTCGGAAAGACGGTCCTTATAGAAATTGAAGTCTTGGATGCTCACTTGAACTATAATATACTCCTTGGTCGAAGTTATATGTACGCCATGTCAGCCATAGCCTTCTCTGTCTTCCACATTATGATGTTCCCCCATGAGGACCGCATCATTATTGTCGACCAATTGACGCATAACGAGAAACGTCCCCTAGCAAACACCAATGTAATTCTACCCTATGTAGATACATCCTCAGACATGCTTTCACAGTACCAAGAATATGGCCCTGGCCATTTCAAGTCATTTTCTGTCCTAGGATCATTCCTAGGAGATCCCCCCATTATACCTGAGTCATCACCCGATGCTACAGGAGCTCCGGTGTACATGATGTCCACATCAAATGCAGAAGCTAGTCAAGACATAGACACAAGAAGTAATGACACCGAGTCCTTAGCCACGACAGCCTCTCTAGCCTACGCCGCTTCCAAAATCCCTTTCCTCTACCCCCCAGCTGGTTTCATTTCCCAACAGGATTTGGCAACAGTAGTGTTACCAAACATATCAGTTTCAATACCAATTTGGTATCTCATTCCCCCTACTAGGACAAGAGCCACACACATCACTTCCACAGGGTTAAAGCCCCTCAGTCCCGAGGAGGCCCCACCCGTTCAAGAAATAGTCGAAAACATACCTATAAAGGAAATTCCCATTGAGAAACCGATGTTTACAGCTAATAAAATCGAGAAGAGAGGAAAGAAACTGGAAGATCCCACCATATAACGAGAATCACCAGTTTGCACCATATCCGACGTAATAGGACACCCTACCCATATCTTCCCAGAGATGGATGAATTGAAACCACTCCTCAGCTCTAAGGTAGACATTGTGATGCCACGTTCCCATAAAAAGAAACCTGCCACCAAAGGTAAAGGCAAAGAATTGCATACCAATCACGCATGTGCTATCTGCAACAGTTATGGACACTATACCCATCATTTTCCAGAGATCCCATGATATAGGGACTCTTTATATGCGATATAGTGATCCTATCAAGAGGATCCCCCCATCCAATCTACTCGAGATGAACCTCGTATCATCCTGTACCTACAGAAGGAAAAATGATCCCCTGAAAGGATCCCTGCTAGGCCCCCTCCCCCAGTCAAAAGATGCGTACTTTGTGATGAGCTTGGTCATTTCATCATTAATTGCCCGACTTTGGAAATTTTCCAAAGGTGGTATCTAGTTCATATAGTATATCACGACAACATGGAAATCTAGTATTCATGTTAGATATGTGGTGACAACCACCCAGTGCGTCGTTGTCACTACATATGTAGATTCTGCACAGCACTAGCCTGCATGCAATCAACCATAGTCTGCCTCTCCCAAGAAGATGGCACAGAATCAGAATCCATGGACAACTCAAAAACCCAAGAAGATGTGACAAGCATATCCATCCTATTCTTGTTAGTTGAAAAGCGACCAATTAGAGAACCCCTAGTTACCCCCAACCACTCTCGACAGAAAAGAAAAACATGCGCATTATACAAAATGCCCAATAATGTGGTCACCATTTGCCCTGATTTAGCAGCGTTACGATGCTGGTACCCTTCCATACCACAAACTGAGCATGACAGGACCCCCATATCTAAGCTATTTTCCCACTATGTCAGGGCAATCACTGTGGATAGTGTTGTACTTATATCCCATGAGTCTGTCCCATAATTTATATGATTCATAAATTAATAGAAAAGAAATGGGATGATGAACTCAAGCAATTTAGAAAGTACATCACCCCCAGACCAACAACCCCACACCCACATCGGCATGATGGGAAAGTTAGGAAAGCGCACCAACCAAGTATGACCCAGGCCGAACCTAGGATAAAATACAGACTATGCAACCTAATGACCACTGGGTCAATCAGTGTAAATAACAGAAGCCCCTCGCAAGAATTTTTTGCACAGTCTCTTCACTCCCACATAGACTTCTCTCTAACCAAGAGAAGATCACGTAAACCTATTTCCAGATTTGTTCAAAATTTCATCATACAATAAAATGTGAGCATCTCCCCAAGCTAAGAGTGGTAAGAGCAGCGTTAAGTATACACTCCCCCAAAGAGTTAGACACACCCAAACCAACGACATGGAAATGGAAGCAGAAGACCACCTCTTCCATAACAGATCTTTTCTTAGCATCCACATCGGGGACGACGAGTTGTGTTGGTTCCCACAAAATCTACTTCATTGGCATAGTGGTACCATGCACCATTTTCAATGACCAAAACCAAAAATTAGAGGCATGCCCGCTAATGGAAACATTTAGGCACCTCTACAACAAGCACAATTTCCACCCACAAGAAATTGACCATCCTAACGTGGAACCCAATCATGCGCTTACGCAAACTCCCATCATGGAGATTCTTCCCCCATCGAACGCTGACGAAACGATACACCACATACGATTTGTATCATCATATACTAGGAATAGGATTGCAGCTGCCCCCACATCCCTCGATTCCCATATTATTCCGATCACAAAAGTTCAAGGTTCCTTATGCTTTTGCTTTGTTTTCCTCAAGATCCCAAATTTGCATTCTGCTATCGAACTCCTTGATGATACCCAGCCTCTAGAATAGTGCCTAGTGTAACTAGAGATCATTGATGAAAGAAGACGAAAGTCACTACAACACAACAAGGCCCATAGGAAATGAGTAAAATCATCATTTGACCGCCGCATCAACCCTCGTTCATTCACTGAGGGAGAACTAGTCCTCCGCTATGATGTCGCAAAAGAAGCCCTAGGGCCAGGAAAGTTTGAAACCTTGTGGAAAGGACCCTGCATCGTAAAACATTTCCTCTGCCACGGGGCATACATCTTGATGGAAACGGACGGAGCATGCCTCAACAACCCCATTAATGGCCTTTACCTCAAGAAGTTCTACCCATAAAGGCCAAGAAGGCCCTGACCTAGAGTTAACATACACAAACCCAACCACTTTAAATTTTTGACCAAAATAATTATTCCAAAACATGCTCGAGTGCCACAATGGATTACCAACCTGAACCTTACTTCGGATTTTCTGATGGAGCATCAAGAAGGTCTCAAAGTTTAGCAGTAGCTTCCTGGGTCATCTATCACCCTGACCAATCACTAATCTACACCAACAATGTGTGTATCAGTTAAATAACAAACAATCAGGCAAAATATGAAGCCATCATCGGACTTATGTGCGATGCCCTCCATCAGGGCATATGCCATATGCATGTCTACCTTGATTCCCAGTTAGTAGTGTCGCAGTTAAACCAAACATTTGAGACAAGAGATTCACATCTATTTAGAAAATATTTTCGTGCAAAAATATTAAGAAGACAATTTGACTATATTACATTTACACATGTACCAAGGAGCCAAAACCAAACAGTTGATCGCATAGCTAACAATATTCTAAACTGGAATGCATCTCGAATAAACCATCATACATAAAAAACCAAAAACATAAATATCCATCAGTATAACATCATCCATAAATAGAAATAGGAGGCACAACATGTAGAGCCACGAAAAATATCTCTCATATATATATATATATATATATATATATATATATATCATGGTGTATATGTCTGAGTACAAAAAATTACTGTCGCTGACCCATCGGCCGGCCCAAAGATACACAAAAAGTTGTCAAAAATAGGGGAAGAATCCTCATAATGGGTGCTTTCCCCATGTACAAGCAAAATATAGGGCAGTGCTCCCTTAAGCGGGGCACCTAGCCCACAGCCACTCCCGGTACCACTACTAGAGCCGCCATCAAAACTAAGACTGCCACCCGACGTAAAATAGGTCAATAGTCCCTCTCTCGAGCCATCGACGTCTCCAGCCAGACCTCCTTGATATCATCCAAAAAGTCTCGAGAATGCATCCCCTAGGTCAAGCGGTACACTCGACCCCAGGCATCCTCCAGAACTAACACTCGAGTAGTCAGCTCAACAATTTTTAGCCTTCGTCGCATCAGTACGCATTGCCTCTGCATCATCATGAGTTTTCTTGGTCGCAGCCTCGGCAGTAGCCAAGCCGCTGCTCTCTCCCGAAGGGCCATCACCACCACCTATTCCACCACCTTGAAGCTATGCAGCATCTCCTCCCGGGCCCCCACAACTACCCCGAGGTCTTCGAAGAGGATCGTGGCCAACCAATCAATATGAGGCGACCTACCTCGCCAACATATGCAAGAGTAGCCAAAACTATGTCAGTGTCACCATCAAAACACATAAACACATATATACTCAAATAAATGCAAAAACATAAAAACATACCCGCTGTCCCCCAAGCATAACCATGAGAGAGACCCATCTCTGGATCCCCCTGGAAGTCTATCCCTGCATATGGAATGACAGAAACATTTGGGGGTTGACCTCAAACAAGGCCTTCTTCATGGCATTCTAGTAACGCCCCACCATACCCCCACCCCCTCGTGGCATCACAGGAGCCCACCTCCTCATGCGAGGCTCCTGTGGCTCCCCAAGAGGTACCGCCACCACTGGTCTCAACAACACCACCCTCTCATACATGATGCTACATATACTACTGGCATACACAAACAACTTTGATCCACTCTGGACCTTGTTAAGATGTGTCACCATCCCGTCATAACAGAAGTGGGAAAAATAGAAAAAATGCCTGGCCCTTAGCTGGCGCAAGACTCCAACCTGTGAGGCCGATGCCCGATGTGGAGCCGACGACCCTGCAAGTCACACAATACCTGCCATAGCGCACCACTCAGCCAAGTCTGTCACCAAGGAAATGTTGATGCACCCCTCCGTAAGGGGTGCCCCACCACAATGACGTGCTCGAACCTCTCCAAATCCAGCCTCCCAGAAGGAAGTGGATACCACAATGCCTCACCATGAGGAAATAGCCCAGTCAAAAAGTATACGTCCATCTCAGGAGGAATAGAAAGGTTATTCCCATGCAATACAAACATGTTGCGCCTCATGTGCCAATGCTGGATCAAGTAACACAGTAGTCGAGCCTGTGACCGAAGAAGCTCGTTCTCCACAAACTTCAAGAGCCCCCATTGTGAAAACTGTCAGCGTGCCTGACCATTTATGGCTAATGCAGTACAGAGTTTGGGCCAATCCCTCTCCCTCCTCAACAACCTATCATCCAAACAAGAACCCTTCAACAACAGAAAAAACATCAAAAAGTAGGCAAACAATCCAAAAATTTTCCTTGGCCATTTGCACGTTTGTCCCTCAATCATGTGCATTGAAGGCATGCCTATATTTCTCACAGGAATGCATAAGGCATGCCAAAAGAGGGGAACAAATATCTTAAAGCGCGCAAAACCCAAAAAAATGTGCACAGGGGGGGCACTCTTACCCTGATCGCCCATGCAATCTAGGGCCAAAAATTACTCAGAATCTGTACAAACCACTTTTGTATGGATCGCGGCACACTCAGACTGAAAAATTAAAGTGTAGGATGTCATGGAGGTTACCTGGGCATGATATCGCTAATCCCTTGTGCTTAGGCTAACCACAATGGTAAGAAATTCTCCGCAGAAGCCTCTGACCTCACAAAAACTCAACAAGTACAAATGAATTGAATTAGGGCCATATTCACCTATATATCGCCCTTTTCAAAAACTTTGGAGCACCATAACAAGAGATCAAAAGGTCCATTCTCTGAACTGAAAGAAGCACTGTGATAAACACTCCATAATGAATAGAGGCGATGCCACACATTTTCACTCCCAAAAAGTAAATTTTCAGCGCCGATAGGTATTCCCTCTCTCATCTTTTTTTTTTAAATCTCATGACTTTCAATAATATTTGATAAATAAGATGCTTTCACTTGAGGTAGTTTTTTTTGCAAGAAAGCCAACAAACCATCCATAACTCCATCCACTGAAAGTTCTAGAGCAGGTATCATTCTACCCCCAACATGATAGAGTCCCATAAAACTCTGCATATCCTGGCATCATTTCTCCATCATAAATCAACCATAGGTTCCACATATCTGACCATGTTTATCATCACCTCGCCTTTCACATGTTAGACATCTTCATTGGTCGGTAGAGCATTCCCTCCTTGGTGCTGATCACCCACAATAGACCATATATCACAACAAAAGTGACGCCATGGCCATACCACTTTAGTCTGAGAAGCACCTCATGCCCATCCATTCATTATGCATAAGGTTAAGTTTTACCATACGAGATAAAACCCCTTTCCAGGATGGTCAAGTTGTACAAGCAGATCAAAAGTGCACTACCGCACCTCGCATTTGGCCCACCATACCTCCATCAACATAATCCCATCTGCGATAATTTTTCATCTGCTTCATCAACCTCACACATGAGACCAACCAATGGGGCCCCCACCCTCAACAAAACACCTTCCTCACATCATCAGTGAGCGAAAAATTTCATCTTTTGGGGCACCTATCTCTGTGTTTTATACAAACCAAACCCTATTATTTTATTCTTTTGGTAAGTGTACAAAGACTGCAAATGGTGCACCACATCCTCCACCCACTCAATAATATTTTCTTCCATGGTAGCAGTCCCTGAACACCCTTGGTCAGAGTATACCACCCTCACGCAAAATCCACCATGACATTCATAAATAATCTATACCCACCCTAGAAGTCCTACCAACTCTAGGGATTTCCCCGTTAGAAATAGTTATGAATGTCACCAAGCTGGTTATTATACTCCGACCTCGGGCCACTGAATCCCCATCATCATTTTTTAGTCACCCCTCACCACCATGCCTATGTTAAACCCATCACATCTAGGATCCTGATCCTTCATATCAGCGACCCCCTCATTCGGTTGAGACTTCCTTTTTGTCAACTTCAACAACTATTTTCCAAAAGGGAAGTGGTACTTTTGGTCGTCCCTGTCCATAAACGGGGCATCCTCAGGTGGCACTGTGGGAGAAATCATTGCCCACAGATGTCATCGATCCTCCTGAAATTTGACTACAACACAAGCTTTCATGTCAAGATGGTATCGTACCTTACAACCATTGCACTTTGATCAAATTCATCGAATACCCATGCCTTCATAAGCATCTCGTTCAAAAATGCTTACACGAGAAGGTCCCAGCCAACACCTATGCGTATAATGCGCAATTATATGCCATACCAAGTTTACACATATGAGCACCACATTCCACTATTTTTAAAGGAAAAAAACGCCCCTGAGGGTGCTAGTAGTCGTCGTCATAAACCAACAGATAACTACCATATCAGTGACACAAACAGAACTTGTATCTGTCAACTAGATTTGTTTAACTAGCCATAGCATTATGAGCATGGGACATGCCCGCTTCATAGAAAATTTGTATATATTGTATTATATTTTCTTACAGGGGTCCCACAGGACATGGTCGTTCTTTGAACTAGTTCAGGGTGTCTCCAATTCCAAGCTATATAGTTCTTCCTAGACCTCACACGTTAGGGGGCAACTGTTAACACTGGAAAATCATACAAGCAAAGACATAATTATTTAATGTCATGCAGAAGGATTTACAGGGTTGAGGGACATTAGAGAATCTGGAAAGTATTTAAAAATATCTAAGGTTTGAGGAAAAATCAAATTTGAACAAGTCATAAATGCTTTTGCTCGCAAAACCCTTCAATAAGAGTGCCTTTACGCACCTTTTGACCCGAAAAGCGTGCAATCCTAGGAGTGGTGGAAGTCACTTTCCGGGACCAAAAAAAGCACACTCCAGGATATTGATTCCACACTTGAAGCTGCCTAAGGATAGGCATCAAATCTTCCTCAGTACATTAAGGGAGCACACAATGGAATAAATGTGGCACACAATGGAATCATCCCCCTCTCTTGGGTCACCATCCACAATGTACTAAGAGAGGGAAGGAGGATTTTAATTCTCCTATAAAGGGCCACCAAGAGATGAAAAAATTGAGAGCACATTGTTATGCTGGCCAGAATTTCCCCAATCAATACCAGGAGTGTGTGATCCGAAGAAAAGATAGATGGGACTCAATTGTTGGCCATCCAACAATTTCAGTCCACCATAGTAGAGAGAGGGAGAGTTTGCGTTGAGGCAAGCTTAGAGGTAAAGACATCCTTACATCGAGACTTAGAATCCTCAGTTCTAAGGGCCCCATGAAAAGTGGGTTAAATTTTCATCCTCATTTCCTACCAACACTCAATAAGAGGGGACATAAGCGCCACCGTTTGGATTATTGTAGTTGTTTGAATCTATTTAGAGCTTTTGTCTTATTCATTTTAGTTTTATTTTAATTTTTATGTTTGAATATGCATGCTATTTATCTATCTAGTATGTTTATGTTCTAGGATGTTCCACTAACTTGCTTGACTCCATATCTTTTCTGTCTATGACCAATAACTTAAGAGGGTAAACCACACCCCTTGAGTTGGTGTGATTTCGTACATGCGTGCACCAAACACACTAACACACCAACATTGGACAGACTTTGTTAGATATTTTGGAATGGTGTCGCCATTTTCCATCTTGATCTTCCTGATTTTATCCTTGAGGGCCAATTTCCTATGGTCATTGCTGCTTTGGAACAGATCTATCAAATAATTCCACATTTCATATGGTGTGGCTTTCCCATGGAGGCTTGAGACAATGTGGTCTCGTACTCCCTCCAGCAGGATCCTCCTCGCCTTTGCCACTTTCTTTTGCCATGCATAAATATTTGCAACATCTGTCACCGCGGGTTTAGGAACATCAGTGTCAATGAATTCCTTTAAGCCCTTGTCTTCGAGTACTGCCTCCATCCTGTCCTTCCAAGAATTATATTTTGAGCTTCCCTTGAGTGCATACTCCAACCTCAAGCCATTGAAAGCCTTTTTGATCTTGAATCAGCTTTAGCACCAAGAAAGTATTTCTACAAATTCAAATTCTATCCAGTCACAAAATCAACTCCTGATTCATTTCTGCAATTTATTGTGCTCTGATACCATGTATAAATTATACAATATGCACGTATCTCTCGGATTCACCTGATCTAACAGTGAACTAAAGTTAAATATTGAATTTCTTCTGCAAATATTTTGCGGAATTAAAAACACAATCACTAATCACATGAAGTAAAAAAGAATCAAATAACACACAAGACAGGTAATTTCCTGGGGAAATATTACAACTAAAAACCCCACTATTTTCTATTGTATATTAAGCATGGACCATGAAACAATTACATACAAAAATCTTCTCACAAGAGCCCTCCAATACTCAAATAATTGTCTCACACTATCATGAACAAAACTAACCAACACATAGCCAATTTTCAACCTCTAGACATCTTGCCTTGCTTACACAATCCCTGATGAATGCAATCCCTAAAAGATAGGAATTTTGGACTTCCTTGACTGCACAAGTATCATGGGCACTCCAATGGGTGTTTGATTGCATCTGTGCAACCCAATAATCCTACAAATGATACTCAACTTCCCTTTCACCTAGAACTCAACTGGTCTCCATTGGATCTCACATGCATGCAGCTAATAATAGTAAATCCTTAATTGCATGTGAGATCACTGATTTTGAGTTAATTAATATTTAATTCACTTGATCTTTCACTAATGTATCTTCAGTTAAAACTAGCACAATTGATTTTAACTCACTTAATTGATTTAAACTTATTACAACTTGCATTAACTAATGCACCACTGCACTTTGAACTTTGTTACAACTAGAATTATTGTGCATGCCTCACCAACTACCTCTAACTTGAAATCCACTAGATAACCCAGTTTATCACACTCAGTTAACTATTTCAAGTCATCATTGATAATAGATTACAGTTTATTGTTCATCTTAATTAAGGGATAAGTAAAATAGACATGCACCAAAAATAGTAGAATGGGCCCCACCCTAGTGTAGGTACTTAATGCACTAGGTGTGGGTGCTGAAATTTTTCTTGTTGAATCTCACAATCAGCTTCTCTAATTTGAAATTGAATTAGAAACTACCCATAAAATCATTCTCTTCCACAAATTGCTTGTAATTGATATCGTATTTTCTTAATTCAATTTTTTCTCTAAACTAGGCTCAATAGAACAACCTGCAGGCGAAATATTCTAAGAAATTATAAATTTTGATTTAGAAATACGAGAAACTTGTGAATTAATTTTGTTCATTAATTTCCTATAATGCAACCCAACTGTTTGTTTTCATGAAACAAGAAATGATCGTAAAAAAATATTGTTGATTTAACAAACAAATCGATTGCATGTGAAACAAAATAATTTGAAAATCTATTTCAAAAAGTGAAGTAATGCATGCAAATCAATAAAAAATAATATTTTATTTAGATATTTGTATAGTCGGGGGTCATAAAATCGAGCGGTTTTCCATTTATTGTTGATTTATTTTATCCCAACCCCGATTACATAGTAGTCCGATTTTTCCTTTAAATTTGGTAGTCGGGTGGTCGGGCAGTCGGGTGGTTGCATGTTTTTTTGTTTACAAAAAAAAATGGTTTCTGACCTGATCTGCTATTTGGGTGGTCGTACAGTCGAGTAATTTCATATTTTTATTTGAAAAACCTTTGATAGCTCTAACCTCTGAGCTAATTTTATTTTTATTTTTTGGGTTTTTTATGAAAACAAAAAAATTGTTTAAGGCCTTTTGTTTTCTTATTTGTCATCTTATGAACAAAACAAAAGATGGTTGTTGTAATCCTGATAATAGGTTCTCAAGTAAGGTTTTGGGATGATCCTACGTGCTCTATCCTAAACCTTCAAGGAATCATGGTAGTGCTTTCTCTCAAAAGAATTGTAATGGTTTGGGTTGAATCCTAGTTTTATTAATATAATTTCAATACTCGTTTATTTGAAAAAAAATTAGTATAATATTATAATTAATTTTTTTAATGGTCAAAAAACTTGCATTATATTATCAAAAGGAAATTGAGTACAAAATTCATATCCAAATACCATTTCTTCCCATTCTAGATGGATTTAGAGAGCATAGGGCTTGGAGGAAAATAGTTACACCTAGTACCAGAGCTTATTTGTGCTAGGCCTACTAGCCGTACCATACATTTACCAAAATTGAGTCACATCTACAATAAGAAACAACCTCACAAGGAGGGGGATTGGGTGGAAAGATAGGAGGGGCAGCAAAGAGAGCTTCATGATCAAGCATATCGAAGTCAATGTGTTCAATCCTCACCTTCAAAGTGCAAAGGTGATCATTGGTGCGTCTGTGGTGTGATCGAAGGCTTTCCATATTGTCCAACATCTCATTCCAGACATGTTGTACATCATAAATATAAGCCACTAGTTCATTCTGGTTCTCGTAGCATTGTTTCCTCATGATATCTATATTCAATTAGACATTTTACAGCTAGTCTGTGATCATATCTAGGGTGACTAGTAGGGAAAATTTTAAGGATGGAAAATTATCTTGAAGTTTAAAAAATTGGCGAATATCATTAGTCCCTGATTTGAAAACTATAAAATGTTTATTGATCTATTTGTAAAATTATTCAAATTTATAATGATATTATATATACTCTCTATATAATTTTGGAAATTTTTAATGTAAAATAATTTTATATTGTAAAATTTGGGTGAATATTTTTTATAAAAAAATGGAAGTTGGTGAATATTTTTTTTGGAAAAACCATGGAAAATTAGCCCACCTGCTAATATTAGCCCCTAAAATTTTCCATGGTGACTAGATCTAAAACTTTCCCTGGAGAGCGAGCAGGATAAATGGCCACATCCTCCTCTGTGTCTTGGCTGGTGGCATCATCAGAGGATGGGTAACTGCCCTTATTATGTTGTTGATTTAATTTAGGGTGAGGAGCAGCACCCCGCAGCGTGGATGACCCCTTTGGCGTGGCATTGAGGTAATCCAAGGGTAATTGCAGACGAAAAAATACAAACATACAAAACCACACTGATTAGCACAACACTTCCCACAGGTCCTACACGGTATAGCCTCTTATTTGACAGAGAAAACCAAATTGAATATAATTTAGCACTAAAAAAGAAATCACAGAACCAATTATCAGAACATATCAGCCCAAGACTAGAGGCTCAAGACTTCAACTTCTAGAGATCCTCCGTGCCACCCCAAATCCAACTTGCGTGGATTGCAATGCACCCGACGAGAGGTGTGCGACCCACCAAGTTAGAGGGATAGTAGGAGGAAATTGTCATGGAATATCCCCTTAAAATAGCAATAGAATTGACATGAAGTTGCTATCGCCAAGAAACTAAAATGGAACCAAATCACAGACTGAGAAACTAGTGGCGCAACCTAGAACCCAATTCGACCTCTATGGGAAGATCTTGACACACAAACAACAAACAAAGAAGACCCCGATGAAGCCACTAGAGCCGCAACCACCCACAGCATGTTAGGATCCCATGGGACTCCCCAAGATGAGATATTGAATTTTCTCCCAGCTAGTCCATATCGCACATCCCTTGCATGCCTAGAGCCATGACCGTTGCCAGGAAAACCATAGTTTGAAACCCAAATTCTCTACTGATTACAACTTGCATTAAATAATGCACCACTAGGCCATGTTAATGTTGAGGAGTTTTATTTTCTAGCATGACTAAGGAATGTAAATTCCTATGTAGAAATGCTCTTGAATGTTTTCCTTAACAAATGGTTTAATCGATAAGGCTCACTTGATCGAGGCATGCAGTTGGTCGAAGTGACAGGTGTATGCCATTATCAGACTACTGCAAACATCTGGACCACCCTGGGCTGGCCACGAGGTGTACAAAATGTAGCCTGAAGACGGTCCAACTCTAACCAGCAGCAGGATGAAGTTCAAGGGTTTTTACCGTTCTCTTTTTATGCAACGGGGTTCGAGTTTTAGGGTTTCTAATCAGCAATGGACATCTCACTATCGTGCTGTCGAGATACGAAGGTTATTTAGCTATAGATATGGGTTTTGATTGCGAATAAGTGGACATCAAGCCGACGCCGGAAGATATACTTACCGTTTGGGGCCATGAAATCTCTGAGAAGAATCTGGACCATTTTTTCCCGAAGCCTGTAACAAATGCCCCTTGTTTCAATGAGGAAGAATGAGTAGGGGGCTT
Source organism: Pinus albicaulis (assembly GCA_034641835.2). Taxonomy (NCBI): domain Eukaryota; kingdom Viridiplantae; phylum Streptophyta; class Pinopsida; order Pinales; family Pinaceae; genus Pinus; species Pinus albicaulis. The sequence continues at coordinate 225,657,820 of CM076577.1, read as the reverse complement.
TACTAACAGAGTGTCTTTGTTAGAAGAGACGCTCCATAATACACTGTGTGGGTGCTGGAAGGTTGACTGTATCTCGAGCTAGGTGCTGGTGCAAAACCCAAGGGTTGGTGAGGTTGGAGGTCTACAGAATCATGATCATTGTTCCAATAACCCTCTTTCGGGGCCAGGTATTTCTCTTTTTCCATATTTTACTGGTGGGTTAGAAGACATTGTGGTAAGTTATGGATTGCATGGTCATGCAGGTTTAAAAGCCATAGGGGAAGCTAGCCAGAGAAGCCTTGACCCCAGAGGAGCAAGAAGTAGGGGGGAATCCCTTGTAAATAGGAAACCCTCACTGAGTTAGGGGCTACATTTCTCTCTTGCTCCTACTTCTCTTGCAATCGAAACGACCAGTATGAATCTAGTTTAGGGAGAAGCACAGTTTCGTCAGTCTCAGGCAGAGGCTCTGGTGTTTAGTCAATCTAGGGTTTCCTCTAATGAAGCAGTAGATGGAGAGCCAAAAAGGTTTTTGGAAGAAGAACAAGAGCTTGGATTGGATCAGGAAGCTGGTCTGGCAGAAAGGCAAGTTTTGGAAAGGGACTTGGAATAAGGGGCTAACAGAGAAACTGAAGCAAGGCGACAGGGGTCGCCTGTGGTTGAAGAGACAGATTCTTTGGTTACTCTAGATTTTGGAGGGGGTGAAGGGCGGAAGGAGGCAGTGGGTGAGAAAAGAAAGAAGTACGTCCAAGTTGTGTTCTTGGAGTGGACATATGCATAGACGAAGTCATGGAAGCCACGAAGACTATTTTATTTGGCAGAGTTCGTGGAAGAAGTTCTCAGCAAATTACATTTCGGACTGGGTTCAGACAGAATGGAAGGAAGCTCCTGGGAAACCGGCGGAGATCAAATTTTTGGATAGAGGTTGGTTTAACATCAGATTTGAGCATAAGGATCATGTTGACTGGGTGCTTGAAAGGAACTAGTGTTTTGGAAAGAGACCGATCTTGTTTCGCAGATGGACTCCTCTATTCGACGCTCAAAAGGAAAAGATGGCAGAATCACAAGTCTGGGTTAAACTAATAGGACTTTCAATGCCTTTTTGGATTGACTCTACTTTCCTCTCTATTGGAAATACTTTGGCAAATTCTTGGAAGTTGACAGGTCTTTTTTACAAACTAGAGATCTGAGTGTGGCACGGATTCTGGTAAGCCTCAATCCAAGAGAAGGACTGGCAGATCAAATGACTTTTAAGTACAGGGATCTGGAGTTCCTGCAAACACTGGATTATGAAAATATCCCTTTCCGTTTCCACAGATGCCACAAGTATGGTCATCTGGCCAAGGAATGTCCGCTTGGCCATCATCGTAGAAGAAGACAAAATAAGACTGTAAGGAAACCGGTGGAACCATCTCAAGCAATGGTAGGAAAGGTATTCGATCTGAATCCTTTGGAGGAAGATTCAGGGGCAACTTTGGAGAAGGTGTTATCCTTGGACCAGGCTTAGAAGACTATCCAGTTTCCCGCCACCAAGAAGATTCCTACTCTATTGTCCTCTCTGGCTCCTCCTTCAGTTACTGAGATGGATGGGGTGACACAGACGGGTATGAATCTCTCTTCTCCCTCTTCCCTTTGCTCATCCGCTTGCTTTTCTCCTTTGGTTTTTTCTGAGCCTGGTCCCTCCAGGAAGCTCCAAAATGATCTTCTATATTTGAATATTATTCAAGCGTCTATTGATAATATTATCATGGCAATCCCGCCCTCCTATATGTATCCTTATCCTGTTTTTGAAAGCCCTTTGATCCCAAGCCCTCCTAGGGCGTCTCCCCCTAAAGCTCCTCCTTATAATCTTAGACCTCTGGCTAGATCCTCCTTATAATCTTAGACCTCTGGCTAATCGCACTGGGAAAGGGCTAGTCATTGGGGGCCTGGAGTCGGATCCTGTAACCATAGGACCAAGGAAGTTGAGAGGTAGAAAATCGGACCTCTCAAAGGCTCAGTTGAAAGCTAAGTTATATATAGCAGATGGGAAGTAGAGATCTTTGTCTGGGGTGCTTAGAGCAGTGCGGCCACCCCCTCAAGGTTTGCAATGATTTTTCTTTCCTACAATTGTAGGGGTTTAGCTAATCAGCCCAAAAAAATAGCTTTGAGGGAGCTGGTCGAAGCCCATAACTCGGATGTTATTATGATTCAAGAGACATTGGGTCAGGGAGAGGAAGTGAAGGGAATCCTCTCAAAATTGTTCCTTGGGTGGATTTTTCATGCACTTGATGCTAATGGCAGATATGGGGGAGTGGCCTCGGGGTCTAAAACTGGTAATTTAAAAGAGATATCTTCCAAGGTTTTGAAATATCTTGGCCTTAGAATTATACTCTAAGGAACTGTGCCATCCCGTCCTTCTTCTGAATGTGTATGGACCTTGTCTAGATAGGGAGCGGTTTTGGACCCCTTTCTTTTTGAAGTCCAATATCAACCATCCAAATCTCAATATAGGAGGAGACCTCAATTTTTTTCTAGGAGCTTCGGAATCTTGGGGAGATTCTGCAAGAGCAGACCCTTTGACAGAGTTCTTTCTTAATAATATGGCGACCTCTCATCTGGTGGAATCCTCCTTACTTAAACCTCCGCCTACTTAGAGGAACAGAAGAGTGGGAGATGCTTGGGTGGGAAACAAGCTGGACCGTTTTTTGTTGAGCAAAGATCTAGTGGATAAGCTTTCAGTATTTAGGCATTGGGTGGGGGAAGGGGGCTTATCTGACCACCTTCCAGTCCTGTTGGAAACAAAAGGAGTTTTCAAAAAACCAGGGACTCCGTTTAAATTCAACTCCTCCTGGTTAACAGATGAATCTTTCATAGCTTTATTCCATGCTACGTGGAGAAAGGACAGGTTTAGAGAAGGAAAATGCAGGAGCCAGTTGTTTATGAATAATCTTAAGTGATTGAAGGCAGCAAAAAAGGAGTGGGTTATCCAAAAGAACTTGAAAGAAGAGGTGGAGTTGAGGAATATAAATGCTGAGCTGGATTTCTTGGAAGAACCTGAAGGAGATGGCTACTCTACTCTAGAATCCAGGAATAGAATCAGTGAATTGGAAGCTGCAAGGAGGAAAATTCTTCACATAAGAGAGGAAAGTTGGTGCTTAAAAAGAAGAGCAATTTGGCTCCAAGCAGAGATGAAAACACTAGGTTCTTTCAGAACTATGCAAAAGGAAGGAAAAGCTTAAACATGATTTGGGAAATGTAGAAAGAAAATAAAGAGATGGCCCAGTCCTTCGAAGATATAGCCTCTCTAGGGGTTGATCATTTTAAAGAACTCTTCAGAGCCCTGGAGGAAGTTTCTATTGCAGAAGTCATTAGAGTGGCACAATTTTTTCCAGGTTACATTGATGAGGAAGGGAACGAAAGTATTATGGACCCTATCTCGAGAGAAGAGGTGGAAGATATCCTAAAGACGATGCAGAAGGATAAAAGCCCAGGGCCGGATGGATGGACTGTAGAATTTTTTCTACATTTCTTTGAATCTCTAGGAGATGATCTGGTTGTTGTAATAGAAGATTCTAAGGCCACAGACACTATCTATCATCCTGCCAATGCCACATTCTTAGCTCTTATTCTAAATTCTGATCACCCTGTCTCTTTTAATGAATTTCGGACCATATCATTGTGTACCTGTTTATAAAGATAATTGCAAAAGTTATAGAAAGTTATAGCCTCTAGGTTGAAACCCTTTCTCTCCAAGAATATATCTACTGAGCAATTTGGATTCCTGGATGGAAGGCAAATTCATGAAGCAGTGGGGGTAGCTCAAGAAACCCTCCACAGTCTCAAAAAGAGTGGGAAAAAAGGAGCAATAGTAAAAATCAACCTCTCGAAGGCTTATGATAGGATTAGTTGGATGTACTTAAGACTCTTGCTGATGCATCTTGGTTTCAGGTTTGATTTTGTAAGATGGGTCATGGGGTGAATTACAACATCCTTGATTTCTATCCTGATAAATGGTGCAGCGTCAACATTTTTCAACCCTCAAAGGGGTCTTTGCCAAGGGTGCCCTCTCTCCCCCCTTCTTTTTCTGTTGGCCATAGAAGGTATCAGTTTAATGATTCATGAGGCTAAGAGGCAAGGGGAGCTCAAAGGAATTGAAGTGGCGGTCAATATTTGGGTAACACATCTCCTCTTTGTGGATGGCATCTTGCTGTTCAAAAGAACGGTGAGTATCGAGGACTCGTCGAAGCTTAAAGAATATCTTGGATCTTTTCCTAAAAGCCACCGGCTTAGCATAAATGGGTTAGACCATCTCGACCACGTCAGAATCTCAAAGAGGAAGGGCAAGATTGGGATGCTACCTTCACTGAAGTCAAATTCTTACACAGATTCCTTAAGTATCCTGGGCTTATTTCTGGGGTTTACAACCACGGCGATAACTAACGAGGTGCAAAATTTTCTAAAATAGGGGAACGGGATGAAACACCTGAGTTTCAAATGGTTGCTCTAGGAGGGAAGACCTGCTCGAATTAAATATGTGGTGATGGTAATCTTGTTTCATCGAAGCACTTATTTGGGTGCCAAAAATCATTCTGATGACCATCAACAAAATATGTAGCATATTTCTGTGGGCAGGCTCAAAGACGGAACATGTGACCCCTTGGGTCGCATGGGAAAATATTGTCAGACCTAAAGGTTGGGGTGGCTAGGGAATAAAAGACCTCTTACCCTTTTCAAAGTCACTAGCTGCCAAACTAGCGTGGAGACTCATCTCAACGAAGAATCTTTGGACTTCTGTAACCAAGGGGAAATATATAGATCCATTGCCAACCCTTGACTGGCTAAGACTGCCTCAAAAACCGTCTAGAAATTCTTCTGTGGTGTGGAAGGCTTTGGTGGTAGCGGTAAATATTATTGAACAGGGATTGGCTTGGAGCGTATGGGATGGGAGGCAGGTTATACTAGGTCGTGACCCTTGGGTGGGATGCTCATGGATTTTTCTGCTCTCAAGAGACCTGATTAAGCACCTGAATAATAGAGGTTTGCACTATCTAAACCAAGTAGTTGACCCTGGGAACTCTATGATTTGGAGACAAGAATGGTTGTCAGGGAATGCTCTTTTCTTGGAGGAAAGATGGCTTGAGGAGTGGGAGAATTACAGATCAGACCTTCAGAACTCCCATATACGCATTATGGACAAAAACAATGAGCTACGGTGGGTGCACTCTCAGACAGGAATTTATACACCTAAATTGGGATACACTTGGCTTATGACTCAGAATGGGTGGGAGGATGCAGCCTGGTGGGTAAAAACTTTATGGAAGTTAAAAGGACCGGCCAAGACAAGGTTGTTCTTCTGGTGTATACTCCAGAAGAAAGTTACCACCTGGGATTTCCTTCAAAGAAGGGGGAAGATTGGACCAGGATGGTGCTCTATGTGCAAGGGAAGTGAGGAAACAGTGCACCATGTCTTTCTCTCCTGTCCTTTCAACATCAATCTTTGGAATGAAACTCTGTGGTTGATCAAAATTCCGCAGAAATGGGAGGGCTAGGTGATTTCAGAAGCCTAGCAAAGGTGGTGGTAGGAAGCCCCAAATGAAAAAGTGAGATCTATTCCCCTTTTGATTGCTTGGGGAACGTGGATTGCAAGGAACCAGATGATCTTCAAAGACAATCCTTTCCCAATAGGTATACTAGCGGCAGAAGGGGCAGCTATTTTTGAAAACATACCCGTCCCTATAGACACTCAGCAAAGCAGAGCAGTTCAGATGGAAGTGGTTAGGGGAACAATTCCTTGGGCTTATTTTTACGGGGCGTCGAATATAAACCGGAGGTGTGGAGCCAGCTTGGTCATCCACTTCCCTTTTGGAAAATTCCTTAGATCATCAGTTGGCTTAGGAATTGGGACAAACAATTTTGCAGAACTAAAAGCTTTGCATATCCTTCTATGCTGGTTATCCCATAGTAATGAGCGTGAGGCTTAGATTTTTGGAGACTCTATGAATATTGTAAAGTGGTTCAATGGAACACAACATTGCAGAAACTACATTTTAATTCCTTTGCTTAATGAAATTTACCGTCTAAATTTTTTTTTCACTGAGCTATCTATTTTCCATATTTACATGGAACAGAACAATGAAGCAGACCGCCTTTCTAAAGAAGGCCTTGAACAAGATTTGGGGGCTTGGATAGCAGAGGAAGTGGAGAATGGATTGGCTCGTCCAATTTCACAACCTATTTTTGCTTTATGATCGAGATGTTAGTTGTTTTTTCCTATTTCTGTATATAACTATATTTCTTTAAAAAACTATTTGTCAAACATTAATACCCGACCCAGGGCTGTTTTCCTGTTTGAGGAGGCCCTAAGGTTCGACCGTAAAAGATACTCTAACTTTTTGGGTCCAACCAAGAAAGTGTTTACTACCTGGCATAAAACTGGAAGTAATATGTTTTAATGGAACTGTCTCACTCCAACTTCTGTTTCGGCTGTCTCCTATAAAAGGAAGCCGGGAGGTTGGAAAAGGATAGGAGTCTATTTTGAGAGACCATTTTATCTGGACTGTTGGGTAAATACCTGTGATGTATTTACAAACAGTTTAAATTGCGTTTCTCTGCCTACAAAGCGAGAAATGGAGTTTTCTTGAAATGCTACGCATATGCTATGTAACTTTCTATATTAATGGATGGTTCGATTTTTCCGTGGAAAAAACTAATGCACCACTGCACTTTGAACTCTGTTACAACTAGAATTACTCTGCATGCCTCGCTAACTACCTCTAACTCGAAATCCACTAGCTAACTGAGTTTATCACTCTCATTTAACTATTTCAAGTCATCATTGAGAATAGATTACAATTTATTGTCCATCTTAATTAAGGGATAACTAAAATAGACATGCACCCAAAACAGCATTGAGGGCCCCACCCTAATGTAGGTGCTTAATGCACTAGGTATGGGTGCTGAAATTTTTCTTGTTGAATCTCAACATCGCCTTTCTCTAATTTGAAATTGAATTAGAAACTACCCATAAAATCATTCTCTTCCACAAATTGCTTGTAATTGATATCATATTTTCTTAATTCACTTTTTTCTCTAAACCAGGAGCTTAAGCACACTTGAGGTGCGAAATACTCTAAGAAATTATGAATTTTGATTTAGAAATAATGAGCAAATCAATTGGTATGTGAAACGAAATAATTTGAAAATCTATTTCAAAAGTGAAGTATCGTATGTAAATCAACAAAAAGTAATATTTTATTTGCATATCGTATAGGCCTGGGGTCATAAAATCGAGCGGTTTTCCATTTATTGTTGATTTATTTTATCCCAACCCCGATTACATAGTAGTCATATTTTTCCTTTAAATTTGGTAGTCGGGTGGTCGAGTGGTCGTACGGTCGAGTAATTTCATATTTTTATTTAAAAAACCTTTGTTAGCTCCGACCTTTAAACTAATTTTATTTTTATTTTTTGGGTTTTTTATGAAAAACAAAAAAATTGTTTAAGGCCTTTCGCTTTCTTATTTTTCATCTTATCAACAAAACAAAAGATGGTTGTTGTAATCCTAATAACAGGTTCTCAAGTAAGGTTTTGGGATGATCCTACATGCTCTATCCTAAACCTTCAAGGAATCATGGTAGTAATTGCTCTCAAAATAATTGTAATGGTTTGGGCTGAATCCTAGTTTTATTAATATAATTTCAATACTCGTTTCTTTGAAAAAAAAAATAGTATAATATTATAATTAATTTTTTTTAATGGTCAACAAACTTGAATTATATTATCGAAAGGAAATTGAGTACAAAATTCATATCCAAATACCATTTCTTCTCATTCCAGATGGATTTAGAGAGCATAGGGCTTGGAGGAAAATAGTTACACCCAGTACCAAATCTTATTTGTGCTAGGCCTACTAGCCATACCATACATTTACCAAAATTGAGTCACATCAACAATAAGAAACAACCTCACAAGGAGGGGGATTGGGTGGAAATACAAGAGGGGTAGCAAAGAGAGCTTCATGATCATGCATATCAAATTCAATGTGTTCAATCCTTGCCTTCAAAGTGCAAAGGTGATCATTGGTGTGTCGGTGGTGTCATCGAAGGCTTTCCATATTGTCCAACATCTTATTCCAGACATGTTGTACATTATTGATATAAGCCACTAGTTCGTTCTAGTCCTTATAGCATTGGTTCCTCATGATATCTATATTTAGTTATACATTTTACAGCTGGTCTGCGATCGTATCTAGGGTGACTAGATCTAAAACTTGCTCTGGAGAGCGAGCAGGATAAATGGCTGCATCCTCCTCTGTGTCTTGGCTAGTGGCATCATCAGAGGATGGGTAATTGTCCTTATTATGTTTTTGATTTAATTTAGGGTGAGGAGCAGCACCCCCCAATGTGGATGACCCCTTTGGCATGGCATTGAGGCAATCCAATGGTAATTGCAGACGAACAAATACAAACATTACAAAACCACACTAACTAGCACAACACTTCCCACAGGTCCTACACGGTATAGCCTCCTATTTGATAGAGAAAACCAAATTGAGCAGAATTTAGCACTAAATAAGAAATCATGGAACCAATTATCATAATATATCAGCACAAGAGTGGAGGCTCAAAACTTCAGCTTCTAGAGATCCTCCATGCCACCACAAATCTAACTTGCGTGGATTTCACTGCACCCGATGAGAGGTGTGCGACCCACCAAGTCAGAGGGATAGTAAGAGGCAATTTTCATGGAATATCCCCTTAAAATAGCAATAGAAATGACATGAAGCTGCTACTGCCAAGAAGCTAAAATGGAACCAAATCTCAGATTTAGAAATTAGTGGCATAGCCTAGAACCCAATTCGACCTTTATGGGAAGATCTTGACACATCAACAAACACAGAAGACCCCGACGAAGCCACTGGAGCCGCAACCACCCACAGCGTGTTAGGATCCCATGGAACTCCCCAGGACGAGATCTCGAATTTCTCCCAGCTAGTCCATATCGCACATCCCTTGCATGCCTAGAGTCATGACTGCTGCCAGGAAAACCATAGTTTGCAACCCAAATTCTCTACAGAGCCCCACCTCATAGCCCAACACAATACACTGAGAGCCATTCCATATTGCAAATAAAATTTAACGACACAACCAATGGGAGTAGCACCCACCTACTAGGTATTAATGATGCCCATGACGATTATGGAGCATTCACTGGGTGTGTGGAAGCCAGGCGGGCTTCATATTCCACCCAATCACCACACACTCTAACGGGTCTATCACCCCATCAGGGAGTATAATATTATAATATTATCAAAAGCTTGTATTGTTATTATAATATTAATAAGTTAAATTTGCTATTTATATTAGATTATTAATAAAATGTAATGATGATGTTTTTTTATTTATAATATGATATGAAATTATTATTAATAAGAAGAGATTGTTTAATTTATTATTAATAATGCTTATATATTATAATTATAATTATAAGAAAGAAAAGAACAACTATATATATATTTTTTGTAAGTTTGGTAGTACCTTGCATTTTTCACTTTTTCACTTTTTTTTTTTTTTTACTCCATTTTCATCAACATGTCCAGATACATCACCCCGATCGGGGAAGGGAATTGAACCTGTAATGAGTGCTATAACAGTCTCCCTCATCACCGTTTGACCAAGACCCCACTATATGAAAGGATCATAATAAGCCTAATCATTTTATATTAACATTATGTTAATAATATTATTAATAAAAGTGATTATATATTATAATTATATGAAAGGTAAAAATAATTAGGAGGATTAATAATAATATTCTTGAATCAATAATATTGTTATAAATAAATGTTATCAGAAGGTAATTATATTAATTTTATAATGTTAATTTTAATAGTATTATTATATTATTGGGACAAAGGAAGAAAACCTTAATAAGAATGTATTATGAAACTCTATTAATTAATTACAATTTAGAATTATAAGGAAAAAAAAAAGATTACAGTTATAAAGAAAATAAAATATATTGTTATATTATTTTTTTAATATTTGTAGTATTATTCTGAAATAAAATAAAATGGTATATAAATAGGATGTTAATATAGAATAATTGCATAATTTTAAGCATTTTAAACATTTGATATTATAATATTGATATATTATAAAGTTATGAGATTTTCATATCAGATTCCATAAAAAAAAAAAGAAATGAAACATGGGTGGGGAAGGGACTCGAGAAAGTTAGAATTGTTGTGAATAGAGAAGAAATAAAGGATAGTAACTTTCCAAGAGTGACTTAATTTGAATTGTCTTTTTGATTGAAATTGTTTGGGTGTTTTTTCGATTTTGAGGACTTCCCTGATGATGTGTTGAGGGTAGAACAAGGACGAGGGCATAATTTTGAATCATAAAAGTTAATAAAGTGTTTGATATCATGGGAGTGTTTAGCAATGGCTGATTTGGACATTCTATTGTGTTGTGTGTCTATTATATGTTATTTTAGATTAGATTTAAAATATACTCTTGTTTGGAAAATGTATGTTTTCCCACCAGAACACATAATTTAATAAACCCTTGGGTCAAGTATTAGATTAGACTGGTCTTCAATAGACCATAATAATTATCTAAGGGTGGTGTGAGGTTTAAAGAGACTCTTAATGATTTTTTCTCAAGGGTTTTCAAGATACAATTGATGATTCCTAGGATTTATTGAAGAGTGACTTTGATAGTGGGGATGGATAAGGGTTTGGAGGTTTTGGGGTTAATAATAGATATGAAGGCCTTTTTTATTTGAGGGAGGTTATAGTCATTTGATAAGAAGGATTTAATTAAATGGGATCTTTTAATTTCAAAAAAATTGAGGGGGTAGAATATCAAATGGGCCTAATGGCTAAGATGTTGAGAATTGAACTTTTTTCGTTTGGGTGTTGGTGAGAGTTGGTGTGAAGATACCTATCCGTATGGGCCTTTTGTTGGAATCATAATTGTCATTAGACCAAAACCCGCAAGCCTTAGTCTCCGCTAAAATCGCCAGACTTAGGATCCACGAGAGGTGGTTAGTCCATATCACGAAACACACGGGGAGCGGTGAACCCAATGTCCAACAATCTCCCCCCCAATGTGATCCGGGTGAGTTTCAAACTCGATACTTGTCGCTCTGATACCATTTGTTGGAATCACAATTTCCGTTAGACCAAAACCCGCAGGCCTTAGTCTCTGCTACAATCGCCAGACTTAGGATCCACGAGAGGCTGTTAGTCCATGTCACGAAACACACAGGGAGCGGTGAACCTAATGTCCAACACCTTTTTCGACAAACTTGGTGACTAAAGGAGCCATCAAGTTGTCGTGAGATAAGGACATCAAGGAAGGGATGCAATTTATATTATTTAATTTCCATGGTGAATTGGATTTGAGGGGAGATGTTATTTACATGGACTAAAAAGGAGTTAACAATGTTGAGGCCATGGGGCCAACCACAAATGTATCATCAACAAACCTAAACCAATATTTAGGTTTTATATGGAAACTATTGAGTGCTTTAGATTCAAGTGTTCCATATAAATGTTTGCAACTATAGGGGATAAGGATGAAACCATGGTAGTGCCTTCAATTTGTTTGTAACATGTCCCTTCATGAGAATAGAATTTCGAGGAAAGACAAGGGTTAGTTAGGTTTATGATCTCAAGGTCGACCAACTCAAAGATGAGTCTAATGGCTTCGAGAATATGGATTATATTAAAAAGGAACACACCATCAATCTAAGCATAATGTCATGTCCATCAAGATGGAGAAACCCTTTTTTTTTAATAAATTCAAAGGAATATTTGATAAAGGAGGGGGTGAGGACTTTAAAGTGTCTGAGTTTAAGGGCTAAAAACTAATAAAATGCATAGGTAGGTGAACCAATATTGTTGAAAATGGGTCTAACAAGAATATTTTTTTTATAAATTTTTAGTTGCCCATACATTTTAGGAGTGCGGGGATTGTAGGAAAGGAGTTTTTTTTTAATGGTTGGGGGGATGGAAGATGATTTAATAGCTTTGAAGACTTTTTTGGTGATGGTATTGAGAGGAATTTTCATAAGGTGTTTGTAGGATGAAGAGGAGAGGAGGTCCAGAATCTCAGCATCAATATATTAATTGAAATAATTCATAACCATAGTGGTATTTCCTCCATCTTCTTTTAAAATGAATATGTCTGGGTTTTTTCTAGGTTCTGAATAGACAGGAGTTCCTCTTTTGTAAGATTGGGTTTTGGGAAG